>CM056053.1:297445338-297994044 GCA_029574335.1 Rana kukunoris
AATGCACCACCCATTCTCGCACAGCAAGCAGCGCAGGAGATTTCTAATGTTGCCATCACAACGAGAGGCATTTTCAGAAGTGCCCGTCCTGTTGTGATGGCAACCATGATAAATCCGCCCTTGACTGCGTCACTTCCGGTTTAAAATTCCGCGATTCTAGCCTTGGCCTGGGAAATGATGACAAACATCTCCCAGGAGCACTAGTGAGCACAGGCGCTGAGGGGAAATTACGTCAGGCGCCGCAGATAGGAAGGGGCAGATTACAAGGGACCACATAGCAACAGGCATGAAACAGGCATGAAAAAGTAAGTAAAAAAATAAATGGTTTCAAATGTTGTTGGTTATGTTAATTGCTGCTGAAAAATGTAAAGTTCATTTTATAGGTGGAACTCTGCTTGAAAGAGTGGGCATACACATAAAAGTAATCCTGACATTTACAAAGTTCTGTATTATTGGGCTTTTTATATGTTATGAGAAACAGTACCATTTTTTTTCTAACTTTTGTGCCATATTGCATAAGTTAAACACATAGGGGTATATTTATAAAAATATTGCATAGCAATTTCACCCAGTGAAAGTGCATACACATTCGATCTGTGTGAATGGGGGAAAAAAATGTTATTAGGCTGTTTTCTATGTTAGTCAAATGTTTTTCATATGAAAAATATCACATTTGACCATTAATTATTGACATTGATACTGCATTGTATCTGGAATATAAAAAAAAATATTGGGACTTTGTGTGAGGCAAGTGGCAACTGAATAAGGTAATGTGTACTGAATAAGGTAATGTGTATATAGTACAGCGTCCTGACTCTCCTGTAGTCCAAGGGAGGGGGCGAGCATGACACTCAACACCAGGGACAAAGCCTCGCATTACCGTATGGAGTTACAGACAGAAGAACAGGAAGTGAGGATTTCTCAGAAGAAATAAGGACATTTAAAAGAAAATTCGAAGGATGAGGTAAGTGAAGGAGGACTGCACTAAGGTAAAGGAAGCTATTTAGCAAAAAAAAATTGTACCTTTACAACCCCTTTAAACCGATCTCTAATACAAGTATATATATAAAACAAAGAAACGATAATTCATCTTTGATACAGTTTGAATGTATGTCATCCTTGTTTTATTTTACAGCTAAAAGCTAACGATCTGTCACAACATCTGCCAAGTTGTCAGGTGTCAAGGACAAATGGACATATCATACTCTTGACTTGGTGAATGTCTGTCTTACAGTACTGCAGAGGGATGTAGCTGCATTTTAACACGAACGTCAGTTTGCCACAAACTTTAAAGTGATTGTAAAGGTTCCCGTTTTTTTTTTAAAAATAACAAACATGTCATACTTACCTCCACTGTGCAGTTTGTTTTGCACAAAGTGGCCCCCGATCATCCTCTTCTATTGTCCCCTGGCGGCTCTCATGGCTCCTCCCAGCATTAGATAACCCCCTCTGGGAAGCTCTCTCCTGAGGGGGTTACCTTGCAGGCATGCTCCTGTGTCATACACTCGGCGTCTATAGACCGCGAGTGTATGACTCGGCCCCGCACCCGGCACCCAAGTCATTGAATTTGATTGACAGCAGTGGGAGTCAATGGCTGCACTGCTATCAATCTATCCAATCAATGCCAGGACTCCATGGAGAAGAGGATGCAGGGGACGCACCAAATAGGTGAACTGGCTGAGGTAAGTAAAACAGGGAGGCTTGGGGGCTGGTGATTGCCAGATGTTTTTTCACCTTAATGTATATGTAGCGGGGGCATTTTTGCCTCTAAATCTTGTGTTAATGTTGTGTAATGGTATTTCATGACTAATGCTATAAATTAGTATTTGGCATCATCTAGTGGCTAAAATGTGAAACAGACTTCATTTATCTTTTTGTTGTTTTTCAAGAACATGGTGAGGTGTTATGCAAATAACCTACCCATGAACACTCGGGGCTGAAGTGCATGCTGGGAAGGAGATAAAAAGCCCTGTGGTGGCCATCTTAGGTCTCTTGTTCCTGGGATACATGGCTTGCCAGAAGAGCTCTGTATGCAGGTCCGGATTTACTCCCTGTGCCACCCCAAGGCCGGGTCCTTCAATGCCGCCCGCCCCCCCACACACACACACAGGGGCTAAGTGATACAGTCGGCGGCTATAGCCGCCGACTGTATCACAGGAGCACGCCCGCAAGAACTAACCCATATATGAGAGAGCTTGCATGAAGGGGGTTAGTTCTTGCGAGGAGGAGCCGAGACAGCCGTTGATCCCCCATCAAATATGCCGCCCATCAAAAAGCCCCCATATAAGGTCATCCATCACAAAGCCCCCCATTGAAGATCCCCCATCACAGACTCATCTATTATTACATTGTAATATAAAATGAAATAGTTCAACTCACCATAATGCAGAATGAGTGGGAGCCCTGATATCACTGTCCCCAGCCAGCGGAGTGCTTACTTACATCTCAGGTCTATCATAGGAGCCAGTCCAGGAGGCAGGACTTCGTATGACAGCGGCCGCCAGGTAAGTGGGAGATCCCCGCTCTGTGAAATCTATTGGCACTCCCCCTCCGAGGCAGTTCAATGGGCACAAACCCTGGGCGCCCTCCCACTGCTCTATCTCGCAGTGCACCCACTCCCAATTGGCCCTGGGACAAAACAGGGACAGACTTGGTCCAGGAACAGTGTCCTCTGGTCACCCTAGGCTAGTGGCCAGCAGGACCGATAGGTCAGTGGCCAGCAGACAGAGAGGGGGGGTGGGATGACAGAGGAGGAGTGGGCTGACAGAGGGGAACTGACAGGGGGGTGGGCTGAGAGGGGGGTGGGCTGACAGAGGGGAGTGGGCTGACAGAGGGGAGGTGGGTTGGCAGAGGAGAAGTGGGGTGAGAGGGGGTGGGGGCTGAGCTGACATAGAGGAGATGGTTTGACAGAGAAGCATGGCTGAAACGGGGAGGGGGGGTTAGATGAGACAGAGACCTCAGAAATACACAGCGCCCTTAGAGCATCCAAACGTGACGAACTCCGTCTCAGTCGATCCATTTGCAGGGCATTCGCAACACAAATACCCTGTGATTGGGCGAACAGGGTAATGTGCGGCCGTACACTGTGGAATTCTGGGACATGTAGTCATGATGTGAGCCTCACATCATAACTACATGTCCCAGAATTCCACACCGTGTGCGGCCACACATGACACTGTTCGGCCAATCACAGGGCTTTTTTTGCCGCGGCCGTTTTGCATATCAATCGGGACGACCTGGGGGGAAATAACTAGTATGTGGTCTTCTTGAAAATGGCTGCCGGCGGAGACATTATCTCGGCCGGCCGCGGACATCCAGCGGCGGCGACGCGCGGCGAAAATAGTTATACTGCCTAAGTACCAAGTGCCGCCGCCTGTGGGGGGCTATGTTACTGTGGGGGGCGGCCGCGAAAGCCGAAAATTTGCCGCAGGAGCGGCGCCACCCCGAGGCCTGGCCTCGGTGGCCTTGTGGGAAATCTGGCCCTGTCTGTATGTGTGTGTGTTTCACAGAGCTCTGGCCTACATTGTGCTGAACAAACCAGCGACCCTTGGGGAGGTAACTGAGAACTCCCGGTCGTCTTTGAAACAGAACAGCAGTGTGGACAAACCAGCGACCCTTGGGGATGTTAACGGAGAGCTCCTGGTCATCCGTGAAACGGTACAGCGTGACAGTGTGGTCGCAGCAAACAGACTGAGATCCTGTGGAGCGGAGGCATCCATCTGCCGGGACCTTGTGTGGTGAGAGGGCTGATGGCCAGAACTTTGTACTGCTTTTCACACACTTAGACTGACTGCATAGTGTTGCTGGGACCAGTAGTTCCACGGAACAGTTCAGTTCGATAGATTCACATGTGCATAGGCCTCAAGCCTGATTTGATTGTTTGGTGACTGCCACTGGAGGTGCATTTCTAGGAAGGAGTGCACAGATACTTCCCACAATTTAAACTACAGTTCTATGTTGTTCTACATTGCTTATTGATCAAACAATCTTTGTTTCACAATCACTAGCAGTAGAAAGAAGACCAGAGACTATATTGTATTCTTATCGCAAGGACTTGCAGTGCTGTTACCATTTACTAGAGACTGTGATGTATCATTCTTGTTAAATACTTTGTGGCGCATAGTGGGTTTCATAGTGTCAACATGGTGTGCTGGAAGTGGGAAGGTGCTCGGTGCTGAGGTTGTTGCCTGAGCATTAGTCCCACTTGGAGACACTCCTGCTGAAGCAATACAGGTGGCTCTCAGGCGGTTGCCACTTATAGCCTCTTGTTTTATTGTTGTATACCAATTGTGATTCCATGTTAATGATAAAACCTGTTCTAGTAAAGTTACCTTTTGCTATAACACAATCTGTTGTGAGGCTTGTTAATACTCCAAGCAGGTATAACAGTGTATGCCCGGGTGACAACACAGGTAAAGTAAATATAATCTGTGTCTAATTACTTGTCTTTTATTATTGAGCTTCATATCTGCCCTGCACCACAGCTGTGTCAAGGGGAGTGAGACCAAATTATTGGGGGGTGTTAAAGCAGAGTACAGGCCCAATCAATTACCAGCAGCTCCTTCGGGGTAGCGATACATATAGGATGCATTAAAGTGGAGCTCCACCCTAAAGTGGAACTCACGCTGATTGGATCCCTCCCCCCTCCGGTGTCACATTTGACACCTTTCAGGGGGGAGGGGGGAGCAGATACCTGTCTAAAGACAGGTATTTGCACCCACTTCCTGCCCATCATTCTCGGGCAGAATGCAGGCATTTCTTCACCTCCCGTTGTCTGCTGGGAACACTCGGCTCCCAGCACACAGCGGTAGCCAATCGGCGGGCGCAGCGCGACTCGCGCATGCGCCGTAGGGAACCGGGCGGTGAAGCCGGAGCGCTTCACTTCCTGGTTCCCTCACCATGGATGGAGGGGGGAGCAGCAGAGTGACGAGCGATTGCTCGTCGTCTGCTGCGGACGCCGCTGGACTCCAGGACAGGTAAGTGTCCTAATATTAAAAGTCAGCAGCTGCAGTATTTGTAGCTGCTGGCTTTTAATATTTTTTTTTGAGCGGACATCTGATGCCTCTCTCTCCCAGGTATCGGATCAGGCATCGGGAGGATTTGCACGAGTACAAATACTCGCACAAATCCTCTGTATCGGTCCCGATACCTATAATAGTATCGGTATCGGGACAACCCTAAGAATAAATAAATACAAATTTGAAATCTATCACATAGTTTGTAGATGCAGTATAACTTTTCCACAAACCAATTAATATACCCTTATTGGGATTTTTTTTACCAAAAATATGTAGTAGAATACATATTGGCCTACATTGATGAAGAAATTTGATTTTTTTTTTCAATTTTTTTTATTGGATATGTTTTAAAGAAGAAAGTAAAAAATATTGTTTTATTTTTCTAAATTGTCAACATTTTTAGTTTATAGTGCAAAAAATAAAAATTGCAAAGGTGATCAAATACCACCAAAAGAAAGCTATATTTGTGGCGGAAAAAATGACAAAAAAAATGTATTTGCATTGTATGCCCGCGCAATTGTCATTTAAAGTAACACAGTGCCGTATCGCAAAAAATTGCCTGGTCATGAAGCAGGGGGGGGTAAACCTTCTGGAGGGCAAGTGGTTAAAGTGTTACTAAACCCACAACAGTAAAATTACTCTGTATATGCAGTAAAGCATGCTTGTAATATTCACTGTAGAACCCAAAGGGTAATCTTGCACATTGTGTAAAAAGGCTGTTTGATACTGTCTTCTCTGATCTTTTCCTTCTTCCACAGTCCCCAATCCGTCTCTTGATAGAACAGAGCCATGGGGACACTCTGCACATGCTCAGTTTGGTGTGTATTGCTAAAGAGTTCCTTTTAAAAGGGTGCATGTGATCAGCACAGGGCCAATCAGCGCTGTCCAGACAGAGGGTCTGGAGTCATGTAGCCTCATAGGACAGTTAGAGGAGAATGAAAACTCCTCCCACAAGCTTTAACCAAACACTGATATAACTCACAAGATTGCTATATACTGCTGATGAGAAAGGGTATTTACCAGTTTATAGTTACTAAAATAATTGCATTTCTGTGTTCTGTGTACTGTGGGATAGCAGATATAATGAATGCAGGGTCCTGGATTAAGTAACACTTTAACTGAGGAACTCTTCCATTTTATAATAACATAATACAAAATAAAACTAAGCAGGGCTACAAACTAAGACTAAGAAAACTCTCATCTAGTCTAAAATGACTTGATTCAATGGTTTATGTGTTTTTATTAAGAAATCTGACCAGAGGCTGTGACTTAAATTAAAGGCAGAGGGCCAGATTCAGGTACATCTGCGCATTATTGGACCGGCGTAGCACACCGCCTTTACGTTAGACTTGCGCAATGTAGCTGCGCAATCACCCTATTCTCGTCGCTTTTTACGCAGAAAATATCGCCTGCGCAACGTTATTTCTGAGGCGCAAGGCGGAGTAATACAAATTGGGAAGGACGTGGGCGTGTTACATTGAAATGAGCCGTGACCCCATGCAAATGAAGGGCCGGCCGGCTCGCGCATGCGCACTTGAAGCAGACCATGTCAGCACCTCTGTGCGCATGCTCACAACTCGGGAACGGCGCAATCAGTGAAATTGGAAATGGACTAGGGCAAAATCATGAACTACGCAGACAGCATAAATAGACACACACAAACACACTTCCATTGCAAAAGTACATCCCTTTGTTTCCCTTCCCATATAGCAAAGTGCTTTTGTTCCGTTGTTAGTTGCATTGTGATTTGTATTTGTCAGATTTGTGTACTGTGTGATCTAGTGTTTGTTAGAAGATATTTGAAAGTGATTTTTGCTAAATGTTTGTGAGATATTTTGTTTGATATTTTTCTGTTTGTTTGTTTTCTTGCTTGATTGGTCGTGCTTGTTTTTGTGAGTGATTTTTGATAAGTGTTTGTGAGATATTTTGTTTGATATTTTTCTGTTTGTTTGTTTTCTTGCTTGATTGGTCGTGCTTGTTTTTGTGAGTGATTTTTGTTGACTGGGAGTGATTTTTGTTCAGAGTATGACTGAGAGGAAGAAAAAATAAAAATTTTCTTTGAGGGAGAAACAAAATTCTTGCCCGGGCCATTTCCGATTATGGGCGTTTCCTCCATGGCCCGGACAGTGCCAACACCACCCCGGCCAGGAGGAGAGAGATTTTGGACATGATCACTGACCAGGTGAATTCAGCGGGGGAGGGGGAGACACTGAACCGGTCTGGGATTGAGAAAAAGATAAATGACCTCCGGCGTCTGGTCAAAAAGAAGCTGGCCAGAATGCTTGCCCATGCCAGGGGCACAGGAGGGGACCCACCATGCCCTGTTAGGCTGACAGCGGAGGAGCGTGCGGTGGCCCAGACCTTTCATAGGCAAGAAGTGGAGGGCCTGCCCGGCTTTGACTCAAGTCATGAAGGCGTGATGCCAGGTAAGGTTTTTTTTTCTATCAGGTGTGTAGCATGTGTGGGGGAGGGGGTGAAAGGGAATATGTGGCAAGTGTGTGGATCCTCCAACCTGTGAATGTTTTGTGTCATCCACAGATGTGCAGGAGGGTGCTGGGCCATCTGGCCTGACCGCACCATCCCCAGGACAGCAGCCTAATGAGGCCCCCCCGACAAGGCCGGAGTCCGCGGAGGAGGTTGAAGAGGAGGAGGAGGAGGTTGAGGAGGAGGAGGAGTCCATGTCAGGCACTGGACTATTGTTGTTGTAGGACTGTTCCCATCTGGCTGGCAGCAGCCAGCCCTCCCTAAGGGGGAGCCCCCCCCCCTCCTCCCCCAACATGGCTCCCCTCCCAAGGGCCTCCCCTTCTCCCTGGCCACAAGCATCAGCTGGAGGCAGGAAGGCGACCCAGAAGACCAGGGGGGTGGCCGATCTCCTGCCCGCCACTCTGAGAAGGGACCAGTTCCTCCAGACTTAACATCTGGGACAGGTCAGCCAGACATTGGTGCGGATGGAGGAGAGCCTGTCCTCCATCAAGGATACGCTTGGGAACCTGGACTGCCACTCCTGGGCTTTCAGAAACTGCCTTAACGACCTGCAGACTACATCAGCAGGCGTTGGGCAGGATGTGAGGGCCCTTACCCAGGCTATCCAGGCCAACACGGCAACACTAGGTGCTGCCCTGGACAGAATAGCCGTGGCCTTGGAGGGCAGGCCGCCAGGTGGGCAGACACCAGGGCTTCTCCTCCTTCCCCGGTTTACCCCCCTCCCCATGAGTCTCCCCTGAGGAGCCGGGGCCGTGGCCGGGGGCGCCCCAGGCGTGGCTCACGTCAAGGGCACTAATTTGTTTTTCCCCCTTTTTTTGGGCCTTTTTTTTTTTTGCTGGAAATTTTTTAAATTTTGCTGGTAATTTTTTTTTTTTGGGTTGTGAATGCTGTTTGAATGTGGGGGTGACATTCCTGCCGGAAAAGGGGTGTCACCCTCAATTTTGGTGGAGAAGGGTTCCCCAGGACCAGGGAGAAGTGATCCCCAGGTCCGTGTGAATGGTATATGAATGTACAGTGTATAATCAGATTATGAGTTTTATTTTTGTTTATCTCCCTGCACACGGTGAGGAGTGCAGGCTACAGTGTGAATGTGGTGTGAATGTGTGGGGGTGACACTCCTGCCATTAAGGGGTGTCACCCTCAGTCGTTGGTGAGAAATTATCACCACGACACGTGTGAATGGTGTATGAATGTACAGCAACATAATTGGAGCCTTGGCGTGGCGTTGCTGCTCACAAGTCCTGCATGGTGGACTGGTGCCAATCCAATTTGATGAGGATGTGGGGTGTGTGTGCTAGGGACCACAGTGGTGTGCATGCATGCATTCTCATTGTGCCATGATTAATGTGTGTGTTTAACGTGCAAAGATGCCCAATGTGAGCTGTCTCCTGGCTGCTCTTCCCTCAAAAGACGGGGTATCCTCGGTTAGGGGGGGATGGTCTGGTTCAGGGGTCAGGTCATCACGTAGGTCAATCTGCAGGCCCTTTCTCAGTGCGAAGTTGTGCAGCAGGCAACAGGCACCGATGATATGGCACACAAAGTTTGGGGAATACAAGAGGGTACCCCCAGACTTATCCAGGCATCGGAAACGTGACTTCAGGAGGCCAAAGGTGCGCTCCACCACTGCACGTGTTTGGGCGTGGGCTTGATTGTATCTTTCCTCTCCTGGGGTTTGGGGGTTCCGGATAGGAGTCATGAGATGGGGTCCCAGTGGATATGCAGTCACCTGTAAGGGAAAAGACAGGAGGATGTTAGTCATGCATGTGTCCCTTGTGATGTGTGCATCATGGGGGGGGACAGTCATGCCTGCCACCCATGTCACTCACCAACCAGCCAGGTGTCCCCATACACATTCTGATCGAATTCCATTCGGATGGGGCTCTGATTGTATATGTAGCTGTCATGGCTGGACCCTGGGTGTTTGGCACGGACGTGCCATATGAGGCCTTGGGCATCGACTATCACCTGTACGTTGATGGAATGCCAATGCTTCCGATTGCGGTACATGTGCTCTGTCTCCTGGGGGGGCTGGAGTGCCACATGTGGGCAATCAATGGCCCCCACGGTGCGTGGGAATCTGGCAATTCTGTAGAAATCTGTCATTGCCTTCAGCCGCAGGTCCTCAGTGGTTGGTTTGATGATTTGGTTGGCCATGCGTCTGAGGATTGCAGGGACAACCTGGTGCACACATCTGCTCATGGAGGATTGTGACATCCCAGTCACCACTCCACTTGTTCTTTGAAAAGAGCCACTGGCAAGGAAATGGAGTGTTGCCATGACCTTGACCAGTGGCTGCACTGCATGTGAGCGGTGTGTTGGGCTGGTTATGTCCTCCTGTAAGGTTGTGGTTAATTCCAGGATGGCATGAGGGGTGAATCTGAAGATGCGATACACCTCAGAATCACTCATGCCAAAGAGGTCTATGCGTGTGCGGTATATCCTCTCCCGTGCCACCCTCCGTGCCCTCCTCCTTCTTTGCTCATCTAAAGTCAGTAGTATAGCTATGCGCGACGATGCCCCTGGCATGTTGGCATACAGATTGTTGTGCAACACGTGTGACTGCTGAGCTCCTCACTAACAGTGTTGCTTTATCTGACATGTAGACTATTTTTCTCTTTTTAGACCAGCTTTTATATGGTCTAATTTTAGACAGGACATTTTGCTGTTGCGCACACTGCGTAGCCTGCACTGCCCCAACGTTCTTTTGTGGATCCCCGTAAGTCCCTCATTAGCATATTTGACTAGCAAATCAATGGTCTGTCTAGCGCACTTTTGCGCGGACGGATGCGCCTGTCTAACGAAATTACGCTGGACAAAAAAAAGTAGATTTCTTGCGTATCTTGTTTTGGGGATGCCGTGCATCGAAACGCACCCGCACATTTAGACTTACGCCGCGCATCTCCTGTTACGCAGGCGTAATCGCTCTGTGAATCTGGCCCAAAGATTCTAACCTTCACATTACTGTTGTCTCTGTTTTTTTCTCATTCAGACAAACATAGGCATTCACAGTTGCTCATACATACAACAGCTCTTAGTTTAGCCATGAAAAATTACCACTCTTAATTATAACCAGGACGAAAAAGCAGCTAATGTGACCTTAATTTTCCCAGGTAACTGAATATGATGTCCAGTATTATCAATCAGCTCTGGTTTAGACCACACTTGCTCATGTCATTTAAAAACACTGGCCCAGATTCACAGAGCGATTACGCCTGTCTAACTGGTGTTAGACAGGAGTAATTTCAAATTTTGCGCGCCGTATCACTAGTTTGAATCCTCAAACCATGATACGGCGGCTTCGGGCTTCGATCCGAGAGGCTTACGTCTTCGTAAGCCTTCGGATCTACGCTGCGGTATTTTTGCGGCCGCTGGGAGGAGTCCGCGTCGTTTTCAGCATCGGGATATGCAAATGACTTTTTACGGCTATCCACGAACATACGAGTGGTCTTCGCAATCGCTTACGTCATTTTTTTGCTACGTACTGTCAGACCAGCTATTTGCTGGTCTAACGGTGCGTAGCCCATGTTAAGTATGGCCGTCGTTCCCGCGTCGAATTTAATTTTTTTTTTTTTTTACGTAACTCGTTCGGGAATAGGAATGTCCGTAAACGACGCTACTCAAACAACGAATGACGTAACGACGTGATTTCGCACAATGCACGGCAGGAAATTTCTGAACGGAGCATGCGCAGTTCGATCGCCGCGGGAACGCGCCTATTTTAAATGCTTCACGCCCCCTACTCGCGTAGATGGCTTGCGCCGGGAGAAATACACTACGCTGCCGTAGTTTACTGGACAAAATCTACCGGGATTCCACGTAGAGCCAGGTGAAATACGGCGGCGTAGAGTATTTCTGATACTCTACGCGAATCTAATTGTATGTGAATCTGGGCCACTGTCTGTACTGTTTAGAACGTTCATCCAGCTTGACCATTTGTAGCACTTGCTTCATCTTTTTGGTAATCGAGCCACAAGCCTGGATTATTACTGTTTGGGTGCATCTTTGAAAACAGGTGCTGATATGTTTTCTCCCTTTACCACAGCTGCTGTGGCAAGAATATTGGACATTATGCTTTACTTTCATGCGTACAGAATTCTGTTAATTTAATTAATTGAAATTCAGTTAATCAACTGAATACAGTGGATGCTCACTAGACAGTCATAACCACTTATACAAACCAACTAACTATATGATAATATAATTAGTAATTTAATTGTCTCAGATTTAACAGCTAAAACAGTGATAACATCAAATTTTTTAAAACTATTTTATGTATTTGATTTCTTTTTTTATTATCAACATTTTTATTAATTTTTCAACAACAATTCCATTTAACAATATATCACATATGAAAAACATTATAATAATGTAAACATCATTATCTATATCCTATACACCCCCCTCCCAAAAAGAAGAGAAAGAAAAAGAAAGAAAAAGACAAAGGAAATTACCCCACTCTTCCCCACTTATTCCCAGTGACTCTCTCCCACCCCCCTATAACAAAATTAAAAATAAAAAGGGTCGGGGGGTAGGGAAAAAAAATATTTTTCCCTTCCCTTTTCTTTCTCCCTTTCTTAAAAAAAAAAAACACCCCCTTATATAAGAGGCTTGTAAAAATCCATTTTACCCCTTTATAACTTATCACTCCTTTTACCCTGCCACCCTTCCCTAAAAAAAAAAAATGTATAACTTACCCCTCCCCCTTTTATCTCCCTTCCCCTCTTCCCTTTCCTGTTTCATACAAAGGAAAAACAAGGGAAAATACCCCCACCCCTCCCTCAATGCCCCCTCCTCTTATACCTATACAGGTGGGGGTTAGGGGCAGAGCCACACAAGCATTCATAGTAAAAAAAAAAAAAGGGGGGGGGGCGTTGAAGAGAGAAAAAAATAGTTAAAATAGTCTCCACCTCACCCCCTCTCCCTCTCTCCCCATGAGCATTTACCTAGAATTTCTGCAGATCCTTATATTATTCTATCTCTGGTGAGCGTTGTTACCATTCTGACCATATTTCTCTAAACGTATCCTTTCTATTTTTAACCATAGAAATCCATCTCTCTACCTCCATAATTAAATGAACTTCTCTCTTCCATTCAAGAATAGTTGGCCTTTTCTTCTGTTTCCATAGTCTAGGTATTAATAGTTTTGCTGCATTTAATAAATGAGGCGTAATACTATCCTTATATGATCCAATGGACCTCGCTGACCCATGGAATAAGAAGTTTAGAGGGGTAAATTCAATTTCCCTGGGAGATAGCCTTTCAACCCAGGGGGCAATTTCTTGCCAAAATACTCTGATCTTTGGGCATGACCACCACAGATGGAGTAAAGTACCCTCCTGTCCACATCCCCTCCAACACCTATTGTCTGCATTCCTGTACATCTGTGCCAGTCTCATTGGGGTTCTATACCACCTCAATAGACATCTCTTGAATCTGTGAGCTTATCGATGTATAGTGTGAGTCAATACGTTTTTTAATTTGTAGCGTGGTAAACCTGTGGTTCAGCTCTCCTTCCCAGTCTCTAATATAGTAGGGTGCTGTTTTTTTCCAGGTCCCTAGGACTAATCTATACATTTGAGACAATAAGTGTTTAGCCCTTGTTATCTTCACACATTTAGTTTCAAATATAGGTGTCCGTTTATGAAGCAGTGAACAGCGGTGATCCCAAGGATCACCACTGATCACAGCCCATAAACAGTTTATGAAACAGTGACAGGGCGGTCCCCGCACACTGTGCAGGGACCGCTCTGTCTTTTCTCCGGTCTCCCCTATGGGGGATCGGATGAACATGGACCGTCGGATGAACATGGATCGAAACGGATCGGATGTCAGCGGACATGTCACCGCTGACATCCGCGGCTCCATAGAAGATCAGAGAGCGCCCATTCAGGTACGCAAAAAAATCTGGGCGCTCCGTGTGAAAGAGCCCTAAGTATCAACATTTTTGATTTTGTAATTTAGTGTCAGAATTTAACAAGGAGATAATAATTGGTCTATAATTGGCGCAGTGTTGGGGATCTTTTCCTGGTTTTGGAAGGACTATAATGTGTGCCAATAAGGCTTCTGGAGGAAGTGGATTCAAAATGTTAATCGAGTTGAAGTAGTCACATATTGGGGCACCCAGGTTTAAAACAAATTTCTTATAGTATAGATTCGTAAAGCCACCTGGCCCTGGGCTTTTCCCTATTGCCAAATTTGCTATTACTCCATTCACTTCTTCCACTGTGATCGGCCTATTTATTACCTCCGTTGCTTCAGGCGGCAGCGCAGGTAACGATGAGTCCGCAATATAGTCCCTGATCTCCCCCAATCGATATTCATTTGTGGCACTTGCCGATTTGTGTTAAATATTATATAAAGTCTCGTAAAATATGTGGAATTCTGCCACAATAGCCTGGGTTTCTACTATTTTTTTTATTTTGTATTGTTAAATTATGAACATGTCTGGAGTCGTGTTGTTTTTTAAGCTGCCTAGCTAAAAGGCGACCACATTTGTTTCCTTGTTCATAGAACCGGTACGCATAATATCTATATTTATTTCTGGTTTTATAATCTAGACACTGTGTCAACTTACTTTGCGCGTTTTCCAACCTCTTAGCATCTGCTGGATCTAGAGAAGATTTATGTTTTATCTCTATCCTATTTATTTCTTCCAGCAGATCTGTTACTTCTTTTTGTTTTTATTTTTATTTTCTTGACCCCCAAGCTATCAATTCCCTCCTAATCACTGATTTATGGGCCTCCCAAATAGCTTGTTCAGAGGTTTCCCCAGACACGTTCATTTCAAAATATGTTTTAATTTTAATAGTTAAATCCTCCACAATGCTACTGTCATCTAACAATGTCTCATTTAGCCGCCATGTTCGTTCCAGGTGGCCTATTGATACTGGGTGTAAGGTCATAATGATAGGTGCATGGTCTGAAATCGTTATTGGTTCTATCGTACATGATCTGATCTTTTCTAAGTAGAGTAAAATTGGTAGATGGCGCACGATTAAAAGGCACAATCAATAATAAAATTGAATTAAATTTAGCACATCATAAGGTCCATGTCAATAACAGAAAGCAATATTCAAATGAATGAACGAACGAATACATGACCATACAATAATAGTCAAATAAAAGTCCAATGAAAATTTACTAATAGTCCAATCACACTAGTGGCAGCACAATCCTGAAGCAGAAGCAGGCTCTATCTTTCTTTTCTAAGTAGAACTGGTCCACAAAGAAAAGATCTAGACTGTATTTTGGAGTAGTAGCTATAGTCCTTTATCCCCTTGTGCATTACTTGCCATCCAACTACCAAGTGGGAAGACCGTAAGAGCTGTTTTATATGTTTTAGGGCCTTAAATGATATGGGTATTTTGCCCGTTGATGTGTCTATCCTTGGGTTTATTGCTAAACCCAAGGAATCTCCCCCCGAAATCAAAAATCCTTCTCTATACTTCTCCAGTAATTTCAGAGTTTTTATCAGGAAATGTGCCATTCCTGTGTTTGGCGCATACACTGAGGCAAAAGTATAGCAATAGCCGTTCAATTTCATCTTTAAGAAAAGGTAACAAGCTTCGGGATCTATTTTTGAGGATGTCACAATAACTGGGCATGTCTTTCTAAATGTTATTGTCACTCCCCTTGCCCTTGCAATCCGGGACGGTGCATGGAACCACTGATTAAATATGTGTAAGGGCATATTTGGTGTGGCCCCTTTCAAGAAATGTGTTTTTTGTAAAAAGGCCACATCTATTGCATAATGGTGTAACTCTTGCCAGAGACGGCCTCTCTTCTGGGGTGAATTTATGCCTCTATGTTATTACCTATGGAAGAGCCCTGGGGCCATCATAAAAAAAATATATACACAATTCTGAGATTCAAAGTCAGAATTCTGAGTTTCAAAGTCAGAATTCTGAGATTAAATCTCAGAATTCTGAGATTAAATCTCAGAATTCTGAGTTTCAAAGTCAGAATTCTGAGATTAAATCTCAGAATTCTGAGATTAAATCTCAGAATTCTGAGTTTTTTTTAAGCATAGTTATCTATATTAGGAGGATTTTAGGAGCAATTAGCAATAATGTAGTAACACCCATAGACCATGATTCTGCAGACATACAAGTCTTGTGCTTTATATATGGATCTGTAAATCTATCTTAGTTACAGAACACAGTATGGGGAAGCATGCAGTGCTGGGCTCTCTGGTTCCTCTACTGTATTAATACTTCCTTTGCTGAAAACATAAAGAGAGATGCTGAAAACGATTGTATTGTGTGTGTGTGTGGGGGGGGGGGGGGGTGAAGACACAGCTTCTATAGATAAAAGAACACAATGCACCCAACTTTTAGGAAACATTGCACTCTTACCCCAACATGAGGGAATTGTGAGCACAATGTGTGTCTTTGTTCAGACTGGAGGGATGTTGAAAACGAGTGTATTGTGTATTTGGGGGTGGGGGTGATGAAACAGCTTCCATAGATAACTTAACACAATGCACCCCAACTTTTGGAAAACATCACACTGTTGCCCCAACATGACACGTTTGCATTGTTTGAGAAATAGCTCAAGGCATAGAGAAATGGTCTCTGGTGTGTGATGTTTTGTGAGTTCAAATCCAGGAAAGAGCACAATTTTTTGTAGTAACATCCACAGACCCTCATTCTGCAGACATACAAGTCTTTTGCTCTGTATATGGATCTGTAAATCTATTTTAGTTACAGCACACAGTATGGTGAAGCAAGCATTGCTGGGCTCTATGGTTCCTCTACTGCAGGGGTGGCAAACTCAAATTCATCGGGGGCCGCATCAGCAGTTTGGTTGCCCTCAAAGGGCCGGTTATATCTGCACTCCAGTTTTCTTGCGCTGCATAGGGAGCTCAGTGTTCAGGAGTGCGCTGCGTAGGAAGCGCAGGGTTCAGGAGTGTCCCCCCCTCCTCTCTGGTGTCACTGGTGTCCCCCTTCCTCTCTGGTGTCCCCCTTCCTCTCTGGTGTCACTGGTGTCCCCCCTCCTCTCTGGTGTCACTGGTGTCCCCCCTCCTCTCTGGTGTCACTGGTGTCCCCCCTCCTCTCTGGTGTCCCCCTTCCTCTCTGGTGTCACTGGTGTCCCCCCTCCCTGGTGTCACTGGTGTCCCCCCTCCTCTCTGGTGTCACTGGTGTCCCCCCCCCTCTCTGGTGTCACTGGTGTCCCCCCCTCCTCTCTGGATGTCACTGGTGTCCCCCCTCCTCTCTGGTGTCACTGGTGTCCCCCCTCCTCTCTGGTGTCACTGGTGTCCCCCCTCCTCTCTGGTGTCACTGGTGTCCCCCCTCCTCTCTGGTGTCCCCCCTCCTCTCCTCTCTGGTGTCACTGGTGTCCCCTCTCCTCTCTGGTGTCACCATCCTCTCCTCTCTGGTGTCACTGGGGTCCCCCTCCTCTCCTCAGTGACACCAGAGAGGAGGGGGACCCCAGTGACACCAGAGAGGAGGGAGACCCCAGTGACACCAGAGAGGAGGGGGACCCCAGTGACACCAGAGAGGAGGGGGACCCCAGTGACACCAGATAGGAGAAGAGGAGGACCCCAGTGACACCAGAGAGGAGAGGGACCCCAGAGAGGTTGGGGACCCCCGAGAAGAGAGGAGGGGGACCCCAGAGAGGTTGGGGACCCCAGTGACAGAGGGGGACCCCAGTGACACCAGAGAGGAGAGGAGGGGGACCCCAGTGACACCAGAGAGGAGAGGAGGGGGACCCCAGTGACACCAGAGAAGAGAGGAGGGGGACCCCAGTGACACCAGAGAGGTGAGGAGGGGGACCCCAGTGACACCAGAGAGGAGGGGGACCCCAGAGAGGTTGGGGACCCCAGAGAGGAGAGGAGGGGGACCCCAGAGAGGTTGGGGACCCCAGTGACACCAGAGAGGAGGGGGACCCCAGTGACACCAGAGAGGAGGGGGACCCCAGTGACACCAGATAGGAGAAGAGGAGGACCCCAGTGACACCAGAGAGGAGAGGGACCCCAGAGAGGTTGGGGACCCCCGAGAAGAGAGGAGGGGGACCCCAGAGAGGTTGGGGACCCCAGTGACACCAGAGAGGAGAGGAGGGGGACCCCAGTGACACCAGAGAGGAGAGGAGGGGGACCCCAGTGACACCAGAGAGGAGAGGAGGGGGACCCCAGTGACACCAGAGAGGAGAGGAGGGCGACCCCAGTGACACCAGAGAGGTGAGGAGGGGGACCCCAGTGACACCAGAGAGGTGGGGGACCCCAGAGAGGTTGGGGACCCCAGAAAGGAGAGGAGGGGGACCCCAGAGAGGTTGGGGACCCCAGGGACACCGGAGAGGAGGGGGACCCCAGTGACACCAGAGAGGAGAGGAGGGGGACCCCAGTGACACCAGAGAGGAGAGGAGGGGTACCCCAGTGACACCAGAGAGGAGGGGGACCCCAGAGAGGTTGGGGACCCCAGGGACAACAGAGAGGAGAGGGGGACCCCAGAGAGGTTGGGGACCCCAGGGACACCAGAGAGTAGAGAAGGGGGACCCCAGAGAGTTTGGGGACCCCAGGGACACCAGAGAGTAGAGGAGGGGGACCCCAGAGAGGTTGGGGACCCCAGGGACACCAGAGAGGAGAGGAGGGTGACCCCAGTGACACCAGAGAGGAGAGGAGGGGACCCCAGTGACACCAGAGAGGAGAGGGACCCCAGAGAGGAGAGGAGGGGGACCCCAGGAACACCAGAGAGGAGAGGAGGGGGACCCCAGTGACACCAGAGAGGAGAGGGACCCAGAGAGGTTGGGGACCCCAGGGACACCAGAGAGGAGAGGAGGGGGACCCCAGGGACACCAGAGAGGAGAGGAGGGGGACCCCAGTGACACCAGAGAGGTGAGGAGGGGGACCCCAGTGACACCAGAGAGGAGAGGAGGGTGACCCCAGTGACACCAGAGAGGTGAGGAGGGGGACCCCAGTGACACCAGAGAGGAGAGGGACCCCAGAGAGGTTGGGGACACCAGAGAGGAGAGGAGGGGGACCCCAGAGAGGTTGGGGACCCCAGGGACACCAGAGAGGAGAGAAGGGGGACCCCAGTGACCCCAGAGAGGAGAGTAGGGGGACCCCAGTGACACCAGAGAGGAGAGGAGGGGGACACCTGTGACACCAGAGAGGTGAGGAGCCCCAGTGACACTGGTCCCCCTCCTCTCCTCTCTGGTGTCACAGGTGTCCCCCTCCTCTGCTCAGTACAGACAGCCATGCTCCCCGGGTGATGGTCTCTCCTACCTGCAGGTGCAGATCTTGCAGTTCTCCTCATGTCTGCAGTTGTGGTCCCGGGTCTGTAATCAGTGAGCTGAGGCGGTGCAGTGTCACGCCGTGCACTGGTTACTAGGCAAGCCGACTGGGGTGGAGCAAGATGGCGGCGGCGAAACGTCACTTCCTGACGAGACAGCCGCCGGGTGTACCAAGATGGCCGCCGCTCCGGAGCTAGGCCGAAGCCGGGGACTTTCCTATGGCCGAGGCTGTGGAGCGGATCGCATGGTGTCACGGATCGGTAACACTCTGTTGCCACCGCCGCGCGGGCCACATGGCAAGGCCTGGCGGGCCGGATTCGGCCCGCGGGCCTTGTGTTTGCCACCCCTGCTCTACTGTATTCATAGTTCCTCAGTTTGCTGTCATCTGCTGTAACATAAAGTGTCATGCTAAAAACGAGTGTATTCTGTGTGAGTAGGGGGGGGAGACACAGCTTCCATAGATAACAGAAGACAATGCACCCCAACTTTTAGGAAACATTGCACTGTTACACCAACATGAGAGAATTGTGAATGGCTACAAAGCAGAAGGACAATGTGTTTATATGGTCAACTAAACAAAACAATAGGGATTCATGTCTTGGTCAGTAGCTAAATGGCTAGATGAACAGTCTCCCATGTGAATGACTTTTAGGGTTCGAATCCAGCTCAGAGCTTAATTATTATTTTTTTTTTTTAATATATATTTTCAATATATTGATTTGCTAATATTGGTATTGGGACATCCCTATTTAATCTAAAAGTAATGTATAAAATAATATGTATATATAAACTTAAAAAAAAATTGTGCTCTTTCCTGGATTCAAACTCACAAAACATCACACACCAGAGACCATTTCTCTATGCCTTGAGCTATTTCTCAAACAATGCAAACCTGTCATGTTGGGGCAATTGTGTGATGTTTTCCAAAAGTTGGGGTGCATTGTGTTAAGTTATCTATGGAAGCTGTTTCATCACCCCCACCCCCAAATACACAATACACTCGTTTTCAACATCCCTCCAATCTGAACAAAGACACACATTGTGCTCACAATTCCCTCATGTTGGGGTAAGAGTGCAATGTTTCCTAAAAGTTGGGTGCATTGTGTTCTTTTATCTATAGAAGCTGTGTCTTCACCCCCCCCCCCCCCACACACACACACAATACAATCGTTTTCAGCATCTCTCTTTATGTTTTCAGCAAAGGAAGTATTAATACAGTAGAGGAACCAGAGAGCCCAGCACTGCCTGCTTCCCCATACTGTGTTTTGTAACTAAGATAGATTTACAGATCCATATATAGAGCACAAGACTTGTATGTCTGCAGAATCATGGTCTATGGGTGTTACTACATTATTGCTAATTGCTCCTAAAATCCTCCTAATATAGATAACTATGCTTAAAAAAACTCAGAATTCTGAGATTTAATCTCAGAATTCTGAGATTTAATCTCAGAATTCTGACTTTGAATCTCAGAATTCTGAGATTTAATCTCAGAATTCTGAGATTTAATCTCAGAATTCTGACTTTGAAACTCAGAATTCTGAGATTTAATCTCAGAATTCTGAGATTTAATCTCAGAATTCTGACTTTGAAACTCAGAATTCTGACTTTGAATCTCAGAATTTTGTATATTTTTTTTTTATGATGGCCCCAGGGCTCTTCCATAATTACCTTTATTGGACCTGCCATCACTAGTTTTTATATATTCAAAACACTACTCGCTGCTCTTTATCTCTATTCTGTCCCTCTGTCAATGTGAGAGAGAGGAGAGAGGGAGGCAGAGAGAAAGAAAAAATAAGCAAAAAAAAATAAAAAATTCCCAAAAGAAATTAGGACGGAAAAATGTCCTCATCCCCAACCCTCCCTTCCCCTAACCCAGTACTCTCCTTTGGGTTATCGCCTAATCAGAAGAGTTGTCCGCAGGGGGGTATACTCCCCCTCGCCAACCTCTCCACCTTTCTGCAATCTTGCAGAATTTCGTGTCCAGCAGACTGGAGTAGACTAGCAGACTGGACTGGAACAAGGAACAGACAGAAGTAGTCAGACAGGTCGGGTCAGTTATCAGGCGGGCAGCAGAGGTACAAAGGTGCAGACAGAAGAATAGTCACAACATGCCAAGGATCAGGTGCAGGCAGAGAGCTGGAATGGTCACAGGTAAGCCGGGTCTTTCACAGGTATAAGTCATGGATCAGGTTTCAGGTACACAAACGCTGTAGAGCAGACAGCAGGAGACTGTATGTGACAGGCATGCTTAAATAGCCCGCCTGGTGCCAACAGAGTCACCTGTTACTAGCGGGATCTCCATGACACACTGTGCCCATTCTACACCTCACTATGCCCATTGTACACATTTATTGTGCCCATTGCATGCCTCACTGTGCCCATGGCAGCCTCACTGTGCCCATTGCACGCATGACATTTGCTAAATAATTAAATAATGGATATGCTGAGTATTCGACCCCTAGTAAACAGATGGAAAGTCGCTCCAGCAGCACCTGACACTGACACTGGACAGCAATTCCTGTAAGTAGCAAAGGCTACTACATTGAATTTCAGCACACACCCCTTGTCCCTAATGATCTGCCCAGTGTCCTGCATGTACTTTTATATAATAAAAACGGTTCTTTCTGCCTGCAAACTGTAGATTGTCCATAGCAACCAAAAGTGTCCCGTTATGCCAAAAGTGGTTTTAGAGCAGCTAGAAAACAGCGATAATAAATTATAATCACTTGCAGAATAAAGCGATAGGGATTTGTGGGGAAATTTGTCATAAAAAAAAATTCATGACAGCGACAATTCTGCAACTGAGCAAATTTCAGTGATTTTGAGTTGATTACATTATTGAATAATTTTTATTATAATTATATTATTATTTGTTATAATTATTTATTATATTATAATTCATAATTTTGTTTTTTTTTAAAAATCATACCCAGGATGTGTACTAGACTCTTGTTTGGTCAGATTCAAGTGAGTTATTGCTAAGAATTACAGGCCTACAATGAAAAAATTCCAAATTTCCTTGCAAATAATTGTACCGCTTTCAGCACCTATAACCAGAAAGAATCATACCGCCAGGGAGGTTAACCAAAAAGGGGTATTACTGTAAATGGCGTGGTTTTGCCCTAAAATTTATTTTATTATATTTTTTCCTGAAAATTTGCATATAATAAACAGTTGCGCAAATATATATGTGAAACAAAAATTTGCAACTATCAAGCCCTATACACACTATCAGTTTTCCTGGCGGTTTTCTCATCAGGTTTACCAAAATCATGTAGTACAAGGGCCTGCCTGATTGCATACAAATTGAAACTCTTGAGGTTTGACCTCATATTAGATGGTTTTGGTAAACCTGAAGAGAAAACCGTCAGTAAAACTGATAGTGTGTATGGGGCTTCACCTTTTTATTCTACAGTGTTTTCAGAAAATATATGTTCTGGGGATTTTATTAATTTTATGTATGCAAAAAATAAAAATTAATTGCTTAACTGGTTAAACCAACATCCCACTTTTATTATTGGTATTGACAAGGATTTTTTTTTGAACAAAGATATTTAAAGGTGTGCTTGTCTACTAATGTCTACTACCAGTTAAAGATTTTTAGTTACCTTTCATTCATAGAAAAGGGAACAACTTGTCACACTGCATGTAAAAAAATAGAACAGTGCATTTATTGCAATACAAAATCTTGTGGAAAATGTATAATGATTGAAGAGAACTTGATGCATTTCAAGTGTCAGAACCACTACCTCCTGGTACACATTAATAGACTAGGAAACCATACACAGGCCACCGCAGCAGGGTTTTATTAATATTTTTTTTTTATTATTGGTTATACCGTATGTGATGCAGTGATACCACTGTCTTTGTACCATTTTTTTTTACGTGAGCTTTTGGTTACTAGCTTATCCTAGAAGTAAGTGTGCGGTAATTTATGAATAGATAGAGCCATATCTCAAAACCCCCAATTCTAGATTAGGAAACTTGAGTGACATGTTAATTGTTTGAGGATATAGATGTTTTTGTAGTTGTGCAACCTGGTTTTTGAAGGCCTTGCTTCTATATTGGCTTAGTCACGTAAAAGCACAATTCATAATTTGTTTCATGCCGCAGAGTGAAAGTGATTGTTACAGACAAATTTCAGACATATGGTTTTCTAGCAGCATGAATTATTGGACTCTTGAGTAGCTCATGTAAAACAAGGTGTTCACAATAAACTGACAGAGATAGACCGTATTTTATATTTGGAAAGAAGCCTTAAGCTATAATGAGTCTGGCTGTTTGACATATTTGTATTGCTATTTCAGTTGAGGATTTTAACTGAAAAATTTAACTAACCCGAGGCTTGAAAATCACAGTTAAAATTTTAATAAGTTGTCAATGTAAGGCTTCAGTGTATTCATTTAAATTGTTATTCATGGTTTTTCTATCAGTATATAACATGTATTTATTGTTCATTTTTAAACCCCCATAGCTATTTTTTTTTTTTTTTTAGCTGAAAATATACCCAGCTTTTTCATCCTGATCTTACAATACCACACTTTGTTAGCTGTGATAAAAATGAATATTTAATGTTATTATCTTTCTCATAGTATTCACAGGACTGCTCCCCTTATCCTGTTTTTTCTTGCCAGCTCTAATAGTGTGCATGTAAATCCCTCAGAGCAACCATTAAAACGCAGCTTCTAACTGTGGTGCAGATCACTAGGTGTCATGTATCTGTGTTACCTGTATATTGCTATCAATTAGCACATATTGTAGGTTATCTCTGGTCAAGCTGGGTCTTGAATCAGTGCCCAAGAAAGACTGAGAAGAAATTTGTAAATCCCAATGTGCAACCTTGATTAGCTGGCAAGTCTATAAAAAGATTTTCTACATACTTTGTTAGACTTTATATAGCGAAAGAAATGGTTAAATACACTATTTTTTGTGATTTGATCTAACTATGAATATCTGTACAGTATAATACCAAGGACAATGAAATTTACAGCATGTATAGTCCCTAAAGATCTAGCTGAATAAAGTATTTTCTATATAGCATAAAACCACATTCTGCTGTATGCGCTCTGAACAATAGATACGGTATGAATGAGGAGTCTGCATAATTTTAAACTAGGGAAAAAAACAATATTAAACTGTATTTCTTGGTATACAGACATGTCCTGCAGGAGCTTAGAAATGCTCTGTTACTTGTTAAACATTCATATTACATCTCTCTAATGTACACACAGTACCACAATCCAAGAGAGCCTTTCAATACTTTATTTCTACTTTGCCCTTTGCCTCTAACCTCTACCTCAGTGCGCTCGTTGTGGACAACGAGCCTCGCCGACATCACGCAATTGCGGGGTCGGGGGATCTCATATTTAAACAGCTCTCTTGAGCTGCCGATGTGAGTTGTGACAAATGCTCTCCCTGGGGATAATGTGCGGGATGCTATTGAAAGTAAGATTCTGCTCATGCAGCCTTACTCTATTAGCCACTGTCTAGGCTACTTATTAATCAATCCTAAAGAAATCTTCTCTTGATTTTTTGCTTTAGTATTGGCCGGAGCATATTTACACTGTTCCTGTCTGCACCAATTGATCATTGCCTACACAGTGGTCAGAAGCAGCACAGTGGTCTAGTGGTTATCACTTTCACCTAGCAGCAAAAAAAGGGTCGCTGGTTCGAATCCCGACCACGACACCATCTGCTTGGAGTTTGCATGTTCTCCCTGTGTCTGTGTGGGTTTCCTCCGGTACTCCGGTTTCCTCCAACACTCCAAAGACATGCTGGTAGGTTAATTGGATCCTGGCCAAATTGACCCAGTGGCGATTCAGTTCGCATGTGTAGCGCTATACAAGTCATTCATTCTTTCATTCATTCATACACTATCTCAGCTGAAGTACCCGCATCTTGTTTTTCCCCAGTTCCATCGGTCTTAAATAGGATTTATTGGTAAGGAGCTTCAACTTTTGACGCTCTTGATCTTTTGACAATATGGGGGTTTGTTTGCACCTTCATTTTCTTCTCTCCCTCTTTTCCTTCTCTTAGTCGTCACATTTCATTAGTTCCCCCCCCCCCCACACACACACACACCCACCTCCCCCTCTTCCTCACATTATTCCATCATATTCCCTCTTCCCTCCTTCCCTATTCACAATCCCCACCTATCCCTTCTTCGCTTTCTTCTTCCCTCCTTTCCCCTCCCTCTTTTATTCCTCACCTCCTCACAACCCCCCCCCCTTTTTCCTAACCTTTCTTCCAATTGTTCCTCTTTCCTACCCTCCTTTCTTTGTACCCCCTCCCCTTGCCTTTCTCCCCTTCCCCCGCCTCTTCCTCCCTCCCCCCCTTCCCTCTCTTCCCTTGTTTTTGTCCTTTGCCTTCCTTCCTCCCCTCCCTCCACATTTTTAATTGTTTCTTAGTTTTCCCTTATCACCCTTTCATCACTTATCATTCCCCTCACCAAGCACTCCACTCCTTCACATAGTGGTCCCCCCCCCCTTGTCACTCACTAAATATTTTTTTTTTTTTAACCATATCAATTTTATTTAAAAATAGAAAGGTCTAGAAATACATAGATCCCAGTTACGTCAACAGGTTTAACAAATAAAGTTCAGAGGGGTTTACAATATCATGTTCCATTCAAGACACAGGCGTAAATCAAACACAAACAATAGCCTTAAGGCGACAGACCTAATACCTAAAACAGTTCCGTCTATGGAAGGTTTTCTGAGAGGAGCAAATCTCAAGTTAGGAGCGAGACCATGTCAAGACGCATTCGTTCTAAGGTACATGTACCCTTCCAGTCTTGTAGCAAACTGTTGCCTATGGCACTGTGATTACTTATAAAAGTCCTGTATCTATCGCTCCGATCCCCCCTATAGATAATATGAGTAGGCAGGATAGCCCAGGTCCCTCTCACCCCCAACCCCCCCAGCCGAATGGAAGATAGAGCAGGGGAAGAGAGAAAGACCTCTAGATGAGGAGGAAGATGCAAGGGTGAAAAAGAGAAGAGACGAGAAGAAAGAGAAGAAGCAGAGAAGGAAAGAGAGAAAAAGAAAAAAAAAGGGGGGGAGAGGAGGAGGGTGTATCAAGGGGGCAACAAGTGGGGGAAGTCACTGTCCCCCTCGTCCACTAGACATCGGAAGGAGTACCAATTGGCGAAGGCCTAGCACTGGCACCGGCAATGCCGAAATTACTGATTATCGGTCAGAGCCTTGTAGTCTGTTGAACGACAAAACTCGAACCACCTGCTCCAGACACACGTGAAAGTTGGAATTTTGTCCTGTGTAATGCTTATCAGTTCCTCAATCGCGGCCAAGTGGTTAATGCGTGTCACCCATTCTTTAATAGTCGGGGGAACTGCCGAATTCCAATGAACGGGGACGCAAAGTCTGGCAGCATTGATCATGTATACCGCTACCGAAGCACGAAACGCTTTCTTGGGGATATCGGATAAATGAAGTAGGTACTGTGCTGGCGAAAACTCCAGGGGAAGTTCAGCTACTGACGTCGTCACCAAATGAACCTTCTGCCAATACGATTGGATCAGCGGACATTCCCACCAGATATGGAGGAAAGATCCTAGGGCCTGTCTACATCTCCAACACCTGTCCGATACTGAAGGGGAGAATTTGTGTATAACCTCCAGCGTCCTGTACCACCTTGTCCTGATCTTGTATCCATTCTCCTGTATGTGCACACTTAGGGACCCCTTAAAGATAAACCAGTTTATCTTCTCCCATGCCTTCGGTTCAATTGCTCTGTCCAAGTGGGCTTCCCAGAAAGTTTTTTCTGCCTGCAAAGACTCAAAGGGAGCCCGAAACATAGAAGCATACAATATCGAAATGACATGTCTCTGGGGAGCAGAGCTCAAGCATAGTGATTCGAACATAGTAGGCGACTCTGTAAAGCTACCTCGCACCCTTGGGTCGTCAAGGAAGTGTCTCAACTGGAAGTAGGCGAACAACAGGAAGGTCTTAGTCGGGGACTTCTTTGTAAGTTCTTTAATGGACAGAAATCTGTCCCTGAAGAAAAAATGTTTGGCCAACATCTCTGTATGCGGCCACTCGGCTACCAAATAGGGTCCATCCTGACCCAGTACGAAATCTGGATTGCCTCTAAGAGGAGTTAACCTACACTTCGTCCTAGAGACCGCGTGAGTGGAGCAAGCCTTCGAGAAGGCCGCCAGAGTTGCCCCTATGAAAGGGCGGGATTGGATATTAGGCGACCAGTGTTTGCTGGAAATCCAGGGTAGTTTCCGGAGATCAGCCCCCGCGATATGATTTTCTAGCCAAACCCAGCCCTTACAGCGTGCGTGCACTCGCCAATCCACTACACGCACTAGGTGCGTGGCCCAGTAGTACCTCTGCAGATCCGGGAGACCAATACCTCCCTGTGTTTTTGGCAAAACCAGTGTCGCCCAACTTACTCTGGGAGCCTTAGATCCCCACAAAAACTTCCTGCACAATCTTTTGTACAATGCAAAGAAAGAAGGAGGTAGGGCAATCGGGATCGTCTGAAGTTTGTATAAAAGTCAGGGAAGGACCGTCATTTTCAGAATGATGGCCCGCCCAAACCAAGAGATCATAGGGGAGTCCCATTTTTGTAAGTCCTGTTGTATGGTTTTAAATTCTGAGGAAAAGTTCTTCTCATATAAGTCAGAGAGAGTGCCAGATAAGTAACATCATCCGATTTCCATCGAAAAGGAAAGTGTTCTTGGCAATGGGAGACCACTGGTAAGGAAATATTTAAGACAAAGGACTTGGAATAATACATTTTTAGATGGGAGATGAGGCGGAATTGTTCAAAAACTCGAAGTAGGTTCGGTAGGGAAATCGAGGGAGTGGAAAGGAATAGCAAAATATCGTCGGCAAACGCTGCAAGCTTAAATTCGGCGTGAGGTGTTTTAATACCCCTTATGTCCAGGTGTTCCCGAATGCACCGGAGGAGCAGCTCTAAAGTCAGGATATAGAGTATGGGAGAGAGGGGACATCCTTGTCTAGTGCCATTATGGATGGAGAAGGCCTCTGACAGGTGGCCGTTGACCCGGACCCGCGCACTAGGATTCGCATAAAGGGCTCCGATCAAGGTCCTCAGTCTGGATCCCAAACCTAAGTCTTCCAGTACCGAACCCATATAGTCCCAGGCCACCCAGTCAAAGGCCTTCTCCGCATCCAGCGATAAAAAAAAAACTAAATTTTTCGTGGAAGTAAGCCAATGATGTACTGTAGGTTGAGCGCCTTGATGGTGTTGTCCCTGGCCTCTCTGCCAGGGACAAACCCCACCTGATCAAGGTCCACCCATGCCGGGACATGAAGAGCTAGCCGAGTCGCCAGGATTTTTGAGAAAATCTTGACATCCACATTTAAGAGCGAGATCGGCCTGTAACTAGCCACTTTTGAGGGGTCTTTACCCTCCTTAGGAATTACCGAGATATACACTTCCAGAAGGGTGGTGGAGTTGTGAGAGAGGTCTGCCAACGAATTAAAGGCCCTAAGGAAGCCTGGCGCCAAAAGTTCCAGGAAAGGCTTTGTAATACTGTGCTGTTAGGCCGTCCGGGCCTGGGCTTTTACCCGGTCTGGTGGCCTTCAGGGCTTGCACCCATTCTTCTGACGTCAATGGCGAGTCTGAGGCTATACTCTCCTTTTATTGTCTTTTAACTATGAATATCTGTATAATACCAGGAGCGAAATTTAAATATACAGCGTGTATAGTCCCTAAAGATCTAGCTGAAAAAAGTATTTTCTATATAGCATAAAACCACATTCTGCTGTATGCGCTCTGAACAATAGATATGGTATGAATGAGCAGTCTGCATAATTTTAAACTAGGGAAGAAAAGAGTAAAAACAATATTAAACTGTATTTCTTGATATACAGACATGCCCTGCAGGAGCTTAGAAATGCTCTGTTACTTGTTAAACATTCATATTACATCTCTCTAATTTACACACAGTACCACAATCCAAGAGAGCCTTTGAATACTTTGGCCCAGATTCACGTACATCTGCGCATTATTGGACCGGCGTAGCGCACCGCCTTTACGTTAGACTTGCGCAATTTTGCCGCGTAATCACCCTATTCTCGTAGCTTTTGCGCAGAAAATTGCGCATGCGTAACGTTTTTTCAGAGGCGTAAGGCGGAGTAATACAAATTGGGAAGGACGTGGGCGTGTTACATTGAAATGAGCCGTGACCCCATGCAAATGAAGGGCCGGCCGGCTCGCGCATGCGCGCTTGAAGGAGACCATGGTCAGCACCTCTGTGCGCATGCTCACAACTCGGGAGAGGCGCAATCAGTGAAATTGGAAATGGACTAGGGCAACGTTGTGAACTACGCAAACAGCATAAATAGACAGACACAAACGCACTTGCATTGCAAAAGTACATCCCTTTGTCCCTTCCCATTTAACCAAGTGCTTTTGTCCTGTTGTTCGTTGTGTTTTGTAGTTGTCAGATTAGTGTTCTGTGTGATCAAGTCTTTGTTAGTAGATCTTTGAAAGTGTTTTTTGATAAGTGTTTGAGTGACTGTTTGTTTGATATATTTCTGTTCGTTTGTTTTCTTGCAATTTTTTTGCTGTTTGTTTTTGTGACTGTTTCTTGCTGAGTGCTAGTGTGATTTTTTGGGTTTTAGTTTTCTCTTTGTGTGTGTTCTTGCTTGATTGGTTGTGCTTGTTTTTGTGAGTGATTTTTGTTGACTGGGAGTGAGTTTTTTTGGAAGTATGACAGAGAGAAAGCGAAAGCTCAATTTTACTGTGGGGGAAAAAAGAATTCTTGCCCGGGCCATTAGCGATTATGGGCGTTTCCTCCACGGCCCAGACAGTGCCAACACCACCCCGGCCAGGAGGAGGGAGATTTTGGATATGATCACTGAGCAGGTCAATTCAGCGGGGGAGGGGGAGACACGGACCCGGTCTGGGATTGACAAAAAAATTAATGACCTCCGGCGTCTGGTCAAACAGAAGCTGGCCAGAATGCATGCCCATGCCAGGGGCACAGGAGGGGGCCCACCATGCGGTATTAGGCTGACAGCGGAGGAGCGTGCGGTGGCCCTGACCTTTCATCGGCATGAAGTTGAGGGCCTGCTCGGCTTTGACTCAAGTCCGGAGCCGTGGTGCCAGGTAAGTATTTTTTTTAATATCAGGTGTGTAGCATGTGTGGGGGAGTGGGTGAAAGGGAATATGTGGCAAGTGTGTGGATCCTCCAACCTGTGAATGTTTTGTGTCATCCACAGATGTGCAGGAGGGTGCAGGGCCATCTGGCCTGACCGCACCATCCCCAGGACAGCAGCCTAATGAGGCCCCCCCAACAAGACCGGAGTCCGCGGAGGAGGTTCAAGAGGAAGAGGAGAATCATGAGGAGGAGGAGAATCATGAGGAGGAGGAGTCCATGTCAGGCACTGGACGTTTGGTTTTTGAGGACTCTTCCCCTCTGGCTGGCAGCAGGCAGCCCTCCCTAAGAGGGAGCCCCCCCCCTCCTCCCCCAACATGGCTCCCCTCCCAAGGGCCTCCCCTTCTCCCCGGCCACAAGCATCAGCTGGAGGCAGGATTTCATCCCAGAACACCAGGGGGTTGGCCGATCTCCTGCCCGCCACTCTGAGAAGGGACCAGTTCCTCCAGACCCGCCATCTGGGACAGGTCAGCCAGACATTGGTGCGGATGGAGGAGAGCCTGTCCTCCATCAAGGATATGCTGGGGAACCTGGACTCCCACTCCCGGGCTTTCACAACCTGCCTAAACGAACTGCAGACGACATCAGCAGGAGTTGGGCAGGATGTGAGGGCCCTCACCCAGGCTATCCAGGCCAACACGGCAACACTTGGTGCTGCCCTGGACAGAATAGCCATGGCCTTGGAGGGCAGGCCGCCAGGTGGGCAGAGATCCTCCTTCCCCGGTTTTCCCCCTCCCCATGAGTCTCCCCTGAGGAGCCGGGGCCGTGGCCGGGGGCGCCCCAGGCGTGGCTCACGTCAAGGGCAATCATTTTTTTTCCCCTCTTTTTTTTTTTTTTTTGCTGGAAAATTTTTGATTTTGCTGGTAATTTTTTTTTTTTGGGGTTGTGAATGCTGTTTGAATGTGGGGGTGACATTCCTGCCGGAAAAGGGGTGTCATCCTCAATTTTGGTGGAGAAGGGTTCCCCAGGACCAGGGAGAAGTGATCCCCAGGTCCGTGTGAATGGTGTATGAATGTACAGTGACATAATTGGAGCCTTGACACAATTATACATAAAAGGGGAGGGGGGGGGAGGGGGATTTAAGACATAGACAGGTGGGACTTTATATCCCCAAGGAATAACATCTACGCTTCCATTCAAGCTTTGGGGTTGTTTTACTATAGTCTATTGCAGACTCTAATCCCCCATACTTCGTATGCTATGTTACTATACTCCATTTTTATGGAGCTCTATATAATTGCCAATACTGTTATCTTCACAGAAGCCTACAATAGATGTTTTCCACGCCACACCTGGTTTTACTACCGAGGCCACTGGGAATTGCCAGTATACTATGAGTAACCATGCCCTCCCTGGGGGCTACTTGGTGGGATGCGTTCCTGACACACGCTCCCTCAGTTCCCATGGGAGACCTTACCGGTGAACCTCTGGGTCAATGAATGAATGAATGAATGAAAACTTATATAGCGCAGCACATGCGAACTGAATCGCCTCTGGGCGCTTGTTGTTCCTGTCTCCTTTGATATCAAAAGAGAAAAGTCTTGACCTTTTTCCTGAATGCTAGGTGGTTCTCCTCCAACCGAATGCTGGTTGGTAAAGCGTTCCATAGTCTGGGACCTTGGACCGCGAATCTTCTTTCTCCTTTGGACTTGAAGTTGGCTTTCGGAACCTGGAGTAGGTTCTGATTTGTGGATCGCAAAACGCGATTGGGATTATGCTCTTTTATTAATTCGCATAAGTAAAGGGGGGCATTCCCATGGACACATCTATGCGTAAGACAGAGAGCTTTAAAAGCAATTCTGTCTTTAACTGGCAGCCAATGAAGGGCTCTCAGTGAAGGTGAGATTGATTCCCAGGTTTTTTTCCCAGTCACAAGTCTGGCGGCCGTATTCTGAACGACTTGCAGGCGAGCGATTTGGTACTTGGGGAGGCCGAGGTAAAGGGCATTTGCATAATCCAGCCTGGAGTTAACAATTGCTCCCACCACGACCGCTAAATCTTCTTTAGGGATGAACGGAGTGAGTCTGCGTAGTAGGCGCAGTAGATGGTGAGATCCGCTGACTACTGATCCTATTTGTGCGTCCATTGTCATAGAGGAGTCAAAAATGACCCCTAGGCTTTTGACTTTGGCGCTAGGGGTGATGAGCTTGCCCAGAATAGGCGGGGGGGTCCATACTGTTGAGGGTTGATTCCTACGCTTGGCGTGAAACAGAAGAAGTTCTGTTTTCACTCCATTGAGTTTAAGATAACTCTTTGTCATCCCGTCCTCTATCAAAGAGAGGCATGTCTCTAGATTGAGGTGGTGATCCTGTCTGTTGCAGATGCGGAAATACAGTTGCGTATCATCTGCATATGAGTGGTAGAGCAGTTTTTGGCTGCTGATGATCTCAAAAAGAGGACGAAGGTATATGTTAAACAGCACTGGTGACAGAGGCGATCCTTGAGGGACTCCGCATGTTACTGTGCGTTTTTCTGACGTAAAAGGTCCTAAATTTACTGTTTGCGATCGGTTTTCCAGAAAAGAGGAGAACCAAGATAAATCGCCTTCTGCGACTCTGGCTACTTCAGCAAGCCGAGTCAGTAACAGTTTGTGGTCTACCGTGTCGAAAGCTGCACTTAGGTCCATCAGAACCAGGAGACAAGATTCTCCTTCGTCTGCGGACTGGAGAACATCGTCCCATACTTTCAGCAATGCTGTTTCCGTCCCGTGTCCGGGACGGAAGCCTGATTGCAATGGGTCAAGTAGCTTGTAAGTATCTAGATGCAGTTGCAGCTGTTGTACCACTACTTTCTCCATTATCTTAGAGAGTACGTTGAGGGTTGTTATGGGACGGCGGTGGAGTGGGTCCTTGGGGTCCAGGGAGGGTTTCTTCAGGATGGGTTGGATTATACCCTCTTTCAACTGTGTGGGCACTTTGCCCTCCAGAAAAGACTGGTTGATAAACTGCGTGATGGGAGGAGCCAGGATGTAGGCGCATTCCTTCAGCAGTTTTGTGGGAATAATGTCATTCGGCGCTGTGCCATTACGCAGAGTACAAATGACATTTTTAGTGGTCTCGATGGAGATGGGTTCCAGGGTAAACTTACCTGATAACGGAGCATTACTAAGGGTGCTGTGTGAGAGGCTGCAGGGAGGGCTTAGGGGGGAATTGTTTTGCTGAATGCTTTCACGGATTGCTTCGATTTTATTAATGAAGTAATCCGATAGTTCATTGCAAAATTCTTGTGTGTCCGAACTGGGGGCTGTGATGCATTCTGGTTCCATGGTCTGAGTGACCATCTTGAAGAGTTCGCAGGGGCGGTTAATGGCACCGTTGATAGCCTCCGAAAAATAATTTTTCTTGGCTTGGAAAATTCCTTTGTGGTATTTTCTTGTTGTCGCCTTGTAGATGGATAGGTTTAGCTCTGAAGAACATCTTTTCCAGGCAGATTCTGCCCTTCTGCGTTCTTGCTTCAGTAACGACAGCTGGTTGTTAAACCAGCTGCGGTTGTTTTTCCGGATGCGGGTACTTCGTTTCGGCGCTACCAAGTCAGCTGACTGTAGCATGGCCGAGTTAATGGCTTCCAATGTTTCAACGGCCGTTTGATGCGGCTGAGTTGTTTCTATCTTTTTCCTTAAAGTTGTTTTGAAGAGTTCCGAGTGGAGCTTCTTCTGGCATCTAGTCCAGTGTGTTGTCACTGGATTTGATGTTTTTGTTGCAGGGGGGATGGTGGAAATCCTGAATATAATTGCATGGTGATCTGTCCATGGCAACTTTTCATTTTCCCAAATCTTTATTTCCAGAGCTTGTCTGAAGATAAGATCAAGTGTGTGACCTGAAGCATGTGTGGGCCCACATACTAATTGCTGCAATCCCAAACCTTCCAGGTGGTCAATACAGGCGTCGGCAATGGGGTCTAGTGAGGAGTTTGCCCAGAGATTGAAATCCCCTAGCAGCAAAAGATGTTTGCTGATGAGGGTATAAGTGGAGAAAAAATCCGTCCAAGATGATAGCAGCTGCGATTTTGGGCCGGGCGGCCTATAGCAGAGCAGGATGTGGATGGTCTCCTTTGTATTTGCTTGCAGTTGCAGAGTAAGGGTTTCCATGAATGGAAGAGGGTTTTGGCGGACTGGTTTGGTGATGGTAAGATGAGACTTATGGATCACCGCCAGGCCGCCTCCTCTTTGCCCTATTCTGTTTTCCGTTATGATACGGTAATTTTCTGGCACCAATTCTCCTAGAATGGTGTTACAGTCGGCTGTGAGCCAACTCTCTGTAATAAAGAGGCAGTCTAGATCCTTTTGTTGAATAAAGTCGCGGATTTCTAGTCGGTGTTTTACTGCCGATCTTGTGTTGATCAGAGCACATGATATGTGCTTGAGCTGGGGTAAATGGCTGAAATGTCTGACCGTCGATCTATGATCGATTCTCAATAGTCGCTCAGTTCTTAGGGCCTTTTTGGTGATGGCTGGCAGTATTGCGGCGTATTGCCTCAAACTCCAAATGGTATCGGCAGAATATTGCCGACATACCATGATCGCCACATACCATGATCGCCAGAGGAAGGCAAAAAAAACCCTGTCAGAGCTCGGCCAATATGCTCCGGTAGGGAAAAAAATTCCTTCCTGACCCCTGTAAGAGGCGATCGGTTAACCCCTGGATCAAGCTACTGTGTGTTGGGACGAAGAGGGGGGGGGACTGGGGCTGAGAGGGAGAACTTGTTGCTGGTCTGGTGGCTGCCTGCTCAGGGATGAGGGCTGACAGGGGGTTAACTGAATAATCTGGGCTGAATGGGTGAAGGGTGAGCAACAGGGCCGGGTAACTGTCCTTCAGGGATCAGGGGGAGGTTTGCCTGGGAGCAGGGTGAGGACCCTGAAACGTGGGGAGCGGCGCGCCGTTAGGCCGCAAGTGAAGCCGCGGTCTTTCCTAGACCGCGGCCCCGCGATTCAGGACGGCCTGGCGCGGTGCTCCCGTTTTAGGTGTTAGGTGACCGTTGTCGGGGGTAAGAAGCGGCACGCCGCTAGGCCGCGGGTGAAGCCCCGGCCTCTCCTAGTTGCGGCTGCCGCAAATGCTTCCAGGCCGGCGCCGAGCAATGGAAAAACGCCCGAAAAGGCGTAAAATGGTGTCGGATGGATGGCGGATGGGTTACTAGAGTGGGGGAGATGGCGTGGGGGTACAGGAAGGGAGTTATGGAGAGGGGGAGAGCCAGGGAATTGAGCAGGTAGCAGCGGCTTGTCCTGACAAGGACGGCCGCCTGCATCTACAGTGGATGGCTTACCATGGGTTCTGAGTTCTGGATCTTGGGTCCTGGAGGAGAGAAAAACACCTGCCTGCCTGCCTAGCTGTCTGCTGCAAGGAGGATGAGTCGCTGGATGTCAGGTGAGAGGAGCTCTTAGGCACACGTCCGTCTGCTAGACCAATGTGCCTACTGACTGTCTACAGGACTCCCAGCAGTAAGTGATGTCAGAGCCAAGATGAGGCAACGAGGCGGAGAGTTCACCGTCAATGGGCCACGCTACATCCCCTTACACAGCATGCCTGTTTGTAAGTTTTACTATGGGACTGTTTCATTCTATAATATGTGCAACTATATTCTCTGTTACAGGTCAAGCAACCATAAATCTAACTCATATATAATTTTATACCTTTTTAGATACGCATCACGCGCCTGCTCCTGATGAGTGGTACTATCAAGCCACGTAACGCGTCGAGCTAGCTGGTTGCACTTTTATGAAAATGTATCATTTTATTATCATATATGTCACAGTCTTGTGGATCCCAGATTGGGATGCCATTACCCAGGGTCCCTGTCGGGTCATATCGATGCAGGTTGGGAAGTTTGGCTATCGATCTACCCCTATTGTAGCTGTTCCTATTCAATGCTCCCATTAACTCCGCATGTCCAGAGTGTTCTTTGAATTTTATGGGAAATGTACAAACAATATCAATTTTTGTGTTTTTTTATGTATTTATGGTCAACTATATTATATTATATTATACTATATTATATTTATATATATTTTTCTATGTAAACATTGCTCAAATGTACCAAATAAATCAATTTAATTTTCATACTATTTGATATTGGGTTTTCCCTTAAGACTGTGTGCTCCATATAAAGTCCCACCTGTCTATGTCTTAAATCCCCCTTTCCCCCCCCCTCCCCTTTTATGTATAATTGTGCCAATATACAGGGACGGGGGCATTATGCCATGACTCGGCATTGGGCCCATATAAAATCCCACTTTGTCATTTTTGCTCTTTATCAATATATTAGGGATGGGAGCACGCAGTCTTGCTACTATTGTATTATCTATCATTAGCACATGTATTGGAACAATGGTTTAATTGTATTTACTTTGTAATGGAACGTCTATAATGCCTATCACAAAATTCCCCTATTTATACTCCTTTCCTGTGGGTATGACTATGAGATATTGTTGCCCATGGAATGTTTAAATGTCTTAAATCCCCCTTCCCCCCCTCCCCTTTTATGTATAATTGTGCCAATATACAGGGACGGGGGCATTATGCCATGACTCGGCATGGCCCCATATAAAATCCCACTTTGTCATAATTGGAGCCTTGGCGTGGCGTCGCTGCTCACAAGTCCAGCATGGTGGACTGGTGCCAATCCAATTTGATGTGGATGTGGGGTGTGTGTGCTAGGGACCACAGTGTTGTGCATGCATGCATTCTCATTGTGCCATGATTAATGTGTGTGTTTAACGTGCAAAGATGCCCAATGTGAGCTGTCTCCTGGCTGCTCTTCCCTCAGAAGACGGGGTAGCCTCGGTTAAGGGGGGATTGTCTGGTTCAGGGGTCAGGTCATCACGTAGGTCAATCTGCAGGCCCTTTCTTTCTGCGAAGTTGTGCAGCATGCAACATGCACCGATGATCTGGCACACGAAGTTTGGGGAATACAAGAGGGTACCCCCAGACTTATCCAGGCATCGGAAACGTGACTTTAGGAGGCCAAAGGTGCGCTACACCACTGCTCGTGTTTGGGCATGTGCTTGATTGTATCTTTCCTCTCCTGGGGTTTGGGGGTTCCGGATAGGAGTCATGAGATGGGGTCCCAGTGGATATGCAGAGTCACCTGTAAGGGAAAAGACAGGAGGATGTTAGTCATGCATGTGCCCCTTGTGATGTGTGCATCATGGGAGGGGATAGTCATGCCTGACTCCCATGTCACTCACCAACCAGCCAGGTGTCCCCATACACGTTCTGATCGAATTCCATTCGGATGTGGCATTGATTGTATATGTAGCTGTCATGGCTGGACCCTGGGTGTTTGGCACGGACGTGCCATATGAGGCCTTGGGCATCGACTATCACCTGTACGTTGATGGAATGCCAATGCTTCCGATTGCGGTACATGTGCTCTGTCTCCTGGGGGGGCTGGAGTGCCACATGTGTGCAATCAATGGCCCCCACAGTGCGTGGGAATCTGGCAATTCTGTAGAAATCTGTCATTGCCTTCAGCCGCAGGTCCTCAGTGGTGGGTTTGATGATTTGGTTGGCCATGCGTCTGAGGATTGCAGGGACAACCTGGTGCACACATCTGCTCATGGAGGATTGTAACATCCCAGCCACCACTCCACTTGTACGCTGAAAAGAGCCACTGGCAAGGACATGGAGTGTTGCCATGACCTTGACCAGTGGCTGCACTGCATGTGAGCGTTGTGTTCGGCTGGTGATGTCTTCCTGCAGGGTTGTGGTTAATTCCAGGATGACATGAGGGGTGAATCTGAAGATGCGATACACCTCAGAATCACTCATGCCAAACAGGTCTATGCGGGTGTGGTATATCCTCTCCCGTGCCATCCTCCGTGCCATCCTCCGTGCCCTCATCCTTCTTTGTTCATCTAAAGTCAGTAGTATAGCTATGTGCGACGATGCCCCTGGCATGTTGGCATACAGATTGTTGTGCAACACGTGTGACTGCTGAGCTCCTCACTAACAGTGTTGCTTTATCTAACAAGTAGCCTTTTTTTCTCTTTTTAGACCAGCTTTTATATGCTCTAATTTTAGACAGGACATTTTGCTGTTGCGCACACTGCGCCGCCTGCGCTGCCCCAACGTTCTTTTGTGGATCCCCGTAAGTCCCTCATTAGCATATTTGACTAGCAAATCAATGGTCTGTCTAGCGCACTTTTGCGCTGACGGAATCCGCCAGTCTAACGAAATTACGCGGGACAAAAAAAGTAGATTTTTTGCGTATCTCGTTCTGGGGATGCCGTGCATCGAAACGCACACGCACATTTCGACTTATGCACGCGCATCTCCTGTTGCGCAGGCGTAATCGCTCTGTGAATCTGGGCCTTTATTTCTACTTTGTCCTTTGCCTCTAACCTCTACCTCCTTCATGTTATTTGAAAATGCCCCCACATTTGCTGTTAAACAAGAAATTTGCAACATTAGAAACAGATTCAATTTGTAACTTTGTACAATTTTTTTTTCAAAATATATGTGAAGTGTAAAGAGACTCATACAGGTTTCAGTAATTCCAGTAGGTCTTTGGTAATATCAATAGAATTGACAAAATGTAGCCAATGCATTTTGAATTTCCAGCTGTTAAACCAGCAAAAAAAAAAAAAAGACAAGCCTTTAATGTGAGCTAGCTAGTGGCAGCTGGTGCTCAATGTTCTGGGGGGGGGGGGGGCAGCAAACAAACCTCACCTGACTCAGACCGCTACCCCCCTCCCCCACTCACACTGCTGCCACCACCCACTGCCGTCTAATACTCCCTGGCCAATCGGGGCTCGGACCCGCTTCCCAATCGGCTGAGAGGAGAATCAGGAAGACAATAGCGAATATTAAGTTGCTAATGTCACACAACTAGGTGGGCTCAGGGCGCTGTGCTCTGTGCCCCGAGCCCATCCTTTTTTAAGCCTATTAGGGCCTCAGGCTCTAATCATGTCCCTAAAAAAAAATGGAATCCATGCGTCCTATGCCCTGCATGTAGATTAGGGGGCCGGGCGCATGGCTTAGGGGGGCAGTGCCCCTTATGGATGGGCCACCACTGATGTTAGCCTTATTTGAAACCTGTGTAGTGCTCTCACTTTTTTACTTTATATACAGTAATACAGTAAAACCTTAGATTGAGAGTAACTTGGTCTGAGAGTGTTTTGCAAGAGAAGAAAAAATGTTTTATACATTTTGATTTGATTAATGAGCGATTTCTTGATATACAAGTTGCGTCACATCATAACTGAGTGTAAAAGAGAACAGAGGCACCTTATGCCCTGTACACACGATCGGTTCATCTGATGAAAACGAACCAATGAATTTTTTCATCAGATATCCGATGAAGCTGACTTTCATCAGTCTTGCCTACACACCATCGGTTAAAAATCCGATCGCGTCCAACGTGGTGACGTAAAACACAACAACGTGCAAAAAACTGATGGGGCCCACACACGATCGGTTCATCCGATTAATACGGTCCATCGTCAGTTTTTATCAGACGAACCGATCGTGTGTACAGGGCATTAGTGTAGCAATATGGTTACAAATAATGAAGGTACAACATTTAGCAACTCACATAGTTGATGAATAAAACAGGCGCAGACCAGTTTCATCGGACCAATTCGATGGTGTGTACGGCCCATCGGACCGTTGTCCGTCGGACCAAAGTTTTAAAACTTGCTTTAAAATCTGTCTGACGGACACCTGTCTATCGGACAGATTCGATGGTTAGTACACAAAAGCATCGGACCAAAAACCTGCGCATGCTCAGAATCAAGTCGACGCATGCTTGGAAGCATTGAACTTCATTTTTTCAGCACGCCGTTGTGTTCTACATCACCGCGTTCTGGTCCGATGGGATTTTGGTCTGATGGTGTGTACACACATCAGACCATCAGACCACTTCAGCGTGGTCCGATGAAAACGGTCCGTTGGACCAGTCTCATCGGACCGGTCTGATCGTGTGTACGTTGCCTAATATTTTACAGTGATAATGGTAAGTATAGACACACAAAATTATGGGTAGAGTTGAGCAAACCCGAACTGTAAAGTTCGGGTTCAGTACGGACTTTGGGTTTTTCCCGAACCCGGACCCGAACCCGAATAATTGCTGAAAGTTCTGGTTCGGAGTTCGGGAAAAAAAATGCGCGGGGGTCCCCCCAAATTCAATAACCAGACCCTTTAGGTCTGGTATGGATATTAAGGGGAACCCCGCTGTCAATTAAAAAAATAAATGACGTGGGGTTCCCCCCAAATATCCATAACCAGACCCTTCAGGTCTGGTGTGGATTTTAAGGGGAACTCCACCCCAAATTTAAAAAAAATGGTGTGGAGTTCCCCCTAAAATCCACACCAGACCCCTTATCCGAGCACGTTGACCTGGCCGGCCGCAGAAAAGAGGGGGGGACAGAGTGCGGCCCCCCCTCTCCTAAACCGTACCAGGCCACATGCCCTCAACATTGGGAGGGTGCTTTGGGGTGCCCCTCAAAGCACCTTGTCCCCATGTTGATGGGGAAAAGGGTCTCATCCCCACAACCCTTGCCCGGTGGTTGAGGGGGTATGCGGGCAGGGGGCTTATCAGAATCTGGAAGACCCCTTTAAAAAAGGGGACCTCCAGATCCTTCCCCCCTCCTGTTTGAAATGGTAATGGGGTATACTTTACCCCTACCATTTCACGAAGGAAGTGTAAATAGTAGTTTTAAAAAAAAAAAAAACCCTGGAACAAATTACTTTATTAATTAAACCAAATAAAAATCCAGCAGTGAAAATAGACGATCGATGCTGCTCCCTGCTCCTTAATGACCAGTTTACACTGCGCACTGATTGGGCAATACTTTGCCATATCAGGGAGCAGAATGCACTGTGCAGCGCTCAGTGCAGCAGGGTATTCTTTGGGGCGAACATTTGGCAAACAGTCTGCAAATTCGGGTGTTCAGCAAACAGTCGAACAGGCAAATGTTAAGTCCCAGCTGATGCTCGGGCTGAACTGTTCACCCTAGTGATAACCTCTTAGAATATCACAGCTTAGTAGATATGAAACAATAAAGATGACTGTCATTATTTAATTTAAAGTTGTTGTAAACGCTTACATATACCCTGTGAAGGGACCTTCCTTAGGTGACACATAGAGATGAAACAAATCCTTCTGCATAAGTTGTATCTGTCTATCTGCAGTCTTCTCTACATTCATTCAAAGTGCTGAATTTCTTAGCTTAGCTGAGTGTTCAGAAAAAGGGGGCAGAGAGCTGAAGTTACACTCTTCAGAGGTCAGTGAGGAGAGGTCTGAGAGCTGATTGGAGGGGAGAGAAACACCCCCTTCACACAGCACACAGGAACAGAGCTAAGGCGGTCAATCTGCTGGAGGTCCCTCCCCATTATCGTTTACTCTTGATGTCAGGAAAAATTGTCAGAATTGATTCATGATAGCAGAGGAACAAAGCAGCAGACAGAAATTACACTAAGGCCACGTACACACGACCAAATAGATTTGTTCAAATCGGTCAGGCCGACCGATTTGAACAAATCTGTCTGCTGCCGTTTTGGTTTGATCGCGTGTACACACGATCAAACCAAAATCCTCGCCAGCAGACAGCGCGCTGACGTGTCTGTGACGTGGCAGTGACGTTGACGGCGCCACGTCACCGCACCAGGAAGTAAAACACTTCCGCGCATGCGTCGAAACCATTTGACGCGTGTGCGAGAAGACATGTCTGCTGGTTAGCGTACTAACCAGCAAACATGTCGGGCGGACGGGTTCCCAGTTGACAGATTTGAAAGCATGCTTTTAAATCTGTCGGCTGGCCAAATCCGTTGGCTCGCGCGTACACACGATTGAATCTGTCTGCTGGGACGGTCAGGCCGACCGTTTCCAGCAGATAGATTTGATCGTGTGTACGCGGCCTTAGGCCACGTACACACGATCAGACCAAACCGATGAGACTGGTCCGACGGACCGTTTTCATCGGACCACCGCTGATGAGGTCTCATGGTCTGATGTGCGTACACACCATCAGTCCAAAATCCCATTGGGCCAGAATGCGGTGACGTAGAACACAACGACATGCTGAAAAAACAAAGTTCAATGCTTCCAAGCATGCGTCAACTTGAATCTGAGCATGCGCAGGTTTTTGGTCTGATGCTTTAGTGTACTAACCATAATTTTGGTCAGATGGACAGGTGTCCATCGGACAGATTTAAAAGCAAGTTTCAAAACTTTGATCCGAAACTGGTCTTCATCGGACCAGTCTGATCGTGTGTACGCGGCCTTAGTGCTTTTAGTCGAAACAAGTACATATTATAGAGGAATATCCTTTGTTCATCTTTCATGTCTGTGGTTTACAACCAATGGTTATACTGCACTATATATTAGAGTCCAAAACATCCACTGCTGAATCGGGCTCTCATAGTATAATGAGACTGAAAAGGGCACTGATGTTATAATGTCGGCAATTCTATCTACATCCTTGAGGACTGCTTAAGGTTGAGCAAGAGCTAAAAAGGGTAAAAAATCCAGCAAGCAACAAGACTGTCCTGACGATATCAGGAAGATCCATATAAAACAATTCTCTACAAACAAATGCTGGGTGGGAAGTGACACCCAGTAATCGAGAAAGTTTGTAGTTGTTCTTCAAAGCTGAACTCCAGGCAGATATAAGCGACACAAGCAGATTTATAATTTTGAATAAATCATTAAAAGTATTATTTGTGTAAGCACCTGAATTTGACTTGGCATCGGCCTTCTGCAATCCTTGTACAGCAGAGCTCAGAGTGGAAAAGGGAAAAGCAGCACATATAAAAACGAATCAGGTATGCTGCCGTTCAGAGAACAGAGTGGCAGTGAGTTAAATTTAAGAGTCTGCTACTTCTCCTTTCACTGTCACAGACATGCCCATGCACTCTAGTAAGATCAATTTACCACACACACATTTGTGCATGTTGTAACACAATGCTGTTGTGATGTAATGTGCATTGTGTTAAATCAGCCCCTTCTTTTGATGGACTCATATATGTTGCATATTCTAGCACCAGAGAAGGTAGTGTGTTTTGGTGCATTGCAACACAGATGCCATTTAGGAGGTTCATTAGGGTATCATTAAAAATAAATGGCACCACAGCACTCATGCTCATTTTGTTAATGTACACTATAACATGCAAGTTACTGCAGTAAAATGATGGAAAACCCCATGAGTAAACTCCAGGGCAGAGCAAAACACATCCGGGGGCGTTGCCTGGTTGGGGTCCCGGGACACCTTGTCGGCAAATCTTTCTCCCACTGACACTGATGCCACTGGGGCAATTTTTTCTTCCCACTGACACTCCAGACTATGGGGCATATCTTTCCACCTGTTGACACTACCACATTTTTAACTCTCACTGACCCTGTGGATTTTTTTCCTGCTGCTGACACTACTGACACTGAGGCACACCTTTCCTCCCACTGATTCATTGAGGTACTTTTTTTATTTATTACTTGATTCTGACAGTGCCATCACTCATACATTTATTTTCCCTTACCGACACTGCAATGCTGAGATATCTTTCCCTCAATAAAACTGCCAATGCTGGGGAATTATTTTCTCTGACTCTGGGACCTTTCTTCCTCCCACTGACACCACTAACACTGCTGCATATCTAGGGGTGGACTGACAACTCATGGGGCCCCCGGGCAATAGAAGATTATGGGGCCCCCAGGTTTACAGATGGCCACCACGCCAGGAGGCAGGGTAGCTAAAATCTCAGGATTTTCACATCAAAAGCATGTCGGTTTCAGACATATTTCTTTTAATATATATATATATATATACATATTATATAATATAATTGTTATTATTATTAAAGGACCCAGAGGTCCCCAGGGCCCTGGATGGCAACCCCCCCTTTTTTATAATTTTTTTATATTTTATTTCTTTTTTTTCTTTTTATTTATTTTTATATATATATATATATATATATATATGTATATATATATATATATATATATATATATATATATATATATATATATATATATATTATTAAAGGGCTCAGAGGTCCCCAGGGCCCCATGTGCAAACACCCTTTTTTATTTTTTTTATAAATGTTTATTTTTTTATTTTTGTTTATATATTTTTTTTATTAAAGGGCCCAGAGGTCCCCAGGGCCCTGGATGGCAACCCCACTTTTTTTTTTATAAGTGTTTATTTTTAATATATTTTTTTATTTAATTTTTTATTAAAACCCCCCTTTTTTTGTAATTTATTTTTATAAAAAAAAAAAAAAAATTATTAAAGGGCCCAGAGGTCCCCAGATGGCAACTCCCTTTTTAAAAAAAAAAAAATATTTTTTTTTTTTTTTTTTTTTTTTTTTATTAAAGGGCCCAGAGGTCCCCAGGACCCCGGATGGCTACACCCCTTTTTTTATATATATTTTTCTTTATTAAATCTTTTTTTTGTAAAGGGCCTCCCGCTTCTAAATTTGCGGCAGCCCCGCCCCCCCGCGTCTCAATTTAAGGGGGCAGCACCCCCCCCGTTCTCTGCTCCAGGGGGCCCATGCCTGAAGCTGTGTAAGGGGCCCCATAATTCCTGATGGCGGCCCTGCCGCCCGTTAAGCCCCTGTGCTGCCCACAAATCAGGCTGAAAATCATCAGCGGCACGCAGCCAGGTGACAGTACTGCTTCCCTTCCCTTTTTTTTTAAAATGTACAGCACCCCTGGCTTCCCTTTAGACGTGCACTTCTCCCTTCCTGCCACTGGGTGCTGCTTGTATATAAAAGTGAATTAGAATGTGATTTTATAACATCCCCAGTTTGCTCTTCCCGAGGCTGACTTCTTCATGTCCTGCTCCTCAATGTATGTCACTGTTTGCTATATTGTAAATAGAAGTTTTCTGTAGAGTGTGCCCAAAGTCTTTATAATATCTGATGATTCACTGCAGGTCTGGTCAGTGTTTTAAAAAGTTCCTGTATTTTACACATGGCATGGCATTGGGTCACAGCACCGTCTGTCCATTCTGCTTTAGCACCATGGGACCCCATGCCATGCCATGTGTAAAATAGAGGAACTCTTTAAGTCACAGACCAGACCTGCAGTCCAGGCTGAGTAAGGCCTCAGAGCACATGGCATTACTGTCTGTATTTAACTGCTTGATGGGCTTATTTTGGGCCTGGCTGGTTACTTCACATGTATGTGTTTTGGCGGCCCACATTTGTGCAGGCACAGCAGCCCATTCATTTGATGCCTCGTGTAATAGGCTGAGCACACGGCACACCTATGCCCATCAAGCAATGAAATACAGCACTGTCTGTCCATTCTGCTGTCTGCTGTGACTTATCTGCATTTCCTGCACTGTCAAACTTGCTGCATTTTTAGACATTTAGGTCACGCTTTTAAAAACACAGTGCGTTTGTGTGTGCAACAACTGCAGGTAAGTAGCATGGTGCAAAAGCAGAATGGATTTCAAGGCAACTGATTTTTAAAATGCTGAATGCACCTTTTTTCTGCAGGAAACAAAGGCATGGCAGCCCATTCAAATCAATGGGCTGCTGTGCCTGCACAAATGAGGGCCGCCAAAACACATACATGTGAACCAGCCAGGCCCAAAATAAGCTGAAGGGGGGCCCAAAAAAAATGTTTGCCCAGGGCCCAAACCATATTAAAGACGGCCCTGCATGGGGCCTTCGGGCGGTGCCCGAGAACCCCAATGGTCAGTCCGCCCCTGTGCATATCTTTCCCCTACTGACACTGACACTTCAGGCACTGAGGCATATCTTTCGACCTGCTGACACCACCTACACTGCAGCATTTTTTTTTCTCCCACTGGCAACATCGATGCTATGACATTTTTAACTCCCGCTGACAACCCTTAACCTGTGACATTTTTTCCAGCCACTGACATTACTGACACTGGGGCACATTTTTCTTCCCACTGACACCACAAACATTGAATCACTTTTTTACTCCTATTGACATGCCTGTCACTGGGCAATTTATTTCCTCCCACTCACACCACTTACAAATTTGTTAGACTGAAGGAATCGCAAGCTCATAGATTTGTATTGTTTCCCAAAAAAGTAGCACCACCTCATGGCCGGAGGCCAAACTACTTCACTGGGGTTCCACATACAGCAGGATAGGCTGCTCTTCCTTCTTGTGACTCGTCACTTTATAACCTCAAGGGTTAACTGAAATGAATTATACACTTCTCCCCTAGCTCCATAATGCACTGTTAAAGCATACTCTCTTCAAAAGTAATTCAGACCAGACAACTTCTCTTAACCAGTGACTTCTTTACTTAATAAAATAGTTATGTTCATAGTTCTGTCAAGGTTTCCATAGTAATATATTCAGTGCAAAATTCAGACTTTACATTACATTTCCATACTCAGTATACCCTTCCGCACTATAGTCATAAGTGTTCTTTTAACTGCTGTGGTATATAAATATAATAATTCTTCAAACATAAAACAAAAAATATTATACAGTGCTGAAAAACTATACATATACCAAGGGATTCTTTGAAAAAGTTGAAGAGTACGAAATGCATGGGGGGGGGGGGGGGGGCCTGATGCTAGTAGGAGCATTGTATTGTCTCTGTCTAGATGTGGGCGCCTGAGGAAAATTAAAAGGACCGAGCAGCTGATTGCTGGGGATTGTTGCAGCTCTATACCGCATAAGCTTGCCACTGGGAATTCAGAGGCTGTTAGATGTGCTTACTTGTTTGTTGATTGATGTGAGTAGATTTGATTTGTGGTTAATAAAGACGGTTTGTATAATACTATACTATCAGAGCTTTTTTTGGCATGTATGTCCTCCTTAGAGATTGGTGGAGTAACAGTGGAAAGAAGCTGTAGAGAGCGGTGGATACCAGTGTGATTACCGTATTTATCGGCATATAACACGCACAGGCGTATAACACTTGCAGGATAGACATATTTGTATTTGCAGGATTGACATATTTGTTTGAGTAAATTCCCTAAATCTGGTGGAGGGAGCATGGTGGTGTTAAGAATTTCTCAAGAATTTTATGGTAGAGAAAAATTTGGAACTTTTAAATTACTTGTTTTGAACCAGTGGAAAATTTGGATTTCACTCTATTGGACAATGTCACGTTTGGTCACTAATTGTACTGTGTTTTTTGTTATGTCTATTATGTTGCTATTTTAAGTATTTGGGCACTATTTTAGTAGGTTGGGTATACCTGTATGTATAATTTTTCAGTGCTGTAAAATATTTTTTGTTTTGTTTTTTGCAATTCCATACTTCCTCGCTTTACATTTTATACAGATTACTTGCATCCCCACAAGGTAACACAGATCAGTCCTCATAACCCTTACCAATATCCCAACGTGGGGTAATTCTACTACCACACCTTCAACTACATCTTTACACAGATCGTCCTCTCAGTTAATTTCCTAGACACAGACAGATCACAAGGCCTAGCCTCCTTCTGCATATGTCACCTTAGATGCAGGAAGTGACACATGCAGAGGAAGGCACACCACAACATCAAATATTAACCCCTTTAGGCCAAGCATACTCAAATATGAGGCTCACTGGACTGGGCTTTTTTTTGTAGGGCCGCATATTTGCATATCTCTCTTTGTGCTTGTAGCGTGCCTCACGGTATGCTCCCAGCAAAGAGACAAGGGTCTCAGCAGGAGCTGATCGAGACCCGGAACTCCTGATTCTGGGACATCTGATCGCTGTGATAGCCTCTGATTGGCTATCTCATTGATGTCTCTCTGTGAAGCCTGCCCTGTGTATTATCTCTCTTTCCTTGCAGAGATAAAAAAAATGCGTAAAAAAACAATAATACTAATAAAAAAAATACAATGTCAATGCAGGGTTAGTGGTTGGGTCAGGGTCAAAGGTCAAGGTCAGGGTCAGTATATCAATTTGTTTAAGGCAGGTAAAAAAAAATGCGCACTATTGCAATCTTCTGGAGCAAGGTATAATCCACCTGGATGCACAAAGTAGTTGTGATGAAATGTAAAGTTTACTAACAAATTTCAAAGTTGCAAAACTTAGACGTTAAGATTTGATTTACTCTTAGGCGCGAAGGGGTTAAAGCGGAGGTCCTCCAAAAAAAATATTAAAAGCCAGCAGCTATAAATACTTTTAATATATGGACACTTACCTATCCTGGGTGCCCGCAATGTTGGCAGCCAAAGCCGATCAGTCGCTTGGCTCTCGACTGCCCCTGGGCCCCACCACCATCCGCAGTGAGGGAATCAGGAAGTGAAACCTTGCGGCTTCACTTCCTGGTTCCCTACTGCGCATGCGCGAGTCGCGCTGCACGTCTTTACTGGTCTTTGCTGTCTTCTGGGACCTGTGTGTTTCCCAGAATACAGCGGGGGAGGACAGTGTAAATGCAGGAAGTGGCGCAGGTCACCGTGATCACCGGGGTAATCTATGCCAGGAAGTGGAAGCAAATACTTGTATTACTCAGATATCTGCTTCCTTCTCCCCCTGAAAGGTGCCAAATGTGACACAGGAGGGGGGAGGATTCCAAAAAGTGGAAGTTCCATTTTTGGGTGGAACTCCACTTTAACCACTAAAACACTAAACATTAACTATTACTTGTCCTGGAGTCCAGCGGCATCCGCAGCAGAGAACGAGCAATCGCTCATCACCCTGCTTCTCCCCCCTCCATCCACGGTGAGGGAACCAGGAAGTGAAGCGCTCCGGCTTCACTGCCCGGTTCCCTACGGCGCATGTGCGAGTCGTGCTGTGCCGCCGATTGGCTCCCGCTGTGTGCTGGGAGCCGAGTGTTCCCAGCACACAACGGGGGGGGGGGGGGGTGGGGGCGACGGGATGTCAGAAAAAAATGTCTTTTGCCCGAGATGTGTGGCCAGAAGTGGGTGCAAATACCTTTAGACAGGTGGAGCTCCGCTTTAAGAAATGGTCAAGGACAGGTTTTATTCAGTTTGATTTCAGAGCAGCCAAGAGTGTAATTTATGTTAATACATCTTTCACCCAATGGGGTTGATTTACTAAAGCCAAATAGACTACGTTCTCTTCAAGTGCAGTTGTACGCAATGTTTTTTAAAATTTTCTATGCATCTGATAGGGTATTCTTTACAAAGTAAAGCTTTACCACATTACATTTACTGAGAAAAATAGTGCAACTGCACTTTCAAAGTGCAGATTCTATTTGCCATTCAACCCATATATTTGTCTCTGCTCCTATTTTGCATTGCCTTGAAGGGTAAGTAAAAAAAAAAGCCTAAAATACCTCTGAAGCTGTGTACACACGATCGGTCAACACTGATGAAAACGGACTGAAGGTCTGTTTCATCGGTCCAAACCGATCGTGTATGTAGGCGCCATCAGTCAGTTATCCTTTGGTCCAAAAAAATAGAACTTGCTTTAAAATTGAACCGATGGACGCCTGACCGATGGGTCAAAACCGATCGTTAGTATGCAAAAGCATTGGTTAAAAGGCCGCGCATGCTCAGATTCAAGTCGACGCATGCTTGGAAGCATTGAACTTCGTTTTTTTCAGCACGTTGTTGTGTAAAAACACGTAAACGTCACCGCGTTCTAACATGATCGTTTTTTTAACCAATGGTGTGTAGGCACATCAGACCATTAGTCAGCTTCATCGGTTACCCGATGACAATGGTCCTTCAGACCGTTCTCATCGGATGGACTGATCGTGTGTACGAGGCTTAAGAGGAACTCAAGGACAGGTTCGGACCAACAGGTGGGGCACAGAGCCTGCCTGCACCAGTGCAGTTGAAGTGGACCCGATGCTTAAACTGACAGGGTTCATTAAAGTCTACAAGCATTGATCCATTGAATACTCAAGTGTTTTTCAGTTTTGTCAAGTGCAGTACCAGTCATCTAAATATATATTTTAATTAGATGTTTTGAACTGTATATTGTAGAACTGAGGCGAACAGCTCAAAGCGGATGGGGCTCATTCGGCCTCTAATGCTGTCATCTATATCACCCTAAGTCTTCTTGACAGTAATTACAAGCTTTGAAAAAGGATATATCTGAGTTTGAGGTTACTTATGATCATAGGAAATTTCACAGGATGGCTGGGTGTACAACATATAAAATAAATGTCAGAAAAAAACATTAAGCTTTGTCTACATCGGGGGTTGGCAAGTCTGCAGGTGACATGTGGACCGCAAACAGATTCCTACACAGCCGACCCCCGCCTTCTAAGTGCTGGTTCTTGCATTACCTCCCAGCCGGCTCTCCTGTGCCATCCCATCCTGATTTCTCTTTCCCTCCCGCCTCCTCTGTGGCTCTGTCATGTTTTCTATGTCCCAGCCTCCTCCGCCGATGTGATCAGTAAACAGCGGAGACCGGGAGGAAGGACTGAGAGCGGGAGGAGAAGCCAGACAAATTAACTTTTTTACGTTAAACTACTGGTTATTGGTTTCGAGGACACAAGGTAGCCCTAAGCAACCAATCACCAGCTTGCTAATATGAAAATTTACTCTGCCAGCTCCCACCCTCTGTCCAGAACTGTGCTGCTTCCAGGTCTTCGCTGTGGAAAAAGGTAAAACACTGCAATAGGGGAAAGGGGGGCAGAGGACACCACTGCGTATGTGTGGGGGGAGGTGATGTGAAGGGGGCAGAGGACATTGTTATGGGCAGGGCCACCCCATACCAGTGTCCTCTATCACCCTTCACATCACCTCCCCTTCCCTACATTCTGAGCACAACACACTCCTCATCCCTGCATTCTGAGTGTAAAATGCACTCCTGAACCCTGCATTCCGAGTGTAAAATGCACTCCTGATCCCTGCATTCTAAACAGAATGCACTCCTAATCCCTGCATTCTGAGTGCAACGCACTCACGATCCCTGCATTCTGAGCGTAAAATGCACACCTGATTCCTGCATTCTGAGTGCAACGCACTCCTGATCCCTGCATTCTGAGCAAAAAACTCACTCTGGAACCCTGCAATCTGGGCTTAAACTGACTCCTGATCCCTGCATTCTGAGCATAAAATTAATTTCTCAACCCTGAATTATGAGCGCAATACCTTATCTCTGCATTCTGAATATATTGCACTTCTTAACCCTGCATTCTGAGCGTAATAAACTCCTTAACCCTGCATTCTGAGCGCAACACGCTCATGATCATTGCATTCTGAACATAATGCATTGGTGAAGCCTTTTAGTTCTGAGTAAAAATATTTTATAAAAAAAAAAAAAACAATTGAGCTTACTGTATTTTTTTTTTTGGGGGGGGGGCGTAATCTTTGGCCTTGTACACACGAGGGAATAGATCCGATGGGAATGGTCCGACGGACCGTTCCCATCGGATCTGTCTGCCGGATTGCTTTGATCTGATGGCTGTACACACCATCGGATCAAATTCCCCGCCGGCGGACAGCGCGGTGACGCGGCGGTGACGTTGACGCCGCCACGTGACCGCCACGTCACCGCACCAGGAAGTAAACACTTCCGCGCGCATGCGTCGGATCCATTCACAGGATACGACGCATGTGCGGGCAGATATGTCCGCTGGTTTGCCGTACTAACCAGCGAACATATCTGACGGACAGCTCTCCGGCGGAAAAATTCCAAAGCATGCTTTGGAAATTTTCCGCCGGAGGAATCCGGCCAGAACGGTCCGTTTGCCCCTACACACAGCGCGGTGACGCGGCGGTGACGTTGACGCCGCCACGTGACCGCCACGTCACCGCACCAGGAAGTAAACACTTCCGCGCGCATGCGTCGGATCCATTCACCGGATACGACGCATGTGCGGGCAGATATGTCCGCTGGTTTGCCGTACTAACCAGCGGACATATCTGACGGACAGCTCTCCGGCGGAAAAATTCCAAAGCATGCTTTGGAAATTTTCCGCTGGAGGAATCCGGCCAGAACGGTCCGTTTGCCCCTACACACAGCGCGGTGACGCGGCGGTGACGTTGACGCCGCCACGTGACCGCCACGTCACCGCACCAGGAAGTAAACACTTCCGCGCGCATGCGTCGGATCCATTCACAGGATACGACGCATGTGCGGGCAGATATGTCCGCTGGTTTGCCGTACTAACCAGCGGACATATCTGACGGACAGCTCTCCGGCGGAAAAATTCCAAAGCATGCTTTGGAAATTTTCCGCCTGAGGAATCCGGCCAGAACGGTCCGTTTGCCCCTACACACGAGCGGATTTTTCGGCTGAAATGGTCCGTCGGACCATGTTCAGCAGATTTATTCACTCGTGTGTACAAGGCCTTTGACTTCATTAGTGTTGATCAAGTAGATCTCCAGGAAGGTTGCCTAACCCTGGTCAAAATGCACATTTTTTATGTTTGGCTGGAGAAAAAATCTGTCATGAAATATAATAGTTGTCATGTTTTGCTTGCTTGTTGTTTTTGTTTGTTGTCTGGCTGCCATGCTGATTCTCTGACTTCAATACCTTTTGCATCACTTAAAGTGGTCTAAGGGCTACAACAGGAGGAGCCGAGATCCCCCTATTTGATGTCAGGCGGGGAGGTCACGTGACCGCTGTGCTGTCTGCTCAGCCCCCTCCGCTGTGGCCCTTAGATCGGGGGAGTAGGGCGGCTGGAGGTCACGTGACTAACTGAAATAAGGTATTTAGAGGCATAATTTTATACAAACATTTACACAGTGTAGTATGGCTTGATAGAACAGAGGGGATGGCATCCATCCTTCTTTAACCTCACTGCCAGCTACTAATAGCTGCAGTAGGGGAGGGGTGTGGATTAGATCAGCTCACACACACAGGAGCTGACAGGCAGGAAGGGAGAGGTGATGGGGAGAGAGGAGACGGAGGCACATAACTTGACCATGGTATCATGGATCAGCAGCCATGATTACAGTGGTCAGCACACACAGGGGGTCACAGGAACAGCCAGGATCAACCAGGTTTTTTTCACAGCATAGAAAGAGACAGACTAGACAACACAAGCCCTGTGTTGTTTAATCTGCTATAAGGTAATGGCATTTTTTTTTTTTTTTTAGGGATACAACCTCTTAAAGCCAGAATAACTATGCGGAAAAGACAGGATAAAGTTAAAAAGGAAGTAAACTTCTATCTTTAATATTTAATATTTACCTATTGGTAAGCCTATAATAACTCTTACCTATAGGTAGTTTACATATCTCCTAAACATGCACTATTTAGGAGGTATTTACCGTACATGTAGCCAGTGACATCGCTGGTGCATGCACTCTGAAGGACCGGTGGCCCCCACACGATGCATACCAGTACATTATGCCTTTGCCTTGCAGGTAAGTAAAAGAAAACAAAAAAACGTGCAGTGGTTTACAACCGCTTTAACGCTTCTGGCCTGCATACTTGTTACTGGCCAGAGATTAAGAACATACTAAAGGCACGGGATATGTCTGACAATCAGGCAACTAACATTCTTAGAGGGAACTCAACAATACTGGCCTCTGCATTTCTCTAATGACAGGTCTTTTTTTATGTTTTAGATACGGTATGTTGGTTTATTACACTACTTATGTGTGAAAGTGGGTTAAATTTCTGTCTTTTAATACAGAATTTACTAAAGAGGATAATCATATAACCAACAAGATTATTAAATAAAAGTTTCAGTTGTTTAAATAGGAGTATCCAATTACACTTATATCAACACAAAATAAAAAAATACAACTTGATGGATTTCATCTGCTATGCAGTATGTTACCAACTGGGATTTTTCTTCTTAATATAAGAAGGATTTGATACCTATATCCATTCTCATACTTATGAACAGAAGCAATATACAGTTAAGTTCATAAACTTGATTTTTTTTTAATTAAACCCAATAATCTTTCACCAGCTGCTTGTCTTGAGAATATTGCCAAAGTTTTTTTCCTTTTCATTAAGTCAATTTCATAGGCTAATTGCATCTTTTTTAATATTGTCTTTCATATCAAAAAGAAAGGAATATTAATAGTCAACAACGTTTTTACACCTATTACGCTTAAATAAGAACGTACATCAATGTTATTACAATGAATGAGTACTTTGTTAATAGTTCATATTCTTTTAATTCGTTTAATGTAGTTATACACTGAATAATTTTAAAATGGCAATAATCTAATTTGCACACTGAGAATTACATCATTCTGTTCCTAAAAACATTTTCCCTGGTCACTTTGTTAATTTGTCCCTCAGTGTAACACTGCATTCGTATTACTAAGTGCCCAATTGGTACTAATTTCAGTGCCTCTATGTATGCATCTTAGGCCTTGTACACACGAGGGAATAAATCCGCTGAAGATGGTCCGACGGACCATTTCAGCGGAAAAATCCCCTCGTGTGTAGGGGCAAACGGACGCTTTTTGCCGGATTCATCCGGCGGAAAAATTCCAAAGCTTGCTTTGAAATATTTCCGCCGGATAGCTGGCTGGCAGATATGTCCGCTGGTTAGTACGGCAAACCAGCGGACATATCTTGCCGCACATGCGTCGTATCCTGTGAATGGATCCGACGCATGCGCGCGGAAGTGTTTACTTCCTGGTGCGGTGACGTGGCGGTCACGTGGCGGCGTCAACGTCACCGCCGCGTCACCGCGCTGTCCGCCGGCGGGGAATTTGATCCGATGGTGTGTACAGCCATCGGATCAAAACATCCCGGCGCAAATATACGCTGTAAACGGTCCGGGGACCGTTTACAGCGGATATTTCCCGTCGTGTGTACAAGGCCTTACACGGCATACCTCTATCACAGTATTAATATTCCTGTTCAAACATAATGCAACATTTTATTTTACAACTGGACCGAGAGTACCTAGATTAAGAGACTTAGGCAGGGCCGCTCATAGGGGAGGGGGGGGCAGCGGTCTTCTTGTAGAGGGCCCAACCACACAGGGGGATGACAATTGCAGAACTCTTCCTCCAACAGCTGAATGCTGGTCTTTCCCCCTCTTCATACTACCAGCTTTTATCTGCTGAGAAAGAGACAGTCCCTCACTAATCCCCCTCCTTGTTGGGGGGGGGGGGGGTACTGTAAGGAAGCCCCACAATTTCTATCAGCAGCTCTGGACCTAGGCATTGTTTAAGACATACAATGGGTATAGAATAGAATCTGGAAATAAAGACAGACAGTTTTTTTTTTTTCTGAGCCAGCTGTATTTATAATATCCAAGGGAAAGATATAACACCAACAAGTCAGGAAAAAAGTAAAAAATAAATAAAGAACAGAATCATTGAGTTGGAAAAATGATTACCCCCTTGTATCAGTATTTTGTTGAACCATCTTTTGCTTTTATTACAGCCTTTATGCCGCGTACACACGGTCGTTTTTTGCGATGAAAAAAAACGACGTTTTTTAAAACGTCATTTAAATTGATCGTGTGTGGGCAAAACGTTGTTTTTTGTCTTCAAAAAAACGACCAAAAAAAAATTCCAACATGCTTGAATTTTTTGTGTCGTTTTTCAAAACGTCGTTTTTTGTTTCACAAAAAGTCACAGTGTGTAGCAAAAACGTTGTTCAAAACGACGTTTTTCAACCCGCGCATGCCCAGAAGCTAGTTATGAAGCGAGCTTCAATGGAAAAGAGTGGTGAACGTAACCTTGCTTTTTGTGAAAAAACGATGGTGTGTATGCAAAATTGTCTTTGAAAAGTGACGTTTCAAAAACGTAGTTTTTTACTTCACAGAAAACATCGTTTTTTTTCATCGCAAAAAACGACCGTGTGTACGCGGCATTAGTCTCTTAACCACTTAAGGACCCCCGCACGCACATATACGGCCACAGAATGGCACGTACAGGCACAAGGGCGTAAATTTACGTCCCCGCCTGAGTGCGGTTCGGGGGTCCCATCGGGACCCCCTCCGCGGCGTGCGGGGGTCCCCCTACCTCTGGGAGCGATCCGGGATCTGCGGGCGGATGTCCGTGATATCCGCCCCCCCCGCGATCGCTCCCAGCCAATGGGAGCGCGCTCCCAGCCTGTCACTTCCTCCTCCTGTCTTTACACAGGAAGGAGGAAATGATGTATTCGATCATCGCAGCGCTGTTTCCCAGCGCTGCTGATGAGAGAAGACATCACAAGTAAGTGTGCACCATCACAACACTGACACACACTCACATAGGCATATTAACCCCTTGTGATCGCCCCCCCACCCCCCTGTCACAGTGTCACTGAATGCAGTGATTTAATCACTGCATTTAGTGTCAGTGTGACAGGCAGTGTAAAAAACAGTTAGTGTTAGGTTCAGGATAGCCCCCCCACCCCCCCTAATAAAGTTTTAACCCCCTGATCACCGCCCTAGTTAACCCTTTCACTCCCTATTGCCAGCGTCACTAAGCGATCATTTTTCTAATCGCTGTATTAGTGCCGCTGTTCCCGCTAGGTAGCTATTTTTTTTTTTTTTTTTATTGCGATTTTTTTTTTTTTACTAAAGACATGTGGCTAAATAAATTTTGGCCTAAATGTTTGACTAAAATTTAGTTTATTTGATTTTTTTTTTAACAAAAAGTAAAAAATAGTGTTTTTTTTTTCAAAAATGTCGCTCTATTTTTGTATATAGCGCAAAAAATAAAAATCGCAGAGGTGATCAAATACCACCAAAAGAAAGCTCTATTTGTGGGAAGAAAAGGACGCAAATTTTGTTTGGGAGCCACGTCGCACGACCGCGCAATTGTCTGTTAAAGCGACGCAGTGCCGAATCGCAAAAACACCTTGGGTCATTTACCAGCGTATTGGTCCGGGTCTTAAGTGGTTAAAATATGTCTTTACTAACTTTGCAAATCTAGAATTTGCAATATTTGCCCATTCTTCTTTGCAGAACTGCACACGTTCAGTTACATTTGATGGTGACTGTTTATGGTCTTCAAGTATTTCCACAGATTTTCAATGGGGTTTAAGTCTGGGCTCTGATTAGGCAATGAAAGGAAATCTTCTTCCCATTGACAACTTTGTGGCAGAGGGCAGCAGATTTTCCTCTAGAATTTGGCGATATTTTCTTCAAACCAGTGCTCCAGTCCCTTCTGCAGAGAAACACCCCCATAACAGGATATTACCAACTCCATACTTTACTGTAGGAATGTTGTTATTTGGATGGTAACCTTGTTTGCTGGATTTTGATGTTGAGGCCAAATAATTAAATTTTAGTCTCTGACCATAGCACATTTTTTCATGTGGTCTCAGAATCTTCAAGGTGCATTTTGACAAAGCAGATTTTTTTTTATTGCAACCCTCCCATACAAGCCACATTTGTGGAGAATTTGTGATCACGTTGGCACATGCACACAATGCCCACTCTGTGTCATATATTCCTGCTTCAGAGTTGTTGTAAGCCTCTTGGTGGCCTCTCAGACCAGTTTCCTCCTGGCTCTTTCATCCAGTTTGGAGTGACATCCTGATGCGGGAGGGTCTGTGTTGTTCTAAATACCTCCCACTTCTTAAAAATGGATTTCACAGTGCTTCTAGGCATTGATAAAGGCTTTGATTTTTTTGGGCATCCATCTCCTGACTTGTGCTTGTCTGCAACTTTATCCCAGAAATCTTTCGACAGTGCTTTGCCATCCATAGTTGATTAGTTGCTTCAGTTGCACTATCAGGGACTGAAATGCTCCAGAAAACTCTTTTCATACTGATGTAATCAATATGGCCACATTTGATCACACTGAACACGGGTGCGATTTTGGGGGCGATTTAAAAGACATCTGTGCAGGTTCATGCACAGATGTCTATTCAAATCACCCCCGAAGTCATCAAAAGTAGTGCATGAACTACTTTTAAAAATTGGTGTGGTGCCGCAAAGTCGGTGTCGCACCGATTGGGACAGTTCTGTTGCCGGAAATAGGCTGTGATTTGCCATGTGATTTGACATGTCAAATCGTGGTGATGTGAACGGGATCTAAAAGTCAAATGGCTTTGTGTGCTTTTGAGAAGATGATTATCTACACCTGATTGAGTTTACAAGTCATTTTTAGGAAGGGGTGATCCTTTTTCCAACTCAATGATTCTGCTTTTCATATTTACACTGAGTAAAAACAGCTGGATAAAACAAAACCTGTGATTGTCCTCATTTCAGGCTACAAAGCAACAAAATGTGATTATGTTAAAGGGGGGGTGATTCATTTCTTTACCCACTGTATAATAGTATTACAACCTCTGGAAGCCTAGATATGCCAGAAATATGTCCATACCACTCTGATATAGGGAAATCCTATAGTTTTCAGTGATCAACTGTCCTAGAAAATAATAACAATTCTCCTAGATCAGGCATGTCCAAAAGGATCAGGGGAGAGAAGGGCTGTCAGATGAGCCCGATCTCCCGATCCCCTGCCGAACTGTACATCAGCGCTGTGAGAAGCTCCATCAGCCTTAAAAGTGAAAGTGCAGAAGAGTGTGCTGTGCTCTCTGATTCCTCCTAGAGTACAGTACCCAGCTGAATGAGGAAACTGGAAAGGTACTTTGTTAGAAGCTAGATTTGTTTTAAAAGGCCTTTATACATGTGTCTGTGCATGTGAGTGTGTGTATGTGTGTATGCGTGCATGTGTCTGTATGTATGTGTGTGCATATGTATGTATGTGTGTGTGTGTGCATGTGTGTGTGCATGTGTATGTTTGTGTGTGTGTGTACATGTGTCTGTGTCTGTATGAGTGTGTGTGTGTATGTGTCTGTATGTATGTGTGTGTGCATGTGTCTGTGTGTGTGTGTGTCTGTATGTATGTGTGTGTGTGTACATGTGCCTGTATGTATGTGTGTTCATGTGTCTGTGTGCGCATTTGTGTGTGTGTGTGCGTGCATGTGTCCGCATGTGTGTGTGCGTGTCTGTGTCTGCATGTGTGTATGTATGTGTGTATGTTACTTTTAATCTGCCCCCCCCATTCCTGTACCTCTACCACACAGTTGTGGGGTAGTTGCAGTGCAGCCCCATGTAGCCTGGGTATACCTCCAGCTGCAGCCACAGCATGTGTACACCCCCAGCTGCTGCCTCTGCAGCTAAAGGGGGAGAAGTTGGGGGTGGTAAAAACAGCTCAACCATGTGGTTTTACTGCCCCTATAACTTGACATGTGAAAAAGCCCTTGGTTCACATCTGTGTGGCTGTGTGCTGTGAGCTTCCCTACCCACAAAAATTCAGGGAAAGAAGTCCGACCTTTTTTTTTTTAATTGCACTGCACCAAAAGAACCCCACGGTAGGGGTACCATTAAGAATTAAGAAACATTATTAATTAATTTTTAATTTTCAACTCACCCATCCATTCATGACCCCATGCTTTTTTTTGCTGGGAAATCATTTTCAAAAACACTACCTAGAATTTCCAGCTGTGGCCACCTTGAGTACAGTCGTATGATAAATGTAGCATGTACTTCCTGGAAACCTTATTCCCTTAGCTTAGGCATGCAGCCAGGAGGGGGTGCTTAGCTGCGAAAACCAATCATCAACTTCTGAGGATTCTTGAGATGTATGACATAACTTGACTAGGCCTGGAAACCAGGAAGTAAATGAATAAATTAAAAAAAAATATATATATATATATATATATATATATATATATATATATATATATATATATACTTTCCAACTATTTACTAATGCTAGCAGCATAAGGAGTAAGTATAGTCAATATTGATTAAGGGAGTGAAGTTTTGCTTTAATAGTAACTGTCCAGACCTCTGCAAAGTGGGAATGGGTCTGTTTTGGTACACAGTGATAGTGGAAATTATGGAAGCCCAGCTTTTAAATATTGAAGGGCCTATTCCAATAAAGTGTTGCAATATATCATGATAATACAAATGAATAGTTTCAATTAAAAAAAATCTGTAATTAAATGAATTCTGTCATCAATAAGCTTTTTTTTTTTTTTTTTTTTTGCAAGATGTTTAATATATTGTGTTTTCTGAATGCTGTAAATGAAGTTTGAACATGCATTGTGTCTTCAAAGAGAGAAAAAAAAAAAAACTCTGTACACACAGCTCATTTTATTTAGAAACAAATGTAGATTTGTGTGAATCAACAGCTGACAGACAGAAGCCAAGTTCTGTGCTAGGAGCTTGAAATAAAGCTGATCTCATATTTGATTAAGATTGTTATTATCAAACAGTAGTTGTACTCAGTCCATGCCAGACTTATTTAGGCCTTGGATTCCTTTCAGCATTAGAAAAAGGAACACTTGAGCTCCACTGAATTGAGTGCGGCATCTGCTGCACACTGAGGAGAAGGTTGGGGGCTGCTCTTGATTTTAATAAAGTGTGCCAGATTAATTGTCTTTAGTAATCCTGTTTGTCATGGTAGATGTGAAGTGAAGTATTTGTGGCACAACCTGACATATGGGCAGGCCTGCTGCTCAATTATTCACTCACCCTAGAATATACACTTCACAGTTGGCCTAGTTCCCAAAGCCATATTTTCCAGGGGACTGGACCTCTGCACAGATAGAATCCCTAATCTTCAGGCCTGAATGATCTGTTTAAAGGAGATGCATTTTAGAAAGAGGCCAAAAAGGATAAAGTACTAAAGTTCTGGGAAAAAGGGAATACAGAGTATATATACAGAATATTGTCTATATATAGTATATTTCAGTGGACGATTATATTGTAAATATGGTACTATCATTACTATCATACAAATACTGTATATTGACTCACTTTAACATAGGTTTCTATTAACCTGTGAGTCTCACATAAAGAGGAGCTCCAGCTAAATAACAAAATTGATACAGATCAGAAAGCTTTTTCATGCTGTCAATTTACACTCATTAGACAACCAGTAAACAATAGCATGTTGTAGACCTCAGATCTGGCCAAATTTCTGTTCTTTTACACCTCAAATCAGCCCCTTCACACCTCAGATTAGGCCGAATTTCTGAACCTTCGCAACTCAGATCAGACCCAATTCCTGCACCTCCACAATCCAGGTTAGCCACAGTTTTTGTCTTTACACCTCAGATTAGACATGTGCACACTGAAATATTTTGTAACGTAATTTTGGTTTTGTCAAAAAAAAAAATTATTTAGTTACTTCCGCAATTCGTTTTTATTTATTTTATTCGTTATAAAATGCTTTTTTTCTGAAAATCCGAATTAATTAATGTTGAATCTGTCATTTAAGGCTTATGGTGTCTGTCGAATGTTCTAAGAAGATTTGACGAAGCAGCAAAACTGTACGACGCCGCAATCATACATTTCCGGTCGAATTCTCCGCCTACAAGCTATAGTAGAATTCTAATGTTGTAATAATTATATGTATTAATTATTATTACTAGTCAACCAACATTAGAATTCTTCTATAGCCTATGGGCAGAGCATTTGACCATAAATGTCAGCTCGTGACTAGAGTTGAGTGGACACCTGGATGTTCGGGTTCGGACTCAAACCCGAACTTTAAAAAAAAAGTTCGGGTTTGGGAACCCGAACCCGGACTCCGAACCCCATTGAAGTCAATGGGACACAGACTTTTAGTAAAAAAAAAAAAAATGCGTGGGGGTCCCCCCAAATTCAATAACCAGACCCTTTAGGTCTGGTATGGATATTAAGGGGAACCCCGCCGTCAATTTAAAAACAAAAATGACGTGGGGTTCCCCCCAAATATTCATAACCAGACCCTTTAGGTCTGGTGTGGATTTTAAGGGGAACTCCACCCCAAATTTAAAAAAAAATGGCATGGAGTTCCCCCTAAAATCCACACCAGACCCCTTATCCGAGCACATTGACCTGGCCGGCCGCAGAAAAGAGGGGGGACAGAGTGAGGCCCCCCCTCTCCTGAACCGCACCAGGCCACATGCCCTCAACATTGGGAGGGTGCTTTGGGGTGGAACAAATTACTTTATTAATTAAACCAAATAAAAATTCAGCGGTGAAAATAGACGATCGATACTGCTTCCTGCTCCAACGTTGTCTTGTATCCAGCGCCGGGTGATCTCTCCAGCGCCGGGTGATCTCTCCAGTGACGGGTGATTGGTCCAGCGATGAGAAGATCAATCCATTCAGAGCACAGCTCAGCGAATGACGCGCCATCGCTTTGACGTTTCTTTTATAGGGGAGGCGGGCCACGCGTCACGTGACCCCGTCCCCCTGCTACGTCACTGGGACAGCCCAGACATGCCCCTTGCGTCAGAGCGGGATGGGGTCACCCGTGTGTGGCCCGCCTCCCCTATAAAAAAAACATCAAAGCTATGGCACGTCATTCGCTGACCTGTGCTCTGAATGGATGGATCTTCTCATCACTGGAGAGATCACCGGTCGCTGGAGAGATCACCCGGCGCTGGATACAAGACAATGTTGGAGCAGGGAGCAGCATTGATCTTCTATTTTCACCGCTGGGTTTTTTTTTTTTTTTTTTATTAATAAAGTAATTTGTTCTACGGTGTGTGTTTTTTCCCCTGAAAACTACTATTTACACTTTCTTCGTGAAATGGTAGGGGTACAGTGTACCCCATTACCAATTTACACAGGGGGGGCCAGGATCTGGGGGTCCCCTTTGTTAAAGGGGTCTTCCAGATTCTGATAAGCTCCCTGCCCGCATACCCCCACAACCACCGGGTAAGGGTTGTGGGGATGAGACCCTTGTCCCCATCAACATGGTCAGGCCAGGTCAACGTGCTCAGATAAGGGGTCTGGTGTGGATTTTAGGGGGAACTCCTTGCCATTTTTTTTTAAATTTGGGATGGAGTTCCCCTTAAAATCCACACCAGACCTGAAGGGTCTGGATATGGATATTTGGGGCGAACCCCACGTCATTTTTTTTTAAAATTGACGGCAGGGTTCCCCTTAATATCCATACCAGACCTAAAGGGTCTGGTTATTGAATTTGGGGGGACCCCCGCGCATTTTTTTTTCCTGAACTCCGAACCCGGACCCGGACTTTCACCAATTATTCGGGTTCGGGTCAAACCCAAAGTCCGTACCGAGCCCGAACTTTACAGTTTGGGTTCGCTCAACCCTACTCGTGACGATCGTATGTTTTTAGCCTTCATTTTCAATTCTTGCATTTTTACAGTGCAGATCAGCCCCAATTCTTGCACATTCACAACTCAGATCAGCCCCAAATTACTACATTTTCACACCTTAGCTAAGCTACAATACCTGTACCTTAACACAGACAAAGTTAAAAAACTATATATAATAAAAAATTATCCTTTAAACGTTATAAAGAATATAAAAGGAAATCAAGACTGCAAACATTCAAAACAAATGACAGGTTTCAAAAGAGAGTAGAAAAAACCTGGAAAAAAAATCCTCAAACTTATTAATGATAAAAAGTTCAGGTTTGAGCATGTAGGCTCTTTACAAAATAATCAAGAGTGGGTAACTGGGGACAAACAGAATGCAAATTTATTAAATACCTTTGCTGCATGTATACAAAGAAGCATGGGGGAGCTCCATAATGGTGATACTATTCAGTTATCCCTATATGAATCACTATGGCTCAAAATTGATATGGTGCAGAAATATGTAGACAGAATAAAGGTGAATACAGCACCCGGACCAGATGGCATTCACCCATGTGTCCTAAAAGAACAGAGTTCAACGCCATTGTTTCCAATTTGTAACTACTTTAATATCACAGCATAGCCAAAAGATGGCTACCGTGTGGCTCTGTTTTTATGGGAGGGAGTCCATGTACATCCTCACAGAAGATGCCTCCCATGTGCCCACATGGGTTGCGCTCTGTAATCGCTGGGTGCTTCAGACACAGCAGATCACAGATTGAGGTAAAGGGCCAATCACAGCTGACCACATGTAAACAAACTGGCCGGGTATTGGAATTCCTTTTCTTACACATGGTCACAGGGGACATTTACACTGATAATCAGGGCACTGGTGTTGCATGACGGTGTCATCATTCAAAGTGCTACAGCACACAAAGCTGAAAATTGGCCTGGGCAGGAAGGGGGTGAAAGTGGTCAGTATTGAAGGGGCTAAGGACTGTTTAATGACTAGGATAGTACCACTGGGATCACATAAAGCCAATGTGGTGCCTAGATTTAAGAAGGGGTCACAATCTTTACCAAGTAACTATAGACCTGTTAGTTTAACTGTCTATAGTTGTAACGATACTTGAGAGTTCATTAACCACTTAAGACCCGGACCAATATGCTGCCAAATGACCCAAGGGGTTTTTGCGATTCGGCACTGCGTCGCTTTAACAGACAATTGCGCGGTCGTGCGACGTGGCTCCCAAACAAAATTTGCGTCCTTTTCTTCCCACAAATAGGGCTTTCTTTTGGTGGTATTTGATTGCCTCTGCGATTTTTATTTTTTGCGCTATATACAGAAATAAAGCGACATTTTTGAAAAAAAAACAATATTTTTTACTTTTTGTTATAAGAAAAATCAATAAACTAAATTTTAGTCAAACATTTAGGCCAAAATTTATTTAGCCCCAAACTTTAGTAAAAAAAAAAATGCAATAAAAAAGAAATTAGCTACCTAGCGGGAACAGCGACACTAATACAGCGATCAGAAAAATGATCGCTTAGTGATGCTGGCAATAGGAAGTGAAAGGGTTAACTAGGGCGGTGATCAAGGGATTAAAACTTTATTAGGGGGGTACGGGGGCTACAGGACCTTACACTAACTGACTGTCACACTGCCTATCACACTGACACTAAATACAGTAATCATACATGTATGATTACTGCATTCAGTGACACTGTGACAGGGGGAGGGGGGGCGATCGGGGGGGGGTTAAATGTGACTATGTGTAGTGTTAGTGCAGTGTAGTGTTAGTGCAGGACTTACTGTGTTGTGATCTCTCCTCAGCGGTGGTTGAAATAAACGCAGAGGGAGAGATCACATCGATTCCTCCTTCCTGTGTTTATGTTTACACAGGAGGAGGAAGTGACAGGGCGGGCGTGCGCATTGGCTGGGAGCGATCCGGAGGGGGCGGACAAAAACGAAAAGCCGCCCCCTCTTGTCGGATCGCTCCTACAGCCGCGCGGACCGCTGCATGTACGGGGGGGGTCTGATCGTACCCCCGAACCCCCCCAAGGCACCAACGTATATATACGTTGATGTGCCTGTCGGTGCCATTCTGCCGACGTAAATGTACATGCGGCGGTCCTTAAGTGGTTAAAAGACCACAGATGAGTTTTTGCTGAAAAAAAAAAATAATTTTAAGCAATAGACAGCATGGATTCATGAAAGACAAATCGTATTTTTTTTTTATATGGAGGTAAGTAAAACCTTAGACAAAGGAGTGGCTGTGGATATAGTATACTTGGATTCTGCAAAAGCGTTTGACACAGTTCCCCACACACGGCTATTGTGTAAGGTAAAGTCTACAGGATTGAAAAATCTGCTTGTAAACTAATAGAAAACTGGCTAAAAGTACTTACTTTTTAATATATTTATAAATTATATAGATTCTGGGATTAAAACTTACTTACAACTTACAAGCCAACCTCAATGCTCTTTTTAATTGGGCAACTATGTGTCCAATGAGGTTTAATGTTGATAAATGTAAAGTTTTGCACACACCATACATATTAGGGGGAGTACAACTGGGGGAGTCAATGGTGGAGATGAATATGGGTGTTCTGGTTGATCATAAGCTTAATAATAGGGTGTAATGCCAAGCTGCTGTTTCCAAAGTGAACAAAATCCCTTTCTTGTATTAAAATAGAGAGAGATATTATATTACCCCTGTACAAATCATTAGTAGTGTTGAGCAGAATATGCCATATTCGAATTCGCGATATATCTCGAATATATAGTCGAATATTCGACAGATATTCGCTAAATACGAATATTCGTGATATATTTTCGAAATGAAATGATTGCGAATGCGAATGCGATTGCGAATTGCGAATTGCGATTGCGAATATTCGAGAAATGCGGAATGGAGCACTCTGATTGGCACAGAATATTCGTGATATATTACAATATAAAATAATTGCGAATATTCGAGAAATGCGGAATGGAGCACTCTGATTGGCTCAGAATATTCGTGATATATTACAATACACAATAATTGCGAATATTCGGCAAATGCGGAAGGAGCACTCTGATTGGCTCAGAATATTCGTGATATATTACAATACACAATAATTGCGAATATTCGGCAAATGCGGAAGGAGCACTCTGATTGGCTCAGAATATTCGTGATATATTACAATACACAATAATTGCGAATATTCGAGAAATGCGGAATGGAGCACTCTGATTGGCTCAGAATATTCGTGATATATTACAATACAAAATAATTTCGAAATTTCGAGAAATGCGGAATGGAGTACTCTGATTGGCTCAGAATATTCGTGATATATTACAATACAAAATAATTTCGAAATTTCGAGAAATGCGGAATGGAGTACTCTGATTGGCTCAGAATATTCGTGATATATTACAATATAAAATAATCGCGCGATATCGCTATTTGCCGAATAATCGCATTGCGATTTTTCGGCAATATAAAATGAGCGCTGCAGCTACTCGGCCCAAGGTCTCTAATCATACCAGCAATGCTTTTAGACGTCGATGGGGATCTCTAGGATGTGATCTGTTCTAAAAAAAAATTTAAAACATTCGAATATTCGAAATAGCGAATATTCGCCGCGATATTCGCGATATTCGCGAATACTCGAATATGCAATATTCGTAGCGAATATTCGCAATGCGAATATTCGTGAGCAACACTAATCATTAGCAAGACTTCATCTGGAATATGCAGTCCTGGATTCTTTCTTAACCACTTTAGCCCCAGACCATATTGCTGCCCAACGACCAGAGCACTTTTTGCGATTCGGCACTGCGCCGCTTTAACTGACAATTGCGCGATCGTGCGACGTGGCTCCCAAACAAAATTGGCGTCCTTTTTTTCCCCACAAATAGAGCTTTCTTTTGGTGGTATTTGATCATCTCTGCGGTTTTTATTTTTTGCGCTATAAACAAAAATAGAGCGACTATTTTGAAAAAAATGCAATATTTTTTACTTTTTTATGTAATAAATATCCCCCAAAAATATATAAAAACAACTTTTTTTTTTCCTCAGTTTAGGCCGATGCGTATTCTTCTACATATTTTTCGTTAAAAAAATCGCAATTAACGTTTATTGATTGGTTTGCGCAAAAGTTATAGCGTTTACAAAATAGGGGGTAGTTTTATGGCATTTTATTATTATTATTTTTTTTACTAGTAATGGCGGCGATCAGCGTTTTTTTTCAGTACTGCGACCTTATGGCGGACACTTTTGACACATTTTTGGGACCATTGGCATTTTTTTAGCGATCAATGCTATAAAAATGCATTGGATTACTATAAAAATGCCATTGGCAATGAAGGGGTTAACACTAGGGGGCGGGAAGGGGTTAAGTGTGTTCCTATTTGTGTTCTAACTGTATGGGGGGGTGGACTTACTAGGGGAAATCACTGATCTTCCGTTCATACATTGTATGAACAGAAAATCAGCGTTTCCCCCGCTGACAGGAACGAAAGCTGTGTGTTTACACACACAGCTCCCGTTCCCCGCTCTGTAACGAGCGATCGCGTGTGCCCGGCGGCGATCGTGCCCGCCGGGCACACGCATGGGACTCGGGGGCGAGCGGGGGGTGCGCGCACGGGCCGCCGGCGGCGCGCACGCGCCCCCTAGTGGGCGTCGAAAGTGGCGACGTAGAGCTACGGGCTCTCACGCAGGAGTGCCGACCTGCCGCCGTATAACTGCGGCGGCTGGTCGGCAAGCGGATAAATGGACAAATTATAACTGGATACTAATATTTTCCCTCCACTGAAGAAAATTGGATCATGCATTATTGGAGTGTTTTGCTTTTCTCTGGATCAATTGTGGGAAACGTAAAGTGTTAATAGAGGTCTTTGATCTGTGTCCTTTTTGTTTATTGTCCAATACCTGCACCTTGACACCTCAGACCATCTCCAATTTCTGAAACTTTTTACCTTAGATCAGTCTCAATTCCTGCACCTTCACACCTTAGATCATCCCCAACTCCTACTCCCTCCAACCCCAGAACAGCCCCAATTGCTGCACCTTCACTGCTCAGATCAGTCCAAGTTCCTGCATCTTCAGACCTTAAATCTGCCTCAATTCCTGCACCTTAACAGTTCAGATCAGTCCCAATGTCTGCACCTTCCCTCTTTAGATTAGCCCCATTTCCTGCACTTTCACACTTTAGATCAGCCCCCATGACAGCACTGTCACATCTCCACACAGCTCTAATTCCTGCACCTTCACATGTGTTTTTAAGAAAAAAGGTGGAAAGAAACATTAATTACACAGTTTTAACATATTGATATTGTAATACAGTATCTCATAAGGAGTACACCCCTCATATCTTTGTAAATATTTTATTATATCTTTTATGTGACAACACTGAAGAAATTACACTTAGTTACATGTTGTAAAGTAGTGAGTGTGCAGCTTGTATAACAGTGTCAATTTGATGTTGCTTCAAAATAACTCAACACACAGCCATTAATGTCTAAACCGCTGGCAACAAAATGAGTACACCCTAAGTGAAAATGTCCAAATTGACACTTAGTTCCTGCATCGTGACCACAATTATTTTCCAGCGCTGCATTAACCCTCTTGGGCATTAAGTTCATCCGAGCTTCACAGGTTGCCACTGGAGTCCTCTTCCACTCCTCCAAGACGACATAGATGTTAGAAACCTGCACTCCCCCACCTTCGTTTGAGGATGCCCCACAGATGCTCAATAGGGTTTAGGTCTGGAGACAAGCTTGGCCAATCCATCACATTTAACCTCAGCTTTTTCAGCAAGGCAGTGGTCACCTTGGAGGTGTGATTTGTGTCATTATCATGTTGGAATAATGCCCAGTCTCCTAAGGAAGGGGATCATGCTCTGCTTCAGTATGTCACAGTACATGTTGGCATTCATTGTTCCCTCAATAAACTGTATCTCCCCAGTGCCGGCAGCAGTCATGTAGCCCCAGACCATGACACTCCCACTACCATGCTTGACTGTAGGCAACACTTGTCTTTGTACTTCTCACCTGGTTGCTGCCTCAAGCGATTGACACCATCTGAACAAAATACTTTTATCTAGGTCTCATCAGACCACAGGACATGGTTCCAATAATACATGTGTTTAGTCGGTTTGCTGGCTTTCTTGTGTATCATATTTAGAAGAGGCTTGCTTCTGGGTTGACAGCCATACAGACCAATTTGATGCAGTGTGCGGTGTATGGTGTGAGCACTGACAGGCTGACCCCCTCCTCTTCAACCTCTGCAGCAATGCTGGCAGCACTGATACGTCTATTTTCCAAAGACAACCTCTGAAAATGACATTAAGCATATGCACTCAACTTCTTTTGTCGACCATGGTGAGACCTGTTCTGAGTGGAACCTGTTCTGTTAAACCGCTGTATGGTCTTAGTCAACATAGTGTAGCTCAGTTTCAGAGTTTTGGCAATCTTTTTGCCATCTTTATGTAGAGAAACATATTTTTTTTTTAGATCCTCAGAGAGGTCTTTGCCATGAGGTGCAATGTTGAACTTTCAATCACTAGTTTGAGAGAGTCTGAGTGATAACACCAAATTTAACACACCTGCTCTCCATTCACACCTGAGACCTTGTAACACTGATGAGTAACATGACATCAGGGAAGGAAAAATTGCTAATTGGGTCCAATTTGGACATTTTCATTTAGGGGTGTACTCACTTTTGTTGCCAGCTGTTTAGACATGAATGGCTGTGTGTTGAGTTATTTTGAGGGGACAGCAAATTTACACTGTTATACAAGCTGTACACTCACTACTTTACATTGTAGCAAAGTGTAATTTCTTCAGTGTTGTTACATGAAAATATATAATATAATATTTACAAAAATGTGAGGGGTGTACTGTTTTGTGAGATACTGTATGGTTATAGCAAGACTTTTTCTCCAATTAAATTCTGGACAATGGGTGGGGGAGGAGGGTATCACCAGGATAGAAATGCAGGAACAACAATAAATAGAATGTCAGAAATGTCTCATAATTTCCTTCTAACAATTGGAATTAACCTTTGAGCCTATCCTTATGATAAGAATCTATTAGTTGGTATGAATAGATCCTTTTTTTTTTTATGAAATTGCCCCACTATTATACAACTTGGTTCAATCACCTCAACGGTTTAAAGAGCTTAGAAATATAACAGAAATTGGATTAATTTGCACAATACTATAAGGTTCAAAACTTGAAATATAGTTTATATTTGTAAATGCAAAACACGGGGTTGATTTACTAAAGTCAAATAGACTGTGCACTTTGCAAAATGCAATTGCATTTTGCAAGTGCAGTTGCTCCAGAGCTTAGTAAGTGAGGTAAAGCTCCATTTTGCAAAGAATAACCAATCATGTGCAAGGAAAAAAACAGCACTTTGCTTGCACATGATTGGATGACAGAAGTCAGCAGAGCGTCTGCTCATTTACTAAGCTTTGGAGCAACTGCACATTGCAAAGTGAACAGTCTATTTCATTTGTTTGCACTTTCCATTTCATTAGGAGACACTTATTTACTTGGACAAGATTGATGGACTTTGGCCCAGATTCACAGAGCGATTACGCCTGCGCAACAGGAGATGCGCGTGCGTAAGTCTAAATGTGCGCGTGCGTTTCGTTGTGCGGCATCCCCAGAACGAGATACGCAAAAAACTTTTTTTTGTCCCGCGTAATTTCGTTAGACTGACGCATCCGTCCGCGCAAAAGTGCGATAGACACACCATTGATTTGCTAGTCAAATATGCTAATGAGGGACTTACGGGGATCCACAAAACAACGTTGGGGCAGCGCAGGCGACGCAGTGTGCGCAACAGCAAAATGTCCTGTCTAAAATTAGAGCTGATAAAAGCTGGTCTAAAAAAAGAAAAAAAGTCTACATGTCAGATAAAGCAACACTGTTAGTGAGGAGTTCAGCAGTCACACGTGTTGCTCAACAATCTGTATGCCAACATGCCAGGGGCATCGTCGCGCATAGCTATACTACTGACTTTAGATGAACAAAGAAGGAGGAGGGCACGGAGGATGGCACTAAGGAGGGCACGGGAGATGTTTTTTTTTTTTTTTTTATTTGCTTATATAAAATTTACAATTTAATCTAATCTAATACAATATTCTTATCTGATACAAGCCCCTCACTCTTCACTTGATATATCACACACGCATAGACATCTTTGGCATGAGAGATTCTGAGGTGTCTCGCATCTTCAGATTCACCCCTCATGCCATCCTGGAATTACCACAACCTTGCAGGAGGACATCAGCAGCCCAGCACATGACACTACCCATGACACCCATGACAGCTACATATACAATCAGAGCCCCATTCCCACAGATTTCGAACAGATCATGTATGGGGACAGCTGGCTGGTTGGTGAGTGACATGGGTGGCAGGCATGACTATCCCCTCCCGTGATGCACACCTCACAAGTGGCACATGCATGACTAACATCCTCCTGTCTTTTCCCTTCAAGGTGACTCTGCATATGCACTGGTACCCCATCTCATGACCCCATCTCGTGCCAGCTCACATTATGCATCTTTGCACGTTAAACACACACATTAATCATGGCACAATGAGAATGCATGCATGCACACCACTGTGGTCACTAGCACACACACCCCACATCCTCATCACATTGGCACCAGTCCACCATGCAGGACTTGTGAGCTGCAACGCCACGCCACGGCTCCAATTATGTCACTGTACATTCATACACCTTTCACGCAGACCTGGGGATCACTTCTCCACCACAAATGAGGGTGACACCCCTTTTCCCGCAGGAATATCACCCCCACATTCCAAAATCATACACAAACAGAACCAAAAAAATTAAATAAATGACGAGCAAAAAAAAAAAAAATGCCCAGCAAAAATATAATTTAAACAAAATAACAACAAAGAAAACACATAAAAGACAAAAATCACTCTGCAAAACAGTCCCCAAATATCTCAAAGACACGTCACAAACAAACAAAAGCACCTTGCTGTAGAGGGAGGGATACAAAGGGATGTACTTTTGCAAAGGAAGTGCATTTGTGTCTGTCTATTTATGCTGTCTGCGTAGTTCACAAAGTTGCCCTAGTCCATTTCCAATTTCACTAATTGCGCCGCTCCCGAGTTGTGAGCATGCGCACAGCGGAGCTGACCATGGTCTCCTTCAAGCGCGCATGCGCGAGCCGGCCGGCCCTTCATTTGCATGGGGTCACGGCTCATTTCAATGTAACACGCCCACGTCCTTCCCAATTTGTATTACTCCTCCTTACGCCTCTGGAAAAACGTTACGTATGCGCAATTTCCTGCGCAAAAGCTACGAGAATAGGGTGATTACGCGGCAAAATTGCGCAAGTCTAACGTAAAGGCGGTGCGCTACGCCGGTCCAATAATGCGCAGATGTACGTGAATCTGGGCCCATGTATTGATAATTTGCACTATATTCAAGTTTTGGTATAGGTATTGAAATGAAACACTAATGCCGCGTACACACGATCGGACATTCCAACATCAAAACCGTGGATTTTTTTCAGACGGATTGTCCGCTCAAACTTGTCTTGCATACACACGGTCACACAAATGCTGTCGGAAATTCCGAACGTCAAGAGCGCGGTCATGTACAACACTACCACAAGCTGCGAAAAATTAAGTACTATGATTCCGAGCATGTGTCAAATTGATTCCTAGCATGCGTAGGATTTTTGTGCGTGGGAATTGGCTACAGACGATCGGAATTTCCAACAAGAACTTTTGTTGTCGGAAAATTGAGAACCAGCTCTCAAACATTTGTTGTCGGAAATTCTGAAAGCAATTGTCCGCGTACACACGGTCGGATTTTCCAACAACAAGCTCACATCGAAGATTTGATGTCGGAAATTCCAACCGTGTGTACGTGGCATAAGAGTGAATTTCTGTCACATGTAACACTGCAAAACTTTATATATGTATATATCAGTACTACTACTATGATTGGTGTTTTACACTGATAATATTGAATATTTTAAAATGAAATGTGAACCATAACACAAATATGAGAGCTAATTACTTAGTTGGGACAATATTTAAGGCCTGGTTCACACTTATGCATTTTTTAGTGCATTTTCAGTTTTGCAGAAGCAAACTACAGTCCATTTAACATGATTTCCTATGGATGTAGCTCACATTTATGCATTTTATGGAAAGAGCCAGGGATTTTTTTTCTGGTTTTCGGTTTCATAGACTTCAATGGATCAAAAACGTGTATTGAAAAACACAGAATGCACCTGGAATATGCAAAGTGCAACCTGCATAGGTGTGAATCAGGCCTACTAGTATGCCAATGTGCACAGCTCCTTCCCATCTGCTATAGTTTTTCATGCTTACTAGTTATCCCTTAAGGCAACATGTGCACTGGTGTACAAATCATGTGTAGCGCTGGAAAGTGTTATACAGTCACATATTTTATGTGAGATCACACTTTGTTCAGAAAAAGTGTGAATTTAACATTATGGTGCCCTCAGATGATAAAGAGCTACATATTCCAAGCTAAAAATATGGATCAATATATACACTTGCAAATTTTTTAACAGATCTGGAAAGTGTGTACCCATGCTTTTAAATGTCAATTTTCTGGAAATTCTGCATGAAGCCCCACTGAAGTGAAAATACAAGACATTTGTAATATATACTTTAAAGCTTGTATATCCCAATTTCCCAATGTCATATTTGATGACCTTTCTAAGTGTCAACTTATGTCTAATACCCAGTACACACGATCAGACCTTTGTCCGACCAAATTCACATCGGAATTCCGATGGAATTCCATCGGAGGAAAAGAGAACATGTAAACTCCAATGGAATTCATCAGAATTTGCGATGGAATTACTCCGATGGGGCATACACACGGTCAGAATTTCTAATGGAAAAAGTCAGTCAGACTTTTTCCATTTGAAATTCTGAGCTTGTGTACGGGGCATAAAGCATACAGCAGTGTACGGCGGAAAGACCTAATGGCATAAGAGTGTCTTGATCAGAGTCATAATTGATGTCACTTTTTTTCCCACAGATAGAGTTTTCTTTTGGTGGTATTTGATCACCACTGTTTTGTTTTTTGTTTTGTTTTTTTGCACTATAAACCCCCCCAAAAAAACAGACATTTTTTTTACTTTCTGCTATAAAACATAACCAATAAAAAAAATGTAAAAACCCAATTTCTTCATAAATTTAGGCCAATATGTATTCTGCAACATATTTTTGGGTATAGCATCTACAAGCTATGGGATATATACTGGATTTTTTTATACTTCTAATGGCGGTGATCAGTGACTTATAGCGTTATTGTGGCAAACATTCTGACACTAACTTACACTTTTGACACTTTGTGGGAACCAATGACACTATTTCAGTGATCAGTGCTAATACTATGTGCTGTCACTATACTAATGACATTGGCTGGGAAGGGGTTAAACAGCTAGGGCTATTAAAGAGTTAAATGTGTGCCTAGCCAATATTTATGTACACTATGGGGTTTATTTACTATAGACAAAGTGTGTACCGTGTACTTTAAAAAGTGCAGTTGCACTCCGCAAGGGCAGTTGCTCCAGGACTTATGCCGCGTACACACGGTCGTTTTTTGCGATGAAAAAAAAACGACGTTTTCTGTGAAGTAAAAAACGACGTTTTTGAAACGTCACTTTTCAAAGACAATTTTGCATACACACCATCGTTTTTTCACAAAAAGCGAGGTTACGTTCACCACTCTTTTCCATTGAAGCTCGCTTCATAACTAGCTTCTGGGCATGCGCGGGTTGAAAAACGTCGTTTTAAAAGACGTTTTTGCTACACACGGTGACTTTTTGTGAAACAAAAAACGACGTTTTGAAAAACGACACAAAAAATTCAAGCATGTTGGAATTTTTTTTTGGTCGTTTTTTTGAAGACAAAAAACGACGTTTTGCCCACACACGATCAATTTAAATGACGTTTTAAAAAACTTCGTTTTTTTTCATCGCAAAAAACGACCGTGTGTACGCGGCATTAGTAAATGAGAAAAGCTTCACTTGAAAAGAACACCCAATAACATGCAAGAAAAAAAAAAACAGCAATTTTGCTTGCACTTGCAGAGTACAACTGCACTCTATTTGTTTTTTGTAAATCAACCCCTATGTGTGGTGATTTCACTAAGGGACGAGCTTTGCAGGCAATACAATCCATCACTTTCCCACTGACAGGACAGAGCTCTGCCTCGTTTACATAGGCAGAGCTCTATCCTATTTCTCTCTTCTCTTATTAGCAGGTTTTGGTGGCCATTGATTGGCCGACACCCACTGCTTGTGCTGTGTCCATTCAGAGCACAACTGGGTTGCCGGCAGCCTACCTCAGAAAGCCCAGATAACATACTAGGTACAGGTCATCTGACTCAGAAGAGCCACTCTGTCACGGTACATCTAAGTAATACGGTCGCAACGCGACAATTCCATTCCAAATGTTAATCCAAGACCTGATTTTTTTGAGATTTGGCACTGCGTCGCTTTAACTGACAATAGCGCGGTCGTGCGACGGGGCTCCCAAACAAAATTATTGTGCCTTTTTTCCCACAAATAGAGCTTTCTTTTGGTGGTATTTGATCACCTCTGCATTTTTTTTTTGCGCTATAAACAATTAATATCCCCAAAAAATATATTAAAAAAATATATTTTTTCCTCAGTTAAGTCCGATACGTATTCTTCTACATATTTTTGGTAAAAAATGGAAATAAGCATTTATTGATTGGTTTCTGCAAAAGTTATAGGGCCAGATTCAGGTAGATGGGAGCATCTTTAATCTGGAGTAACGTTTCTCATTTACGTTACTCTGCCGAAACTTTAGGAGCAAGTGCTGTTATTCATGAAGCACTTGCTCCTAAAGTTGCGGCAGCGTAGCGAAAATGAGGTGGAGTATTTCAAATTGGGTGGGTAGGGGGCGTGTATTATTTAAACTAGGCGCGATCCCGCGGCGAACGTACTGCGCATGCTTCGACTGTCAATGCATCCCAGTGCGCATGCTCCAAATTCTGTCAGTGAACGTCAATGACGTCAAATCCCCATTCTTGGACGTTTTACGCAAGCGACGCAAATTTTTTTTTCGACGCAATGACGACGGCTATACTTAACATAGGATACTCTACTAGGGGGCTTTACGCCGCGTATCGCTTACGGAAACGTCAGAAAGTCACTGCATCGCGCCCGAATACGATCGTGAATTGCCGATTCCCGCTGATTAACATATTTTCGGCGTTAATCAGCGGGAACGCCCCCAGCGCCATTTTTTAAATTGCAGTTGCGATGCGACGGCGAAATTCAATTACGCCGCTCGTATCGGAACTCCAACCCGGCGTTTCTTGTTTTCTGACTAAAGAAAACAGAAACGCCGGCTCAAAGTGAGAGTTAGGCTGGAGTATCACTGATACCTAAATCTGGCCCATAGCGTCTACAAAATAGGGGATAGTTTCATGGCATTTTTATTAATATTTTTTGTACTAGTTATGGTGGCGATCAGTGATTTTTATTGCGACTGCGACATTATGGTGGACGCTATTTTGGGACCATTCACATTTACACAGCGATCAGTGCTATAAAAATGCACTGATTACTGTAAAAATGTGACTGGCAGGGAAGGGGTTAACAACTAGGGGGCTAGAAAGGGGTTAAGTGTGTCATAGGGAGTGATTCTAACTGTGTGGGGGCTGGGCTTACTGTGACACGACACTGATCGCTGCTCCCAATTACAGGGAGCAGATGATCAGTGTTCTGTCACTATGCAGAACAGGGCGATGTCTTGTTTACACAGGCATCCCCCCGTTCTGCAGCTCCATGACATGTTGCGGGACACCGGTGACTTCGAGTCTGCAGGTCCCACGGCAACGGTCACAGAGCTAGCTGCAGGGGCACGCACGCGGTTGCTAGCAAATTTAGTTTGCTAGGTGGTAAGTAGCCTGGCTTATTGTTAGGGGGATCCACTGACTTTTTTTCTAACTCTGGCATTGATGCACCTCTCTCTTTTGTCAGTAGGTGGTATTTTTGCCTGTGACATTAGAATCACAAGGGCATAGTGAATTCAGACTAGGAGTGGATGAGTTGTCTCAGCCAATTGGCAGGGGTTTCTTTGGTCCCTATTTATTTGGGAGGAGTCAGATGATTGTGGTTCTCGTGTGTTACAAAGATCTGGGTTGCTAGGCCAGAAGCCAGAGGCCTATCCCAGGAGAACCTGGCTGCTAGGCTGTCTGAGGCATATCCAGGTTTGAGATAAGCAGTGCGGGTTTGGGGCTTCAGGCCAGAAGCCCAACAAAAATTCAGAGGTTCCACTGGATAGGGAACCAAATTAATGCCAGCGGTGAGGGAGAAACCGTTGCCATAAGGGACGACCACTCCTGTCACCAGGGGCAAGTGAGGACCAAGGCCAGAGGTAACGGGGAAGTAGTCACCACCAAAGGACAACCACTCCTGTTTTCAGAAGCCAGTGCATGGAAGTCTGAAGAAGTACCAGAGCAGCCTTTTCACCAGCCAGGGATGGTGAAGTGGAAAAGCTTCAGGAGAGTGTCAAATCAGGGACCCAGCGGGTTAGCAGGGATGAAGCTTGAGGAGTATACAGTGGGTAAGCTGTGGAAGAGCTCAGGGGATCCAGTGTCGACTGAGATCTTGAAGTCTAGTGAGAGACTGGGAGCTCAGTGAGCAAAGATCTACAGTGGGATACTGTGAGATGTGAGAGAAAATCTGTAATGAGTTACTGTGAGTTACGTGTATACTGTAGATCTCTACTGACTGTTGAAAGTTCAGTTGCTATAGGAGACAGTTCTACAAATACAATTGCTGCATCCAGCTTAAAGGCTCTCCACCTGTATAGCTGTCTGCCTATTATTTTTTGCCACCGAGTCTGCCAATTTCTATTGCATCTGCCTAAGGGTGTCTCCACCAGTTCTGTTTAAGAGACAATACATCTATTTTTCTTGCATTCAAAAAGTGAGTGGTCGCCCATGTAACTTGCATTACACCCACCATGGCTAATAACCCACACTTCGGGAAAGGATGTCAGCTCTTCCTGACTCTGGAGGGCATTATTAAGCCTTTAGGGGTCCAGGCCACACCTACATACAGTAACTATACAAGATATATTTTTACAACAACTTTAATGATTCACAAATCATTTTTCTGCCCCACTTCCCCCCAAACAATTTCCTGACACCACCCACAATCCAGCTTTGTCCCCGCTGGCAGCACTGATCTCTTCAATATCTGGGTTCACAGGCTTCGCTGAAGCAACAAGAGACATTAGCTCCTGTTGATGTCAGTAAAGTCCCATGAGGAGGGGGCAAAGGGCATGGCCGAGCTACGTTGTGTGTGTCTATAAATGCACACCGCCTGGCTCAGGAACATGCCTGCTTGAGTGCCCCTACAGTACAGGACTTGCTATGGGGCACTCGGATGAAGAAGTAGTACACATCACTGAGGGATTCCAGAAGGGGGATGTAAGGAACAGCTCTGTGCAATACCATTAAATATAACATCTTTTTATATTTAAAAATCACTGTAACCAAATCCATCTTTTCATGTATACGTTGTCGAACACAAATCAAATTTCAAGAGAACATATTATTGAACTTACGCTTAAAATTAAACTGTAATTGATTTTATTAATATAAAGTATATGTATTTTTCACAAGCATTAATCTTTAAATCACATCATAGAAAAAAATCGGTATACAGAAGATAAAGATTAGAGCCTTCTGTACATTATGGAGTAATGTATTCATAAAGTCATGTATTACAAAATAATTTATTTATTTCTTTCATGAAGTCCATTTCCAGCATGTTATCAAATGCAAACTTTCTCCTGCTGTAAAATCAAACACACAATCATTTAAAACATTGGTGCTTTTTCTTTTTTTTTTTTTAAGAGGGATGTATTTGATTTTTAGAAGCAATTTAATTTTTTTTTATGTTTCGGAAGCACCCAGCAACCATAACAAGTGAATCTAATTTGCACATTGACATATTGGTATTGAGTCTCCGGCTGTGTAGTTTGAAGAAAAGTATAGATTATTATCATAAAAATAATTCTCTAGATCAATTTAGTAGCAGACTGTTTGCTTCCTTCATCACAATAAATGCTTTTATATTAACATGAATGTTTTCTTTCCCGTAGAAATGAGCCCATCTTTGATAAGAAGATTTCAATGGCCTATTGAAAATTAAAATGCTGAAATAAAATCTTAATCTGCAGATATCTAACTATGTGTGTAGCTAATTAGTTTTGCTTGCAGGGGGAACAATGGATAAATGTGTTGGATAAATACTGCATTCCAAGTTTTCCTTACATAAAAAGATATATATTATAAATGCCTTTTTTTTGTTCCTCTTCATTATTTTAAAACTTGTAAGATTTTACTTGTTTAAAAAAAAAAAAATCACTAAAATACGGAGTAGCTGTCAAAAATGTTAACGTATAAAAGTTGCTATAGTAGCAAGGATTCTTTGTTTATGTTTCTTTTTTATTTTATTTTATTTTTTTTATTTGTTGTAAATTTAGAAAATGTAGGATTTACAAGAAATGTAAAAATAGCTAGAATACATAAAAAAAAAGGATTTGAATTTTGGGAAAATTCACAACAGGGGAAGTTATTTTGTATGTGGAAGCAAATATTTTCTATTGTAGGTAAGTACCGAGACAAATGAATTAAAGCAAACGATTGTATTGTCCATCTCCATAGTTTCCCAAAAAATATGAAGGGGAATTATGGAAAGACTGAACAAAGAACCAAGGAATTAACAGAATTCCTCCCACCGAGGTGAGACCCAGGTCTCTAATAATACTTAACTGCAGCAAATAAGAAGCATGAAATGAATGCACACCCCCAGCTATGGCACTGTATTGAAATTCCTATGAGCCATAATAACCTAGCTTTGCCTTATTTCACTGAGAGAATGTATTTAGTGACATAACCAATATACTAAAATATAAATAAGGAAATAACAGAATATCTGCAAGCAAACAATAGTGCAAGGTTTTCCAAATTGGTCTTATTCAATGCAGTTTGGTTGGCCATGGCTACCTTAAAGAATCACAGACATGGGAGACTCGCTCAGTCCAACCTTTGTCAGTTGATTTGAAGACTTATATCTCTCGCCTATAGGCTTTATAGAGAATATAGTTTTTCGTTTTAATACAGTATGGAACTTCACTGTCAGAATTAACTGGAACTGTTATTATAGCCAGATTAGGTCAATAAAGACACCAAGAACATTAGCAGTTACCATTGATTTACAAGATGATTTAAGACTAGACATAGACATAGAGGCCCGGATTCACGTACCTGGGCGCATCTTTATTCTGGCGTAGCATATCTTGTTTACGCTACGCCGCCGCAATATTGAGAGGCAAGCCTGGTATTCACAAAAAAAATACGCGCACCGTTGCGGCAGCGTAGCGTATAGTTGTCGGCCTAAGCCGACGTAAGTCAAATTAGGTGGAAGTGGGTGTGATTTATTATAATGAAGCGTGACCCCATGTAAATGAAGGGCCGAACGAACAGCGCATGCGCCGTCCCATGGACGCTTCCCAGTACGCATGCGCAGAATCACGTCGGGACAAACGCCTAAGATACGTCGAATCACTGAACGTAACCTACGCACAGCACTATTCACGTAGTACTACGTAAACGACGTACAATACGACGGTTGTTTCCTCGTCTGAGTCGTCCATACCTTTGCATGACTTACCCCTGCTTTATGTGGGGTAAGTTTACGCCAGACGTACGACTTACGCGACATTCGACGCATGTGCGGGCAGATATGTCTGCTGGTTAGCGTACTAACCAGCAGACATATCGGTCCGACGGGTTCCCAGCAGACAGATTTGAAGGCAGGCTTTAAAATCTGTCTGCTGGCCAAATCCATCGGCTCGCCCGTACACACGATCAAATCTGTCTGCTGAGACGGTCTGTCAGACCGTTTTCAGCAGATAGATTTGATCGTGTGTACGCGGCCTCAGACTCTTTTTTGGTCAGATTGAAGTGAGTTATTCCTAAGAATTACAAGCCTACAGTATAAAACGCCAAATTTCCTTCCAAATAATGGTACCGCTTTCAGCACCTAAAATCTGAAAGAATCTTACCGCCAGGGAGGTTAAGAGGGTAAATCAATCTGGGGCTGAAGTGGTTAAAAATTATGCAAGTACAGAAAAATTCCCATTGATCTAAAAGAATTGTGGTAATAGGTCATACATGTTACCAGGCAGAGAGGTGCCTGACTCATCATTCAGATGAAGCGCTGTATTACTTCATAGAATAAAAAGCTCCCTGTAAATGTCTAAGCATTGCCCAGCCCAAATCAGTTTGGTTCTAGAATTGGAACACCTAGTCCCTGGCCCACTAACAGAACACAGCTGTATGTAGTCAAGGATATATAGAGTTTATACAGTGCACACAGCAGGAATATCTGGCAGTGAATATAATAGTTTGTTTTGACCAGCTAGGTCCAAATTAACTATTTAAACTTCACCAAAACATGGGGACCAGCTTTAAGCATAGAGTTCCTGAGTTGCATGGGTAATTGTCCTACATTTTCATGAAGGACAAGTACTGAAAAATGTGTTTGAAAAATGTATGGTTCTGCAGCGAGAGGATGCTTTTATGCAGCTAAAAGGCAAATCCTTTAACCCCTTAAGGACCGCCGCATGTACATTTACGTCGGCAGAATGGCACCAACAGGCACATCAATGTATATATACGTTGGTGCCTTGAGGTGGTCCCCGCGGCTGTACGAGCGATCCGTGCAGAGGGGGCGGCGGTTCGTTTTTGCACGCCCCCTCCGGATCGCTCCCACGCAATGCGCGCTCCCGTCTGTGTGTCACTTCCTCCTTCTGTGTAAACACAGGAAGGGGAAAGTGATGTGATCTCTCCCCTCAGCGATTTTTTCATCCACCGCTGAGGAGAGATTACATAGCACAGTAAGTCTGCACAACACTACACTGACACACACTACACATTTAACCCCCGCGATCGCCCCGCCCCCGGCACAGTGTCACTGAATGCAGTAATCATACATGTATGATTACTGTATTTAGTGTGAGGCCCCGTACACACGGCCGAGTTTCTCGCCAGAAACCAGCGAGAACCTCGCTGGGAGCTGCATTCCAGCGAGAACCTCGGCCGTGTGTACGCTCTCTGCTCGCCCCGCCCGTCGGAAAACTCGTCGAGCAAATAGAGAACAGGTTCTCTATTTGCTCGACGGCCCGTCGGGATGAATGGCTGGTTGCCATTCCCGACGGGCGGGTCACAGATTCTGACGGCCGGCAGAGAACCTCGACGGGCGGAACGATGTGTTCCGCCCGTCGAGTTTCTCTGTCGTGTGTACGGGGCTTCAGTGTGACAGTCAGTTAGTGTTAGGTTCAGGGTAGCCCCGTACCCCCGCCCTAGTTAACCATTTCACTCCCTGTTGCCAGCATCACTAAGCGCTCATTTTTCTGATCGCTGTATTAGTGTCGCTGTTCCCGCTAGGTAGCAAATTTTTTTTTTATTGTGATTTTTTTTACTAAAGACATATGGCTAAATAAATTTTGGCCTAAAACTTTGACTTATTTGATTTTTCTTATATTTCTCTATTTTTGTATATAGCGCAAAAAAAAATCGCAGAGGCGATCAAATACCACCAAAAGAAAGCTCTATTTGTGGGAAGAAAAGGACACGAATATTGTTTGGGAGCCACGTCGCACGACCACGCAATTGTCAGTTAAAGCGACGCAGTGCCGAATCGCAAAAAGTGGCCTGGTCATTTACCTGCATTTTGGTCCGGGTCTTAAGTGGTTAAATAGCATGTATGAAGAATGCTGTACTTGAAGTTACAATGGTACAATGAAGCCCTTGCTCTCAACATTGGGACAAGGTATAACGCAAGGTGGGACACTTTGCTGCCCCCATCTTGCAAAGTGCCCTTCCAACGTCAAAAGAAATGTGGCCTGGTATAATTTAGGAAGGGGAGAGGCATACACTTGCTTCCTCCTTTTTCCTGGCCAACAGGCTGTATGCCTAGATTTTAGCCTGGTTGCAATCTTAAAGTGGATGTGAACCCACTCTCATCCTTTCTAAACTACTGCCATAGTGCTGATCTATAAGGATATAGATGCCTCCTGCATGTATCCTTACCTGACAAATGTTTCCCCTCTGTCTGTTATAAGAACTGAAAAACTGCAGATTCTGTGGGTGGATCTGTTGTCTGGAGCTCTGTGGGTGGAGTCGTGATGTCAGTTGACTCCCCGCCCTCCTCTACACTCCCCTTGTCAACATGCATTTTTTTCCTGTGTATTCTTCACACTAAATTCTGCTATGATCACTAACATCCAGTCAAAATCCAGAAAAGAAACCACATGACTTCAGAAAAGGAGTAGGTGTGGGAATTAAAAAACAATGCCTGTCTCCAGGCTAGTGCATGAGATATGTAAATAACCTGTCACTCACAGCAAGGGGGCGGAAACGGACTAAGGTTTTTCTCTGTAAGTCTGTTTTATATCACTGAACAATAAAAGAGGATTGCTCAGAGCTGGATTAACTCTGTGTGACAAGACTGGGCACAGATGATAGGAAATCCTATACTCTACATTGTGACATCAAAAAAAATCGGGTTTACATCCACTTTAAGAGGAAACTCTTTTTTATGTAATCTATAATGGACTAAAAAAAACTGTGTGGTTTCCTCTTAATATTCTATCTGGACTACTTTCCAAACATGCAGCATAGGTGGCCAAGACAAAGAGGGTATCTCACCTTCCTGAACCATACCAAGTCAAATGTCTTTGAACATAGGGGGAATACCTTGAAAGGGGGGTTAAAAAAGAGACAAGGGCCTCATCTCCACATCCAGTTCCCCAAAGATATTTGTAGGAGGGGGGACTTTAGAAACCTAGAAACTGCCTTTAGAATAAGGGGGCCTCCAGATGTCTGCCACCTACCCGAGGCGAATGAGTATAAAGGTACCCATTAATAAACCTTACTTATTTTCACAAATTAGTTAAATGTAAATAAAAATGCATGCTCAATGTTATTTAACCTCTTTCCCACCACGCTATAGACAAAATACGTCTACAGTGCGGTGGAGTTGTTCTGACAGGACGTCCCTGGGACGTCCTCCCAGAATCCTCCTCTCGCGCGCCCCCTGGGGCGCGCTCCCGGAATCATCTGTGAGCTCCGGGTGTAGAAGACCCGCCGCATCACGGATTGCGGTAATTTGCTGTTGATAGAGGCCGTTTACCATGTGATCGCTCCGTCAAATGATGGAGCGATCACTTGTAAACAAACCGGCGTCATGTAATGACGGCGGTTCCTCCCTCTCCTCTCTGTACCGTTCGGTACAGTGTAAGAGGAGAGGGGGGAGCGGGTGTCAGCAGCAGCACTGTGGGCTGGATCTGTGACAACTGCAGTCACAGATCCAGCCATCCCTCCCTGCGCCATACTCTGCAATACCCCCCATACTGTGCAATACCCCCCATACTGTGCAATACCTCCCATACTCTGCAATACCCCCCATACTCTGCAATACCCCCCATACTGTGCAATACCCCCCATACTCTGCAATACCCCCCATACTGTGCAATACCCCCCATACTCTGCAATACCCCCCATACTCTGCAATACCCCCCCATACTCTGCAATGCCCCCATACTCTGCACCACCAAAAGAAAGTTCTATTTGTGTGAAAAAAGGACAAAAATTTCAGATGAGTACAATGTTGTATGACTGAGTAATTGTCATTCAAATTGTGAGAGCACCGAAAGCTGAAAATTGATCTGGTTAGGAAGGGGGTTTAAGTGCCCAGTGGTCAAGTGGTTAATAAAAATACCAAAAAAAAGTGTTAATAAAGACCAATGATTGTAATCCAGCAATAATCACACTGTCCAGAGATGTAGATTTGTTGTCAATCACAACAACCTGCTCGCTCGATAACCAGGCACGGGGTGATGTTTCCCCCCACCACAGTGACCACCCAATGATGTTGCTGTGCTGCACAACTGCTGCTAAATGACAGAAATATCCTTGGACAACATCATTGACCAATAAATTTATGACTCACAAGTTGAAGCTCATTCCCAGTTTATAGTATCTACCATTCGTAGGAATATATTTTTACATTTACAGTGGATTGAAACGAAAAGTGTAAACATTATTAAATTTTTGGATCTCTTTGATATAATCGTGAACATTAATGGTGTTGTATATTGTACATTGTATAAAATCTGTGGAACAAGGAACTTTATCAGACTACTCATGTTTGAATAGTTTTCCAAGCATGTCCCTTGCCTGGTGAGTCAGTAAGTCTACAGCTTAAAGCGGAGGTTCACCCTAAATATAAGATCTCTCATGCGATCCAGCATACTGGCGTCAGCGCCAGTATGCTGGGTTTTTTTTTTTTAATAGCACACTTACTGTATTATTGTGGAATTCCTTTTTTGTCCCCCGCGGTGGACGGCTGTAGTATAGCGCGTCACATCTTCCTAAAATACCCGATATGGACTCGGGTAATCTCGGCGAAAATGCGGCGCCTGCGCACAGACCTAGGAGCTGACTGCGCAGGCGCCGTATTTCTCCGAGTCCTATTTCGGAGGGCGTGACGCGCCATAGCCGTAGGACTCAGAGAAATACGGCGCCTGCGCAGTCAGCTCCTAGGTCTGTGCGCAGGCGCCGCATTTTCGCCGAGATTACCCGAGTCCATATCGGGTATTTTAGGAAGATGTGACGCGCTATACTGGCGCCGTCCACCACGGGGGACAGAAAAGGAATTCCACAATAATACAGTAAGTGTGCTATTAAAAAAAAAAAAAAAACAGCATACTGGCGCTGACGCCAGTATGCTGGATCGCATGGGAGATCTTATGTTTAGGGTGAAATACCGCTTTAAAAGATAGATTAGAATGCCTGAAAACTGGTAAAATAATGTCAATGGGATACTAATAATAATATAAAAAAGTAACATGTATAAAGTATTCTTTATAAACCGCTGCTCAGAAGCAGAAGACACAATTTGTATATTGAAGAAAAATAATATAATCAAAGCTGCTTTCCTGTTTCTGAACCATCCTAGTCATATTGCAATGCTTAAATACAGGAATGTCATCTCTTTTGCTAGAAATACCTATCCTGCCTCCAGGTTATCCTGTCAAGTTTTAGACATTTTTCTACAGAGTTCATTTTTCTCTGCTGTTTTCTGGCCCAGCTCAATTAAAGAACTAATCCATTCCACTGTGTATCCCACAGGCTATAATGAATTCAGCTGTCAGAATCCTCACGGTGCAGCTACTTCATTGCTGTATTGGATGGCCAATTGTCAGCTGCTTTAAAAGTCAGGCCTAACTAAGAATCCATTGATGTCCTCTGTTTTTCCGATTAATGTACACCAAATCCGATCATTAAGTCTTAGACACATAGGTCTATTTAAAAAAAAAAACGATATATATATATATGTATGTATAGATAGATATGTATGTATGTATGTATATATATATATATATATATATATATATATATATATATATATATATATATATATATAGATAGATATAGATATCTAGATATATATATATATATATATATATATATATATAGATATCTATATATATAGATATAGATATCTAGATATATATATATATATATATATATATATATATATATAGAGAGAGAGAGAAAGATATATATATAGAGAGATATATATATAGATATATAGATAGATATGTATTTCTATCTATCTATTTTCTATCTATCTATCTATCTATCTATCTATCTATCTATCTATCTATCTATCTATGTATGTATATATATATATATATATATATATATATATATATACAGGGCTTTTTTTCTGGGGGAACTTGGTGGAACTCAGTTCCACCACCTTTGGCTCAGACCCTTTGGTGCCCGCTCACCACAATCACTTGTGAACACAGAAGTCTGGTTTCTGTGTTTACAAGTGACTGCTTTGTAACCCCCTGAACTCTGCACTCTGTATGTAATGCAATTCTGGTATTTAATGCCCCTTTAAGACCCTTCTACTGTTTGTGAAATCTGAACGGGTCGTGGTTGAGTTCCTGCACCTATTTTCTGAGAAAAAAAGCTCTGTATATATATATATATATATATATATAGATAGATAGATAGATAGATAGATAGATAGATAGATAGATAGATAGATATACATATCTATATATATATATATATATATAGAAATGTATACATACAGTATGTATATACAGTATATATATATATGCACACACACATATATACATATACTATATATACAGTCTATATGTGTGTGTATCTCTTTATTTTTTTAGAATTCATAATATAGCCTATTAGCACATACAGTTTTAAAAATTACAACACCCTTAGCATTTGCATTAACACTTTCCATGCCACTGTTAATTTAACAGCCAATGGTAGTAGGCTACATCAGTTAAATTAATTGTAGCAGTGTTACCTCTTAATTTAAGCTCATGGCCATTTTATGAACAATGGACAAATGTGTGTTTAAAGCCTTTGCATTTAAGTAAGGAAGTAAACCTAGCCTAAAGGATCACCATCCCTCCCACAGCTTTTTAAAATATGGTAGCTGAATAATTTATGCTCACTGCCTCATTCATGAAAAATAAAAAAAAACAGCAGTGCCCTGACTTTGTTTATATCCCTCTACAACTCATGCTATGCTAACTGATCACTTTAGTGTCTAGGTGACAAAAGGGTTCTTTAATATAGAACCAAAGAGGTCCTCGCCAGAAAGTGCTGTCATTTTACTTCTGACTGGTTCTACAAGAAGGGCATAATTATATTGCAGACAATCAGTGAGATGTACTTCAAAGTTCCAGTCTTCTTTTTAAAATTTGAACACATAGGGCTTGATATACTAAAACAGGAGAGCGCCAAATCTGGTGCAGCTGTGTATGGTAGTCAATCAGCTTCTAACTTCAGCTTTATCAATTAAGCTTTGGCAAAAAAAAAAAATGGGAGCTGATTGGGATCTTTACTCTCCAGCTTTAGTAAATCAACCACACAGTGGTGTTCAGCAACAAAAACTGCTGTTTACTAGGGATGAGACCGTTGTTCGAGTCAAGTCCGACTCGAACATCGGGATGTTTGCGGCAAATTCGAAAGCCGCAGAGCGCCTTTTAAAAGTCTATGGGAGAAATCAAAAGTGTTCATTTTAAAGGCTAATATGCAAGTTATTGTCATAAAAAGTGTTTGGGGACCCGGGTCCTGCCCTAGGGGACATGTACAATGCAAGAAACAGTTTTAAAAACTACATTTTTTTCGGGAGCAGTGATTTTAATAATGCCTAAAGTGAAACAATAAAAGTAATATACTTAAAATTTCGTACGTGGGGGGTGTATAGTATGCCTGTAAAGTGGTGCATTTTCCTGTGTTTAGAACAGTCCCTGAACAAAATGACATTTCTAAAGGAAAAAAGGTAATTTAAAATGGCTTGCGGCTATAATGAATTTTCGGGTCTCGGCAAAAAAATGGTGTGGGGGTTCGTCCACAGCTATATAACAGCTGTCACAGCGGTAGACGCTGTTACAGAATTTAAGAATGGATTTACATCGCTGGAATTTTTTTTAATAAAGGACTTGTCTTGTGTTTTTTTTTACAATTTGTGTCACTTTTTTGTGAAATGGTAGGAGTACAATGTACCCCGTTACCAATTCACATAGGGGGGTGGGATCTGGGGGTCCCCTTTGTTGAAGGGGGCTTCCAGATGCCCAAACACCCACACAACCAACGGGCAAGGGTTTCTGGAGATGAGGCCCTTTTCCCCAAAGCATCATCCCCATGTTGAGGGCATGTGGCCTGGCAAAGAATACCCAATCATGTGCAAATGTAAAAAACAGCATTTTTGCTTGCACATGATTGGATGATAGAAGTCAACAGAGCTTCTGCTCATTTACCATATATACTCAAGTATAAGGCAACCCGAATATAAGCCAAGGCACCTAATTTTGCTACAAAAAACTGGGAAAACTTACTGACTCGAGTATAGGCCTAGGGTGTCCATCTGCATGCCTCACTGTGCCCATGCCTCACTGTGCCAATGCCTCACTGTGTCCATGACTAGACTTACGTTTAACATGGGAGTATATAGAAGGGGTGCCCGGATTTGAAAAATCGGTGCTCCCCAGCCGTAGATTCCCCAGACAGCAAACGTTGCACACTTGTAGAGGAGAACTGGGGCTACATGTGTCCAGGGAACCTACGGCTGGCCGGTACCGGGTCCCTAAATTTACTGGAGAAATTACCATTTAACATGAGAAAAATCTGTGCTCCTCAGCCGTAGGTCCCCTGGACAACAAATTGTGCACACTTGTAGAGGAAGAGTGTGGCTATATGTGTGCCAAGTTTGCTGGTACCGGGTCTCCAAAGTCTGGGAGATCAGGCGCAAAAAGTTGACTTGAGTATAAGTCGAGGGGGGCATTTTTAAACAATGTGCTGAAAAACTCGGCTTATACTCGGGTATATACGGTACTAAGCTCTGGTGCAACTGCAATCTATTTGCCTTTATTAAATCATCCCCTCTGTCCCTTCTTCTGCACGATACATGGGAACTATCTTTCATATCCCAGTAAAAAGAGCATGTCACCACACATTAGGTGAAGGAAGGGTCTGTTTATTGATGCAAAGGATTAGCAAACCACACTCCCCCTCCCCACCTTAGGAGTGGAAAGATGATCAGTGATCACCTGATCATATCACAGGGTATTCATGAAAAGCCTTTAGGCTAAGAGGGTTCAGTGTGTCCGATTTAAGGAATCACAATAACCCATGTGCTAACTAAATTTCTGTGAGTGTGTTTCTAAGGTATCAGGTGACAATGAAAATGATCAGCTTGGATCATTGGCAGGAGATGGTAGCTGAAAATGTGTAGTTAGGAAGCATATATGCACGACTCCATTAGCCACAGGAAAAAGACATTCAAATGTTCAAAGATAAATCTGTGGTTTATCTAAAAGGCTGAGTAAAGCAAGACCATATAAGCTGGGGAAAACACTCCCCGCTTAATACTTACTACATAACCTGTGTCTTAAAAGCCCCTTTGGGGGCTGGGTACCATAGGAATGAACCAATGCCCTGGACCTGTTTGGAATTCTACGTGCCATGGTGAGTGTCAAGCACAGTATTCAAGCAAACATTAGACATGTGCAGACTGGAATATTTTGTTTTGTTTTTTCGTTTGGAAATTTTTTTTATTTAGTTACTCCCGAAAATCGTTTTGATTTATTTTGTTTTTCGTTGGGGAATAGCTTTCGTCCGAAAATCCAATAATACTTGGTTTCTGTCAAATGGTCAAAAGAATATTCGACGGAATATCGAATCTTTACGTTGAATCGTACATTTCCGTTCGAATATTCCGCCTACAAGAATTCTAATGTTGTATGACTAGTAATAATGTCGAATCTATTTTCTCATAAATCTAAATCTAATCTCTGTAATGTCGAATCTATTATTTCTATAGTGTCGAATCTTTTCTCTATAATGTCGAATCTTTTCCCTATAATGTCGAATCTTTTCCCTATACTGTCGAATATTTTCCCTATAATGTCGAATCTTTTCCCTATAATGTCGAATCTCTCTATATCAAGTTTTTACCGCAACAAAAATGAAAATAAAGCATTTTTTATGTCGGATCTTTCAGTTTTCGTTTCTTGCGCTTTTGTTATCGTTTGTTAAAACGATAACGAAAAAAACAGATTTTCAGATGAAAATGCATTCTAACGAAAACAAATGCACATGTCTAGCAAACATTAGAGGCTGCTGCAGGGTCAGGTACAGTTCCCAACTTTTACATTAAGGGCACCTGGTCCAGAACTGTTAGGCGGCGTACACACGACCGAGGTTCTCGCTGGAAACCAGCGAGAACCTCGCTGGAAGCTGCATTCCAGCGAGGACCTCGGCCGTGTGTACGCTCTCGGCGAGCATCCCGTCGGGAATCCCGTCGAGCAGAAATAGAGAGCACGCTCTCTATTTGCTCGACGGCCCGCCTGGATGAATGGCTGGTTGCCATTCCCGACGGGCGGGTCGCCGATTTCGACGGCCGGCAGAGAACCTCGACGGGCGGAACGATGTGTTCTGCCCGTCGAGGTTCTCTGCCGTGTGTACACGGCCTCAGTGAGCCAGTAGGCAATGAGCAGTCAGATCTTGACAGAAATAGCAAAGCCGAAGAAAGAAAAGAAAAACCAATATAAAATAGAAATAATCTTCCCCAAGAGGAAAAGGGGTCCATCGCCTATGAACACTAGCAAACAAGTGGAGTCTTACAGAGTGGACAGGGTTATATGAACACACTGAAAGTGGAGGGTCTCAGTAAAAGTTTTGCCAGTGTCCAGTTACTTGAAGGTAGCACCATGGTCTAAGAATTAATTCTGGTTGAGGGCACAGGAACAAATGTGAACTACACGTTGTCCCACAACCACCCACACAAGTGTGAACCTAGCCTTACTGGTAAGAGAATCAAAGGAAAAAGTGTAGCAGGTACTTCTCCAGACTGTGTGTGTGTGTAAGTGTAGAAGAACAAACACCAAACTTTTACATAGTCATCGCCTACACTGTGGTTCTCTGCCAAGAGATTATACAAATTGTGCCAAGAATCTGATCGATCCTATAGTATCTGTCATTTATAAGTGTATATACTAATCATGTTTATATATTTGAATCATGATTATATATTTACTTCATTTATAAAACATCATTTGAATCACTTAATTTACAATATAAGATCATCATGTGGAAAACATTGATTTGTGTTTTATTGTTAACCATGTGTTGATTAGGAATATATTACCACTATTTTAAACGTGTTTTATATACTGTATATGGGGTTACATTTATTATATTTTCTATATCATATTACATTTATGGTATATTTTTTATGTCACCTTGGGGCAGATTCACAAAACAATTACGCCTGTCTAACTGGGGTTAGACAGGAGTAATTTCAAATTTCGCGCGGCGTATCACTAGTTTGAATCCTCAAACCATGATGCGCCGGCCTTCGGGCTTCGATCCGAGAGGCTTACGTCTTCGTAAGCCTTCGGATCTACGCTGCCATCTATTTGCGGCCGCTGGGAGGAGTTCGCGTCGTTTTGGTGCGTCGGGATATGCAAATGTGTTTTTACGGGGATTCACGAACATACGAGCGGGCGTCGCAATCGTTTCCGTCTATTTTTTTATACGTAATGTTAGAGCAGCTTTTTGCTGCTCTAACTTTACGTAGCCCATGTTAAGTATGGCCGTCGTTCCCGCTTCGAATTTATTTAAAATTTTATTTTGTTTACGTAACTCGTCGGGACGTGGATCGGCCGTAAAGTACGCTACATAAACAACGAATGACGTCACAACGTGATTTCGCGCAATGCACGGCGGGAAATTTGCGAACGGAGCATGCGCAGATCGCTCGCCGCGGGAACGCGCCTAATTTAAATGTTTCACGCCCCCTACTCGCGCAGATGGATTGCGACGGGAGAAATACACTACGCCGCCGTCGTTTACCGTAGAAAATCTACCTGAATTCCACGTAGAGCAAGGTAAAAAACGGCGGCGTAGTGTATTTCTGATACGCTACGTTAATCCATTTCTCTGTGAATCTGCCCCCTTATATTTATGGTTACATTTTCTATGTCATCTTACACTTAAAGTTAAGTGTATTGTTGTTTTTCTTTGTCCTCTTAGCCCTGATGAGAGCAGCAAGGCTTAGCACCTGAAATGTGTTGGTTTTGTGATCTGTGTCAAAGGCAAGTGAAAAATAAATTTCCCTATGCACTGTTATATGTGCAAAGATAATGTATTTGACAGATCTATTTGTCTAAGTAGATGTTTAACGGTTGTTTTTTCTACTTTTATAAATGTTTCTCATTTAACGCACACTTTAATGTTCATTTAAAATAGCAATGATGAACAACAGAATCAACCACTGCTACACACTATCCATCACAGTCTGATGTAGTGCTGATAAAGCAGCCTTTTTTTCTATATTTAATCACAAGTCTGTTTGACTCCTCATTTTCATGGTGGTATTTCATTTGGATCTCCGTGTTGGCAAATTAAATAAGTATTAACCTTGTCTTTGAAAATGATGCTTCAGAATGGTAAAGCTACTTATTTGACATGTATGAATATGAAATGATAAATTGGTATATTCAAGTCTCAGAAAAGACAGAGCTTCTCTAATAAGTAATTACCTGCAGTGTAACTATATTGATTATGGTTGTAGCCCGTCAAGAAGGTTGGAGGTATATGAACTGTGTGAAATCAATCTTTGAGTTATACCTGTAAGAATTCTCTTCAGAATTCAGGCAATGCTGCCACTTAGGGAATTTAGAAAGAAATCAAGCTGTAATTTAACAGTAAATGATACTTTAATGTTCCATCCAATGACCTGCAAGAAAAAGGCCCAAGTATATATTATATTATTTATCAAGTGAACAAATTGGTGCAATTCTCACTTCTGTTCCACAATGCTCAAAAAATGTCAGAGTGTTCTACTTTTGTTTAATAAAACATGTCCTGAAAAAGATGCTTGTGTGTATAAAAGCACTCTCTAAAGGACACAACAGAACCACAATTTATATGTCCCTTGTTTCAAATTGGATTTTTGGAGCAATGAGTTGTTCTAACTGAACTGCAAAAAATAAAGATATTCACCATAATGTCTCAAATTTTTCAAATTTACAGTTGGGGTTGATTTACTAAAACTGCAAAATCTGGTGTAGCTGGGCATGGTAGCTAATCAGCTTCTAACTTCAGCTTATTCCATTAAAGCGTAACTCCACTTTTGTTAAGACAAAAACATTCCCCTCTGGGTGATCTATGAACACTATATACAAAAATAGTGAAGTCCCTGGCCTTCTTTCACTATCCTGGCGCTACGGGATTCACAGGCTTCTTAAAACAGATTCAAATCTATACATAATGTTACCATTAATATTTAAATAATCGCACATCTAAAATTCAGCAGCCACTAAAAAGCAAAAAATTGCACATTCATAAAATCAAAATAATAAAACTCCAACAGCGTCCTTAAACAAGGGGGGCTTTTGTAGATTACTAAAGCTGCGCTAATTGTCATCAGTCCATCGTGAACAATCTTTCTTATAACAGTTCATAAGAGAAATGTATGAAGGATAGAAGGTGTGTCAGGCCTCGTACACACGATCAAATCTGTCCGCTGGAAACGGTCCGCTGGACCGTTTCAGCAGACAGATTCGATTGTGTGTACGGCCGAGCAGACAGATTTGTCCACCCGACAGATTTCAAAGCATGCTTTGAAATCTATCGGGTGGGAATCTGTCCGCCCGACATGTCTGCTGGTTAGTACACTTACCAGCAGACATGTCGTCCCGCACCGTCGCCGCACCGCCGCCGAATGGATTCGGCACATGCGCGGAAGTGTTTTGCTTCCTGGTGCGGTGACGTGGCGGCGTCAACGTCACCGCCACGTCACCGACACGTCAGTGCGCCGTCTGCTGGCGGGGATTTTGGTTTGCTCGTGTGTACACGCGAGCAAACCAAAATCCCAGCAGACAGATTTGTTCAAATCTGTCGGATGGACAGATTTGAACAAATCTGTCCGCTCGTGTGTATGGGGCCTCAGAGTCTCGGAAAACCCACAGTTGCTTCTGGAATGTGATGTGCTCTCTCCCTGCAATCAGCTCCCACTGTCTGTCACACACCCCTTTTGGGTTTGTACTCACCAAAAGGTTGAGTTTATCAGGCACTGACCAAGCTCGCGGCAGCTGGTCGGGAAGCAGTTAAAGTAAAAATCCAGACAAAGTATGTTAAGACCTCGGTCAGTTTTCACTGCTTTGACATGACAGTGAATATAATATTTATAAAAAGGGTCATAAAAGGCAGTACGATCACTTTACCACTTTACCAACCTTCTAAGGTTTCTGTTGCTGTCAGTATTGCTCGTTGAACAAATAACTACTTTGGGACAGACAGTGGCCTTTTGCTATCCAAACTCCTAAACCTTACATTTAGGCCTCTTTCACATTGAGGCGTGGAGCCGCAGTGACGGTATAGCCGCGCTATTTGTAGCGCCGCTATACCGTCGTATTTACCGTGATATTCGGGCGCTAGGTTTTGAGGTTTTAACCCCCGCTAGCGGCCGAAAAAGGGTTAATACCGCGCCATTACCATGGTTTCCCATTGATTTCAATGGGAAGGCGCGGTATAGGAGCGGTGAACACACCGCTCCTATACCGCGGTAAAGATGCGGCTAGCAGGACTTTTGAAGCGCTCCTGCTAGCGCACCGCTTCAGTGTGAAAGCCTTCGGGCTTTCATATTGAACACTACAGGGCATGATTTTTCATGCAGTATAGCAGCACTATTTTTAGCGATGTACCGCATGAAAAACGCCCCAATGTGAAAGGGGCCTAACTGCTGAATCTGCGAAAACAAAACATTTCACATTTAGACATGTGTCTCAATGCCTACTACAAAATGCCTTTACCAAATTAAAGTGTCTTTAAAACAACCCATTCAGTTTAAAATAGAAATGACAGGCAAAACATTTTTGTATAGATTAAAAAAATTAATTATTAATACCTTTTTTTGCCTTTTTTTATAAATGATCATATTCCCTCTGTTCTTAGCTGCATAAAAGATGGGGGAGGAGAAGCAGCAGCAGACTTAGCTTCCCAGTGAATGACTGTGCAGTGGGGGCATGTCAGGACAAGTCTGATCATTGGAGCAACGCACACTGAGTTGCCAGCATAGCTAACCACAGTGTACGCTCCTGCTTGGTGTGGTCAGTTTTTGATAGGAAAGCGAGTGGACTAGAAGGAACACCAGGGATTTCACATAAAGGAAACAATACAAAGAGAACAGGAGACTTTCTCATACAAGTACATGTTTTCTATGAGTAGTACAGTGCTTTGAATAATCAAACGCAGGGGTAGTACACTTGCATCACCATCTCACATTACTGTGTTGATGTATAGTACACAACGTATGCAAATTGTACATTGATGTTCATTATTTCCCTGGTGTCTACAGTGTAGTCCTAGTTTACAAATGGAAAAAGAAAATATGGACAGCCGCACACCAAAACACTTTGATGGTTGTCTTTATTTAAAAAATGCACTACAAGTCACAGCACACAACACGGGAGTAAAACAGCTGACGCGTTTCTCACTATAAATTAGTGCGTAATCATAGCTCTGATTAAGCACTAATTTATAGTGCGAAACACGTCAGCTGTTTTACTCCCGTGTTGTGTGCTGTGACTTGTAGTGCATTTTTCCTTTTTTTTAAATAAAGGCAACCATCAAGGTTTTTTGGAGTGCAGCTGTCCATATTTTCTTTTTCCATTTGTTGCCTTGTGCATTGCCAGCACCCTTGATCTCCTGAGACCATACTGATCATCTTAACACAATCCACCTGGAGCGGTAACTTTCTTTCTTCCCTGTATTCCTAGTTTACCGTATATACTGAACAACTATATAATTCTGTTTTTGTGTCTTCTGTTCCAATAAAATTCACTAGAGTGTAAAGTAACCAATATGGTAAGCACAGAAATGCATATACAGTATGCCAAGTAAACAGCAGGTTTAAAAAACCTGCACATCATTCGTTTAGATCTAAAAGGCCACATATGCATGGGACTTGTCACTGGAACCTAATTTCTAAGCAGCAAAACATAAAAACTTGAATATACAAAAACAAACATAAAGCCGAGGTCCGGCTTTAAAAAAAAAAAGTCAGCAGCTACAAACACTGTAGCTGCTGACTTTTAATAGGGACACTTACCTGTCCAGGGTGCCTGCGATGTCGGCAGTCGGGTCTCGGCTGCCCCGCCGCCATCCTCAGTGAGGGAATCAGGAAGTGAAGCATTGCAGCTTCACTGCCCGATTCCCTACTGTGCGCTATGTGAATGGGCGGATGTCTAGAAGACACTGCTCCCCATTTCCCAGTATGCAGGGCGACGAGGAGAAGAAAGAAGACCCACCGCGGACAAGGAAGAGGCAGATTAGGAGATCTGACTAATAACAGACACTTCTGTTAAGTATAAAAACATATATATATATATATATATATATATATATATATATATATATATATTTAGCCTTTTTGGCTATTTTTTTTTTAGGGTGGACCTCCACTTTAATAAAAGGAAATCTTTCATTTAAGACATGCCACCTCTTAGCTGAACGCAAGGAGAAAAATGTGCAAGATCTGAATACAACGATTCCTTAATATTGTAAAATTCAGTGGAAAAATTGATGGTGGTTATAAATAAATAAATAAATACATATGAAAGATGTATATAAGTAAATATAAATAAATAAATGCATAGATAGTGTGCACAAGATTTGCACAATACAGAAAGAGTCCAATGCTCCAGGGGGGGGGGGGAGTCCAGGGATGGATAGATAAAAGTTTTTGCAGGGGTCACAACTATAACCTCAGGGCTGCCATCATTGAAGAACAGAAACCAACAAAAAGCAAGGGAAAGAGGCGCCTCTAAGTGTAGATATTTTAAGTAATTTAATATATAAAAGAGTACAGGCAACTTACATGTTTGAAGTTAAAAATAGGCATTTGTACATATTTCTTTAGAGATGGTCGTCAGTTCTGTCACTTGTGATCCTTCTTCTGCTGGGCACTGTGCTGTGGGAAGCTGTCCTTCACCGCTGTAGGGTGTTGAGGCCAGCGGCGGTGGTGAAGAGAGCTTGTAAGCCAGGCAAATGGGGTAGAGCAGCAGGATAGCACTAGTGACATCCCTGGAGTGTGCGACGCGTTTCCTGAGCGTACAACTGCGGTGGTGTGGCAGTCGCGCTCCTTTATCAAGCTCTCTCTTAGCTGATATTCATTTAAAAACTGGAGCGTACATTCCAGAGAAAACTCCACTTGTTTGTAAGTGCAACATATATGCACTGTAGTATGTATGTACATGTGCATGACCATGTGCATCATCATCAACTGTAGTTTTCAGATGTACTTACCTGCCATTAAAGCCAGTAGGTTATCTGAGGGTGCTGGGATAACTAATGGTTATCACATAACACATAACAATCTTATTAAACTATTCTTCACAGAATGGCACAATATGATTTAATCAAAGGAACAGATACTTCGTCATCAATCAATTTTGAATAAAACTGATACAAATTATTCTGATCGAATCGGATAGAAAACCCAATCATGATGGCATGTAGATTGTTATGGTCATATGAGGTGTATGGAGAATGACCTCTTTGATTTTCCAGCCTTCTGGTTGTATTTGACAGTGAATCGATGGACAATTTGATTGTATATAAAATTGTTCCATGTATAGCCACCATAACACGGATGGTGCCATGGATGTCAATCATGGATATGTATTAAGTCATCAGCATACCATATAGCTCCCTCCTGTAAAGCATTGCATGACATGTGTACTACTGTGCAAATTGTATTATTTAATTATTTTCTCTTTGAAATATAAGAGCTTCCCTACTGTCATTAGACACACATATACAACACCAGTTTTCACCTGCAGATGGAGATAAATTTTACACTTGAAATCCCCATTTGTGATGAAAAAGGAGAGGTATACAGATGGACCCTGCTATAGTACTACTTATTTTCTATATTTTAAAATCACAAAAGCAACCCTATTTCCTAAATAGAACATGATTGAGACATGACTCAGAATGCGACATTACATCCAAAAATGAATACAGAGAAAAAGAACCAAAGGTAAATATGGATTTAAAATTGGTAGGCACTAGTAGACGCAAATGAAAAAGAGAGCACTCAATTGAATACAAAATTCAACATTTATTGTATAGAGTGCCTTGCAAAAGTATTCACCCCCCTCGTGTTTTGTTGCCTCACAACCTTGAATTAACATGGATTGTTTGAGGATTTGCATCATTTAATTTACAGAACATGCCCACAACTTTGAAAAAAATGTTTTTTTTTATGATAGATTTGATGGAACTTCTAGGGATCATCAAAGATTTGGATTCTTTTTTTTAACCTAACCCTCACTTGTACTTCTCAACAACATTGTCCCTTATTGGTTTGGAGTTCCTTGGTCTTCATGGCAGTGTTTGGTCAGTGGTGCCTCTTGCTTAGGTGTTGCAGCCTCTGGGGCTTTTCAAAAAGGTGTGTATATGTAATGACAGATCATGTGACACTTAGATTGCACACAGATGGACATCTTTTCACAAATTATGTGATTTCGGAAGGTAATTGGTTGCACCAGAGATTTTTTTTGTCTTCATAACACGCCATGCCAATTATAATTTTTTTTATTTCTGAAAAATAGTTTTATGTATATATTTTTCAAATTTTACTTCAGCAACTTAGACTATTGTGTTCTGATCCAGCACATATAATTTAGAATTAAAAAAAACTTTGAACTACAGTAAAGGCTGTAATATAAAAAAATAGGTAAAAAGTCAAGTGGGGTGAATACTTTTGCAACACACTGTAAACATGTAAAAGCCATTATTAAAGTGATTCCTCTGTACCTTGACTTCCGGTGGGGCCCTAATATGTAGGACCATCTTTATAGATCTACCACAGAGTCTATCATATCCATGGGTATACCCATAGGTTTTCTTGTGTTCATATAGGACACACTTATTTGGGACAACACCATTTATATACATTAACATATCCCATTGTCTAAGTTTGTTTTTATATAATGGCTTTTACATGTTTATATAATGCATTTTGAAATTTTCAATTAAGTGCTCTCTTTTTCATTTGCGTCTACTAGTGGCTACCAATTTAAAGTCCATGTTCACCTTTGGTTCTTTTTCTCTGCAATCCTTTTTTCCTAGAAGAAGGAAATCCTTTCACTGCCACGCCATTTCACAGCCTAAATCCTTTCACTGCCATGAACATAAAGGTTACATCTGAACATGACAATTTCAGAAGCTGGAAATGTATGGCTACTTCAGCCCAAGTCTTGATGTCCAAGACTCCCCATGGTTAGAAATGAATGAGATTTGTGGATAACAAGCCACTGATCACATGCATCAATAACATTTATACTGTCCCCCCATGCTGCCAATGCCATTTGCTGGAATGTGAACAAAACAGCAACCGCTGGTGAGCCTTGGGTAGTACATACAACTTTATTAATTGATGTGAGCACATTCATTAATAACGTATTCTACATTCCCACATGTTACTACAGCATTGTTTAGATTCCCTGTGAGCAGCTGCAGTGATTTGGAGGAGTGGGAAGACTACTCTAATCAGAACTGCTCATTGACACATTTACTTGTCCCAGCATTAAGTCCATTGGTGTACAGCCAATAATCTGCCACTGGCCCCCATAGCCAATTTGTGGTTAGGCTCTGTATTTGGCTGGCACACTTGTTGCTTGGGTTTCAAGGAACATGTCTCCATGCTAGCTGCTAGTTGTTTCTTAGTGACTACCTGATCATGTCTCTAGTGACCTCCTGTGACCCCAGTGTGTTTGACTGTCCCAAGTGCATAGTTGCCAACAGTCTTGTATAGCCTGGGACATTCACTGATTTTTGACAGCTGTCCCAATCAGACCTTGTCCAGGGCTGAGTCCCTGAAATTAAGGTCTGTCATGGACAGCTCAGCTGCTCACTGTTAACTTCCTGCCTTGGTGCCAAAACAGAGGTGCTGCCTGGTGGGGTGGATAACAGACATCACATGTGGCACACAGAGTCCTCCCCCTATCTCCTCCAGCGCCCCTAGCAGCGCAGCTGTTTTGTTCAGTGGCTCAGTATGATTAATATAGGAAGTCAGGTGGTGCCTGCCTTCTTGGGTGATTGGTCAGGACTCATGAGGGGGCATGGCCAGATAAGGGGTGATCACACCAGCCTTCCTTGGGCCTGGTCAGTTGCAGGAGCATGTGTAAGGCAGAGGAGGCTGCAGCGATACAAAGTGGACCTGACCAGAGGAGGTGCAGCCAGTGACACAGCAGAGCAGACTCAACCTGGAACAGAGGACTGTGGTGGTGGAGCAGACACGACCTGAATCAGAGGCGGTGCTGCAACAGTGGATACAGAGCGGACCTGAGGGCTGAGGTATAGTGCTGATTGACTGGCTGCTCATTGCTATGATATTATCCTATCTTTCATCAAAAGGCAAAGGAAGGATTCCGTATATTTATATAGAAACCATTGGCAGGAATGAAAACGATGAAAGTGACTTTCTTATAGGATATAACCCTTCATACCTATCATACCCAGTTCAGCTCAGTGTCCTTAGGAGGCTGGACACTTATTCTCAGCTTCACTGCTTAGACTTTGTAAGACTCTTCTGATAACTACTGCTTGTGGTTTTACACCAGAATTTTCTAGCTCTGGAAGTCTCTTCAGCTACCCACTGAGCTAAGACTTTCCCAGTCATGTTACATTCTCTGGGACAATTCTGCAGTATATTTATCAGAACATTCCTAGGGTAGGTACTAAATGTATATGTCTGAAACAACTAAGTAAATATGTTAATGATATGCTTTTTTTACATCCATGTCCATATTCAATTAATGCCCCACCCCCAAGTACATACTCTGCCTACTGTGGCTTTCTGGACACACATAAAAAAAGGTGTCCCTTAGGCCGCGTACACACGATCTAATTTGTCCGCTAAATCTGGTGCGACGGACCGTTTCAGTGGACATATCCGATCGTTTGTACGGGCTAGCGGACATATTTGCCCAGCAGACAAATTTTAAAGCATGCTTTAAAATTTGTCCGCCGGAGACATGTCCGTCGGACAAGTTCGATGTTTAGTACACAAAAGCATCGGACCAAAAACCCCCGCATGCTCAGTCAAAATGAGGGGACGGGAGCGCTTGTTCAGGTAAAACTCGCGTTTGTGCGGGACATGGCACATTTGTCATTTAAAATATATTGGCCCAGATTCAGAGAGAATTGGATTCTCGTAGCGTATCAGAAATACACTACGCCGCCGTTTTTTACCTGGCTCTACGTGGAATCCAGGTAGATTTTGTCCAGTAAACGACGGCGGCGTAGTGTATTTCTCCCGTCGCAATCCATCTAGACGAGTAGGGGGCGTGAAGCATTTAAAATAGGCGCGTTCCCGCGGCGATCGAACTGCGCATGCTCCGTTCGCAAATTTCCCGCCGTGCATTGCGCGAAATCACGTTGTTACGTCATTCGTTGTTTGAGTAGCGTCGTTTACGGACATTTCTATTCCCGAACGAGTTACGCAAAAAAAAATTTAAATTCGACGCGGGAACGACGGCCATACTTAACATGGGCTACGCACCGTTAGACCAGCAAAAAGCTGGTCTAACAGTACGTAAAAAAAACCAGACGTAAGCGATTGCGAAGACCGCTCGTATCTTCGTGGATCGCCGTAAAAACACATTTGCATATCCCGACGCATGAAAACGACGCGAACTCCTCCCAGCGGCCGCAAAAATATCGCAGCGTAGATCCGAAGGCTTACGAAGACGTAAGCCTCTCGGATCGAAGCCCGAAGCCGCTGTATTATGGTTTGAGGATTCAAACTAGTGATACGGCACGCGAAATTTGAAATTACTCCTGTCTAACACCAGTTAGACAGGCGTAATTGCTTTATGAATCTGGGCCATAGTGTCTCGTTTATTGCGTCTTTTTTGTTCTTTGTTCTCTTGCTAGAATAAACCCGCTGATGCTTTTTAGACTTGAGTCCCATACTGAAAGGTTTCATTTTTTGTTTGAGTTTTTTGTATTTGACAATGTTTGCTAGCCAGATGTCCCAACTTTTTTTTGGTCCTCCACATTTTTTTTTCTTTTTACTTAATGTTGATCTTATCTCTTTTTTTTTTGCAACTTATGTCAATATTATTTTTTTTATTGCATTTTTTTTTTTGCAACTTATGTCAATTTTTTTTTTATTGCATTTTTCTTTTTGGTTTACCAAAATCTCACACCAAATTTCCCCCCCCCCCCCAAGGAATTGGTGTCCTTTGTAAATGACACATTGTATTTTTCAAATGTTTGATGCCTACTCACCACAGTATAAAACACAATAGACAAGGTTTGAAAGTAAATAAAAAAGCCATTTATTTTGGCAAAAAACTAAATTATAAATAACCAGAACGGCAGCACTTGATCAGATAGCAACATACATGCAGACTTGAGAATTCCAACATGATCAAGGATAAAATTAATAACCTCAGGAGCCCAGAAAAATAAATCAGAAGCAGCAGCACATGACCAAACGAACCCAAGCTGTAGGACATACTAAAACATTTAATGTGAAAATGGCTTAATGTAGCTTAACGAGCAAAAAAGTGCCTAAACTATTTCAAGCTATTTGGTGTTCCACAAGGCAAACTAGGTACATTAAGCTTGTTTTTTGGGGAGCTTAATGTCTTTTTTGCACAATCAATCACACACATTTTCTTGCTCTAGACTGTTTTAGATTTTCTTCATTTAAAATGAACAGACTGTCCTTCTGACCCCTGCAATTGGCATCCCTGACACCTATTTTTATGCCCACGACTTGTGTTTTTCTTTTCAAGCTTTGTTTTTTGTTTACAATATCAACTCACTAATGAAACAAAAAATAGCAGGCCAAAAATATGTTGGAAACTACTATACCTCACTGAAGATTTCCAGATCTGGGTCCATGTCAGCCAGCCCCTCGGTGGACTCTGAAGGGGTGTGGGGATCCGTGGAAGTTCCTCTGGAAGGAAGCGTGGAAGGAAGGCTGGAAGGAAGACTTGAAAGTGACTCCCGGCCATCCAGTTAATCGTCCAAAAAAGTAAGCTCCTTGAAGTACCACAGCTTGGGCTCCTTTGGCTCACATGCTGCTGATCCTGGTCTTTTATTTTTTAGCTCTTTAAATACTTTTCTGTACCTGCTCCTGAGGTTATTAATTTTATCCTTGACCATGATATCAGTGCAATCTGGAACCCAAGTCTGCATGTATCTTGCTATCTCCTTCAGTGCTGCCGCTCTTAGGTCCATTTTATGATAATCCTGGTGTCTTGACTCCCAAAGTAGGACATTTCACTATATTTTTCGATTAACCTTAAGGTTGTTTCTTTGCCCTTTAATAGGTCCATCTTTATTTTTAACTTTGATCAAAAATAATGTCTATAATATTAAAATACAAATAAACAGAAAACACGAATTAAAAAAGGCCCAGCTTTGACATTGTCAGAATATGTGCACAATCTTTTTCGAGCTACTATACAAACACAGTGTCTCCTGCTGCTACAATTGATGACATAATACACTACCTAATTCCCTCTGTCCAACCAACACACAACAATACTTGCATGATCTGACTGAATACACAAGACTACAAATCAAGAGGGTAGAGCATTCTCACATATATCTAGATTTTGTGATGTGTCCAAGCACTTGGAGAACAAAATAGCATGGGCCCCAAGATACATAAATAAGTAGCGCAAAGGGTGCAAACAACATACAAAACCCCCATCCCATGGCTCTGCAATTTCGAGGCCTCTGCTGATCCCATGTTGTCATTTACCTTTGTCTCTGTAGCTCCTCGCTTACGCTCGAGTAATCTCTGCGTAACCTACATAATCACGTCGTTCTTATTATATACCCCGCGCAAGCATGAAACGCCACCCACTTCGTCCGCATATTCTACGCCCGCTTTTAAACCCCCCCATGCCATGCCTCAACTTCCTAGGCCTCATATGTTGGAATTTACCTTCCTCTGTATTTCCTCGCTTACGCTCGTTTAATCTCCGCATAACCTACGTAATCACGTCGTTCTCATTATCCACTCCACGCAAGCATGAAACGCCGCCCTTGTCGCTGCCCATGACAGACCCTTTCCTCTTTTCCATGCCCCTAATCACTGTGAAAAGAAAATATGGCGATGTCACATGAATGTCTCATCGGGATCAGGAAGGGACAGACGCAGGAATGTCCCGATCCAGGCCAAACTGCTACAAGGCAACAAATGGTGGAGATGGTGGCCATCCTGCGTCGTAAGGATTATGATGGGGATCATGGGCCATACAGCACCCCTAACCGGAGGAAGGCTAAAATTATGGAGAAGGTTGCAAGGAAACTTTATGACATGTTTGGAGTCACCAGGTCAAAGGAGCAGCTCCGTAAACGCTGGTCAGACTTGAAACTGCGTGAGCCAGACCAGTATCGGAAGATTAAGAAAATTATTGATAAAAGTAGGTAATTTTAAAATTCTTTGGATTGGCAATTGTCTTTATTAATTAGTTGGCATGTATATTTCTACATCTGCCTCGTTGGCCTGGTTGGACTTTTGTTGAACACATGTATTAAGTTGTTAATGTGTTTTTAGTAAATATGAAGAGTTTTTACGATCGTAGTAAACTTCGTTCCATCACATTGTTTCGCTGAAATCCAATGTTGTTCCAGGAACATCACACCTGGAAATGGCTATTTGGCGTAAAACAACGTTTATAAGTAATGGGCAAAAGATGATGTGTTTGTTCCAATTTACTAAAATGTGAAAGGCAAACAGGATTCATTCACACAGTGAAAATAATAAGCAGCTGTTTTCCCATCTGGACTCAATAGCACCTGTGTCTCCCCCATAAAATAAGAAGTATAACATTTTTTAAAGGGGCTCCGTCAACTAATTATTCTGGGGGCCATCCATGTGTGTCACTTCGCTAAAAACGGGCAGTATCACAGCTTGGGAGAAGTCATTTAAATAAAGATTAATTAGGTTTGTGGTGGAATAAGCACAAACATACAATTGTAATGCCACTTCTAAGCAATGTTTGCGAATTCTGCACTCCAAAAATATCTGTTTGCTCATGAGTATCCCTTTTTTTTCATGTTTTTTTAGGGGAAAGAAGAGGACATAATTTGGAGGAGGCAGGGAGGCCCATACTGGCTCATAAAAAAAAAAGCTTGTGGAGGAGGAGGATGTTGAAGAAGGAGAGGAGGAAGGAAGAGAGGAGGAAGGAAGAGAGGAGGAAGGAAGAGAGGAGGAAGGAGGAGAGGAGGAAGGAGGATCGTTTGAAGAAGGAGGATTGTTTGAAGAAGGAGGATTGGTTGAAGAAGGAGGATTGGTTGAAGAAGGAGAAGTTGTGGAAGAAGGAGAAGTTGTAGAAGATGGAGATTATCAGTACACCAGGTCAGTGACACCCCAGCTTCACAGGGAAAAAGAGATGTAGATAGGCCTGCACCTTACTAATTTATTTTTATTTTATTTTTTAGGGGATGACGATGATGTTAGCACATCTGCTAATCCACATTTTTCACGTGCAAGTGCACAAATAGTAATCCAGAAAATCATGGAGTGCAGCACCGAAATGGCCAATATGAGGGAAAGGATGATTGTGATAGAACAAAACTTCAAAAACATCATAGACATGATGGGCCGGATCGAACACTGAACCTCCCTGCCCCCACTCCCGCCAACCCCCTTTTTTTTCTTTCACATTCAAAATACGCCAAAATTTGAAGATGCCATCACAGGATATCGATTGTCTGTGCTTTGTGGGTACAACCCCTTCCTCTCACCTACCTCCTCTCAAGTAGGTGAGAGGAAGGGGTTTCACCCACAAAACACATCCATTGATCACCCATGATGGCAGATAGCACATGTGGACATTTGTCATGGATTCTCAGGAGAGAATTCCCCATTTGGCCCCTTACCCAGAATGTGTGCATTTTACTATTGGCTATTTACTAAAATGGAGAACCAGGAAGACAGATCAAAGAAAAGAAAGCAATAATAACAAAATCCTGTATAAAGTCCAATAGTCGAATTCTTTATTATTTCTTGGAATATTTCTTTCTTTTGGGGGCCGAATTAGAAAGAAATATGATCTGGCATAGCAACATATTTGTCGCGTACCTCACGAGCAGATTGGGTGGTCAAGCCAGCGCGACCAGTGTCCAGCCCAGGAAGGGTATCTGAAGGTAGTCCTGCCTTAGCACCGATGTTGGGTAGGTACGTCTGGGAATGCCTGCATAAAAAATTATGCAATATGCAACAGGCAAAAACAACAGTGTTCAATTTATATTCCGCCAGGTGCATCGCTGTCTGGAATAGGCGGAACTGGCGGAACCGGCTGGCGAGTATCCCAAAGGCATTCTCGACTACCCTCCGGGCCCTGGCCAGCCTAAAATGTAACCCCCTTCTCTCCGGGGTGAGGGTCCTCTCATGAGGTGAGGTCCAAGCTCAAAAGCTTCGTCCGCTAAAAAAACAAACGGAAGTCCTTCCACATTGTCTTCAACCGGTGGCAGTTCCAGACCACCAGTTTGTAGACGCCTGTAAAATTCAGTCCGCACGAACACTCCCCCATCAGACAGCCGGCTGTTCTTCCCCACGTCCACAAACAAAAATTCGTACTGTGCCGACACCACCGCCATCAACACGATACTATGAAAACCTTTGTAGTTAAAATAGTACGACCCCGAACGAGGTGGCGGCACTATGCGGACGTGTTTTCCATCTATTGCCCCTCCGCAGTTAGGAAAATCACACCGCTGGGCAAAGTGGGCAGCCACAGTCTGCCATTCCTGTGGCGTGGAGGGAAACTGTGGGGACAAACAAAAAAAAAATAGTACTTTGGCACATTATAAACATTGCAAACACAATACAAAAAGCATCCTTGTGCAACATCACAGTATTAACAATTCAGAATATTATTGTGGAGTGAGTATTTCTGGCCACAAAAATAGGCCCACTTATTATCAGACTCCACATCCCTCTGATGGGGCAATAAACATTTTTAGGGGGGGGGGCAGAACTACAATGGAGCAGACCAAAAAAAAATGCCTGGAAATAAATATACTAGGTGTTTTTGTCCCTAGAGGATATGATGCTGGACAGGTTATTAGTGGTGAAGGTAAAAATATGCAGGTAGGCCAAAAAAAAAAACACGGAAAGCTTACCAACATGCATGGGGAGAAAAGGGAACATTCAACACAAAAAAAATTTGCATACATTTTTAAAGACATAGATTGTGATGTTAAAGGAGGAAACTTACCTTAAGATACTCCTCCTGCATCACTTGTATGATGGCAGAACACGTCTTCGGTATGATGATCCCAAGCGCCTGGGGAGAGATGCCTGTCGAGAACTTGAGGTCCTGCAGGCTGCTCCCAGTCGCCAGGTACCGCAACGTGGCAATAAGCCTCTGTTTGGCCGTGATTGCTTGGCGCATCACAGTGTCTTACCTCGTGATATAGGGGGATAGAAGATCCAGCAGACGGTGGAAAACGGGGTCCGTCATACGGAGAAAGTTCCTGTAGTCATCAGGATTATTCTCCCAGACTTCCCTAAGCAGAGGCATATGAGAGAATCGGTCACACTGGCGCAACCAATTATTGGCCAGGGAACTCCCCCCCCCCTGTTCCTGGCCACAGCCCTGGAATGCTGATAAAATCCAGAAGCAAGCCCATAACCAGCACGAACTTCTGTAAAGTCACGCTGCTGCTCCATCATGGCTTCAAACCGGCCGACTGGTCAGTCAAGAATGCACTCAAACAGAAAGCACCCCCAAATCCAGCAATACCTGCAAAGATCGCACGTCAAACAGATACGACCGTACAGGACGCCACTGCAAAGCAGAAACGACACGCCAATCTGGCTGATTGACCAAATATAGTTACTTACAATATTTTTTCATTTTTTACATTCAGCTTCTGTCTGGGAATCATATTACTAGCATATAAATGGGGCTGGGAACACATCACTGCTTGCTAGGACACTGTCAGCCGCTGGCTTCTTAGCAACCAGTGGCCCTAAAAGGCAAGCTGTCACATTTATCAGTGGTAATAATAGCACTGCTAAATGTAGGACTTCTTGCGGCAGCCATAGTTTCAGCTCATTCACTGAACTCCAAACAACCAAACCTCAGTCTGAGTCCAAACCTAAATCTTAATATATAGAGTACATATGTAACAGTAGACTATAGAATTAAATCAATATCAAGTGTGAAATAATAGTATTGCAATATAAATATTATTGTAATATCTAAGATAAACTAATAAGTCAGCATTAAATAATACATGGGGTGTGACAATTTAATTCCCAGAATGCACTGTAAAAAAAATTGTACAGGGGCATTTTGGTGGTGGAAAATCTACTTGTCAGTCCAGAGTTTCAGTCGTATCCTCCAAAAAGATTCCTGTAACCTTTTCAGAATTTTCAAGTAACAGTAGAGGAGCACCCCCAAAAAACAGACCAGCATGAGTGTACAAGGGTTTGCACTTTTCCCACATTTGCACCTGTCCTTTGCGTTTTTGGCTGTCCATTTCTTGCGTCATCGTGGATATCTTCTCGCTACTCCTAAAACTGCCGATGCCATAAAAACTTGATATCTTCATGCAATGTTCACCGTAAGCCCATGAGAACTAAAAGTTTCACTTACACGTTTGCCAATTTTCACACAATTTTATGTTAATCCACTGCTCCACACTCTTGTCTCTCATTTTCTGCCAACAACGTAACGCACACCACTTTATTTCTTCTACTACGGTACTCCATAAAAACTGAGTTAACTGGTCTGCGACCCAGGAGAGCGCAAGTTAGAACATGCTTGAGAACTCCTCCTCACCCTGTTCCTGGCCAAAGCCCTGGAATGCTGATAAAATCCAGAAGCAAGCCCATAACCAGCACAAACTCGTGTAAAGTCACGCTGCTGCTCCATCATGGCTTCAAACCGGCCGGCTGGTCAGTCAAGAATGCACTCAAACAGAAAGCACCCCCAAATCCAGCAAAGATCGCTCGTCAAACAGATACGACCGTACAGGACGCCACTGCAAAGCAGAAACGACATGCACGCCAACACTGAATGACAAATACGAACCCACAAGCACACACTGAACCCGAAAATACGACCTGTAAAGCACGGAGACTGAAAAGCGCGAATCGGCTCTAACCAAACCTTCGCTAACACGCGGGAACACGTAACTAGCAAAAGCGGAACAGAGGGCGGCGTCGTAGGCTTTGGCATTCCCCTTTATAGTGACGTCGTACGTGGTTTACGTGCCCGCGTTCTGGTCCGCTGGAATTTTTGTCCGATGGTGTGTACGCACATCAGGCCAACGGAAAAATCTGCCTTGTCCACTGGAAACGGTCCATTGGACATGTCCGATCGGATATGTCTGATCGTGTGTACGCGGCCTAAAACTTTTCTGAGGTGTTGGCAACTATGCAAGTGTTCCTGACTCAAGTGTCCCTCTGTGACACCCTGTGCATCCCAGCACCTATGGTATACTTTATTCACACCAGTCTGTAACCAGCATACCTATACCTGTGACTTCTATGTGTACCCCAGCCATCATCCAGTCTTCCTTCAACTCTGTGGCTGGCTGTGTATTCCAGCCAGTAACCTGCATCCCACTTCTTGTGTATCTCTAAAAGCTCTAGCCTGCATCACATCTTCCATCACTTATGTGTCTCTTATTCTCTCCAGATTTCCCTTCTGTATCCAGTATCCCCATACTACAAGAGTCTTGTTACTATTATTCCCAGTGGGGTTAGCACCCCAATGCTGCAAGAGACTTATCCTTATATAACTGTACTCAGTCTCTGGTAGCCTCCTAGTTGCATGAGTCCCAAAGCCACAACCTGGGTGTCATCAGAAGCAAAACTCATCCATTGTGGGGGTTCTCCAGTAAATACCAGGCAGCTCTGTAGACACTGTGCATTGGCCCTTCAAGGGCTCTCACCTTTACTGGAAAAGTAGGTATGATATTCCCTTCTGTATCTTTGCAGTGTTATTTGCCTCTCTGTTACTCTGCTGTTCTCTCTGTGTCTCTTCTTAAGCACACACCACTGTCTGTCCCCAGCTGCTGCTGCCAAGTCCTTGTCAGCCAGTCTTCTCTTAGTGGGAATGGATTTTCCAGTCAAGTATAGTGTTGGGTGCTAATAAAGCCGAGGACCAGTGGCGGTGCACCGATAGTAGACATGTGCAAATTTTTTTCGTTACGAATACGTTTTTCGTCATTATTCGTTATTTTCGTTGATTCGTTAACCTACGAATAAACGAATGGTTTAGCGCAAATAATAACGAATAACGATATTTCCAAAAATAACGAATATGGAAAACTACGAAGATACGAAACTACTAAATGTAAAAGAACACCACAACAAAAGAAAAAAGAAACGAAAACATAGAAATAACGAAAATACCGAACACTAAAAAAAATCATAATTACGAAAAATAAACGAAAATGCAAACTTACTAATATTTGAAGAACGAAAAGAAAACAACCAAAATGCCGAACAAAGAATAAAAAACGAAAAGCAAAACGAATGAAAAATAAATTACGAATCTTTGGAAAACGGAAATGAAATAATGTAAATTCACTTTCATTAGTACTGTGACCAATAGCCACTCAGCGCTGTCCCTTCCCCTGAAGAGGTTTGTTCCTTCCCCCAATGAGCTTCTTTCTTATGTGGCTCCTTGACCTTGTGTCTTTATCTGTGTTAGTCAATCGCAGTAAATTACGATGTTTTACAATATTACGACGAGTTGTGTGTCGAATAAACGTAAAATGTATTTTAACAGAATCACGAATGCAATAAAATCTACAAAAGAACGTTGTTATAATCAAATGAAATTAGACACGAAAATACGAATGATCATAAAGCAACGAAGATTTATTTCTTACGAAAATACAAACGCGGCATGATGGAAAATATAATGTAAATACGAATATCAAAACAACGAAAAATAAACCAACGTAAAAACGAATGAATGAATAAATTCATTGTAAAAATACGAACGAGGCAGAATACAACATTTAACGAAAATACTAATCTCCAATCAACGAAAAATAAACTAACATAAAAAAACGGAAACGGAAAAAAAAGTGTTACGAAAATACTAAAGAGTACGAATACGATAACTAACGTCTTACGAAATTACGACTCATTACGAATCACGATAAACGAACAGAAACGAAACAGAAATAAACGAAAATTTTTGTTGTGCACATGTCTAACCGATAGTGGGTACAGGAGCACTGCCCCCTCTCTCCTGTACCACCACTGAAACAATACATAGATTCCTGCATTCCATAAAAATATGTATTGTCGCCGGCGCCGCTGCCACCCACTATTTAGATGGGGGCCGGCCCCCTGGTAAACGCCGGCCATCTGAATAACAGCAGTTGACTGGCTTTGGAAGTGTCTTCCCGATGACAGCTTCCAAATAGTTAACCAGGGGAGGCACAGGGTGTGCGTTCCCTGGTTATCACTGACACGCGTCTCAGCCAATCAGGTTCACTGGGTCTGATTACCAATAACCTGATTGGCTGAAGCGTCATCAAGGGCAGGAGAAGACATCAAGGGACAGTGGAGGGAGGATGGCTGACCCAAGAAAGGTAATTGCCGGGCGGGGGGGCAATCTAGCAGCATTTTACAGGGCAAACTGGTGTATTTTGAGTGGGCAAACTGGCAGCAATTGTTGGGCACAGTGGCGGCAATTGATGGGCACAGTAGCTGTGTTTGATCGGCACAGTATGGCTGCTATTGTTTTTGTTTTTTTCCGTTTGTTTGCTCCCCCTAAAAATTTTGAGCACCAGCCGCCACTGCCGAGGACTCTGTATCTTTGGTTTCTTTCTCGTGAGCATGCTGCCAGCTCAAAACAGAAATGCCAGGCATATGCAGATACAGTATGTATACAGCATTAAGCCCTCCACCGTGCCGCAACATAAAGTTCAGTATATGCAAGGGCAACAGGTTAAAGGATATGCAAAGGAGAATAGTTATTTTTGCCTATACATATACTTTAAGTCAATTGTATATACAGACGATCATTCCTTCGATTTTTTCACAATTTTTTTCACAAAAAGGTACTTAAAATATTTGTAAAAGGTGCTCAAAATATTTGAGTAAAAGTATACAAATATTTGTTTTTTTATTAACATTAATACAGTTTTATCTTTTGTACATTATACATGCTTTGCTGTTTAAATGGTAACCTAACACACCATCAGTAAATTGTTATGTATTACATGTTTTTGCCAACTGAGCTAATTGCTTAAATCATAGACCAGGTTACAAATAAACCCATATATTCTCGTAAATAATGTACCATTTTTACTTTTGCCATTCTAATTAAATGAGAAATAGACTCAGTCAGCATTGACTATACATGGTAAGCAAATTAATTGTTAGGTTGGCAGAGCTGTATTTCAGGCACTTGTTCAGTCATGTAGACAAGTGAAAAAAATACTTGCACCAGCTTATACAATTTATCCATATAATCAAAAGCAAATATCTAACTTGCATTTAGCCCAAAGGCCCACATCTTTCAATTTGATCACTGCTTACAGAAAAAAATCAAGCAGTGCATGAGTGATGTGATGCCTTCAGTATAAAAAGAAAGCCAAATATAAATTTTAGAATTAATGTGCACTATCAATTGTACGTTTCTCGCATGGAGAAAATCAATTGACAGACAATTTTATATCATGACTTTGTATTAAAATTCAGAGCCAAAATACATCAGAGAGGGAAATGAGGAAATTGTAATGAATGGGGAATTCATTTGTTGTCATGGGGTGATCTGTGATAGTGTGTATTTTCTAGCTAGTAATACGGCATTCTGTATACTGATAAAATGGTTAAAGTGTATTTAAACCCAAAACTTTTTATTTTAGCATTAAATCGAGTTTTTTGAGGTGTTGGCTATTATACAAGTGTTCCTGACTCAAGTGTCCCTCTGTGACTCCCCGTGCATCCCAGCACCTATGGAAGAAAAACCAATGGAAGTCCTCTCACCTTCTTTTTCAAAGATAACTGTATTTTTTATGATTTGTCATCATTCTGAGTCCTGATAACAATCATCAAGATAAATAGAGGGGGTTAATCTCCATGACACAGACAGCAATAAAATCTTGACAGAGACTTTACCCCATGCCTTGCTAAAGAGTGATTATCCCTGCTAAGGATCTGGCATGAATTCAAGTAGAGAACCCCACATTAAAATAATGTTCCCAAAATCCATACCATACCAGACCAGGCCAAGGGGGAAGTGAGCAGGAATCTGGCAAAGCAACTTGTCCTCCACTGTGCAAATCCATTGTCAATCACATCATTCAGCCTTGTAGATCTATCGTGACAAATGATGCCAGCTGACTGGCTGAAACACAAATGTAACACAAATTTCCAATTTTTATTCTCTTGTTTTTGTTGCCTCAAAGTTCGAAAACTACTGATGTATAAGTTAACATTTACTTTAATTGTAAACAAAAATATGTACTGATGTTGTTGCTATTCTTGTTTTCTCTTATTTGATATTACAATTCTACTACCTACGATACTTTATTTTATCTACATTTAATTATATGTTTACTATGTTATTTATTCTGAAATACCAATAAAATCTTTTAAACGAAACACAAATGCCCAACCACCAACATTTCTGTTTCCATTCCACTCCCGACTGCAACTGACATATGACTGGGCTGGCAGATTAATTGTAAACAACGAGACAATGATTCTGGCTGATTGACCAAATATAGTTACTTACAATATTTTTTCATTTTTTACATTCTGCTTCTGTCTGGGAATCATATTACTAGCATATAAATGGGCCTGGGAACACATCACTGCTTGCTAGGACACTGTCAGCCGCTGGCTTCTTAGCAACCAGTGGCCCTAAATGGCAAGCTGTCACATTTATCAGTGGTAATAATAGCACTGCTAAATGTAGGACTTCTTGCTGCAGCCATAGTTTCAGCTCATTCACTGAACTCCAAACAACCAAAGCTCAGTCTGAGTCCAAACCTAAATCTTAATATATGGAGTACATACGTAACAGTAGACTATAGAATTAAATCAATATCAAGTGTGAAATAATAATAGTATTGCAATATAAATATTATTGTAATATCTAAGATAAACTAATAAGTCAGCATTAAAGAATACATGGGGTGTGACAATTTAATTCCCAGAATGCACTGTAAAAAAAAAAAAATTGTACAAGGGCATTTTGGTGGTGGAAAATCTACTTGTCAGTCCAGAGTTTCAGTCGTGTCCTCCAAAAAGATTCCTGTAACCTTTTCAGAATTTTCAAGTAACAGTAGAGAAGCACCCCCAAAAAACAGACCAGCATGAGTGTACAAGGGTTTGCACTTTGCCCACATTTGCACCTGTCCTTTGCATTTTTGGCTGTCCGTTTCTTGCGTCATCGTGGATATCTTCTCGCTACTCCTAAAACTGCTGATGCCATAAAAACTTGATATCTTCATGCAATGTTTACCGTAAGCCCATTGCATGAGAACTAAAAGTTTTACTTACACGTTTGCCAATTTTCACACAATTTTATGTTAATCCACTGCTCCACATTCTTGTCTCTCATTTTCTGCCAACAACGTAATGCACACCACTTTATTTCCTCTACTACTCCATAAAAACTGAGTTAACTGGTCTGCGACCCAGGAGAGTGCAAGTTAGAACATGCTTGAGAGCGAATGGCTGTGTGACTGGTACATTTAGTGGGAAGAAAAGCCTTAATGATTCTTGAAAAGAAAAGTATTCTAATTTTTTGCATGCTTTGGATGACACATTTATTACACACAGGGAAATTGGTGTAACAGCCTTAAACCCTAGAGTAGACTCTCAAGAAATCTCCACATTTGCATCATCTTACATAAAAAAATCCAAATGCACATAAGCTTATAGCATGCACTAAAAGCAATGTTTATTCTGTAGATTTAATGGGTTATTTGCCAAAACAGTGCATCAGCAGCCAGGCACACACATTTTTGCTGTTCTGCTGCGAACCCATACCAGGGGGGGGGGGGTGTTCGGCTCATCCCTAATCGTATCTGGCTCAGAGAACATAAAAAGGTAGTAATTGATTATTCCCCACAATGTAAGCAATGGTTTTGATTTTAAATGTGGCTCAGCATTATGGAACAGGGAGTGTGAAAAAATGTGATAACGATGAATTGTTAAATAGAGGGGTACTTGAAGAGATAATGGTCTGGGTCAGAGATCCAAGGCAGATCCCTGATTTCCAGGACTTAATTGTGGTTATTATGTGATAAAAGGATATGGCACTGTATGCCTTGATAAAGAAGTAGCTGAAGCACTTCTAGGGATTGTAAAATAGCCACATAAAAGTGTTGCTTCTAACTGGTTGTAACCACCAATGTGCAATTACCAGTTGGGAAGTAAGGAAATATTTATACACAAACAAGCATAGCTGTAGGGATGGTCTGGTTAAGGTCATAAGTTTGTTTCTCAGTGATTAAGAGCCCCACAGGAATTATGTAAACAATTGGGTAAGTTGACAAAAGAAGGACTTTGTGAGGAATTGAAAACCAGTTAAGTAAATGTAGGTAATATTTTTATATTAACCAATTGTATGCATCCTACAAAAGGGAATGGCAGATTTTCACGTGCCTTCAGTTTAATCTTCACCTCCTGTAGTACAGGCATTAAATTCAGGGTAACATAATGAGTAAGGATTGTTGAAGGATATTACAATATCTAAATAAGTAAAGCCCAATGCAATAATGTAAATGTACATGTAAAACCTAACCCAATGCAGATAGAGATCCCTAAGATCAAGTTCAGCAGCCTTGGGGATCTATCGGTAAGAGTAAATATTAATGCCAATTAACCAGTATGCCTGTGGCTCTCGAAAAAGTTGACTGTACTGAGTGTCCTGCATCATTTAGAAACAGCAGGAGGTTATCCACATACAAGACCACCCTCTCCTCAAACTATCCAATTTTACGTCCCTAATGTCTGGAGAAACTTGAAGATGATGAGTTCTATGGCAAAAAGGGCTGTAGAGAGAGGACAACCCTGCGAAGAACCCCAGTAGAGTTAAAATGGGATGGAAAGTTGCCCACAAGGCAAGTAGATGACACCAGGTGACTATAAATAACCTTTAACCACTGGATTAAATAGAGCAAAAAGTTTTTAGCACTTCCCATATATAAGGCCATTCCACTGTACCAAAATCCTTCACAATGTCTGAGGCTATTGTTTTGGTACATGTTCATATGCTGAGTTTGTATACAAGCATTTATAACAATGGATTTATGTGGGATAAAGCCCAAACTAGATTCTTTAAGAACCCTAGAAAAATATGATATAAGCCCATATTTTGCAGTAGGCAATTTTGTCCCATTCTCTCAAATATGGGCACAATAAGCATTTATGTATTAAAAAGAAACAAGCTGAAAGCAGATCTAAAGATATATATATATATATATGTGTGTGTGTGTGTGTGTATATGTAATAAGAGTACATTCCCATATGCTCCAATCTGAGAATAATAATGCTTCTATGTAGTGAGTTGGGGCAAGCGAGTTACAGCTGCATGCTATGAAAACTTTAAATGGCTTTGGGACCACTGGGTTCAGCTTAGTAAAGTATTCATGAAGTAGCTGCATTTGCCTGTGCTCGTGTATGATTTTCTGTGCCTGAAGCTTTCTTTCTGCATCAAGTCTGGCCTCTATAACTGTTGAAATTGATCTATACTTGTGATCTCAGCTTTAGGCACTGAGTTTGAATCCAAAGTTGATGACCAGCCTTCAAGTACCAACAGTGCTTGTCTCTCAAATTGATGAGTTCAAGCTCTGATTTAAAAAAGGATTGGTAAAATAAAAAAAAGTACTCATAAATTATTAAAGAAACATTGCATCTACCTCAAACAACTGCATCATGCAACGTGAACACAAAATGCTAACAGCAGGACGAAAATACAAGTCAGGATGTACAAATGTACAAAGTAAATTCATATTCAAATGAAAGTGGAACTGAACATAGGGGTATAGCAAGGCTACATGCAATACAGGAGATTAGGTGCGCTCATTCTGAAAAATCCATCCATATTCCACCTGCGCTCTACTTAATTGTATTTGCATTGGGGGGTGGTGCCTTGTGAGGTAGGGGTTGCATGTTTGTTTTTGTTTTTTATACCATGCATGCTGTTCCCCCCAAGAATTCATAAAATACCATTTTACTCATATGCAATCCAAACCCAAAGCTTATATCAAGTTAAATTCCAAAATTAAACAGGCTACCATATTTAAATATCTTTGGTCATGGGGACTTCATATACCATATCTATGGGCATATAACACACACCTTCATTTTAAGAGGAAAGTTTCAGGAAAAAAAACTTACATTTTAAATAAAAAACTTTGAAGCAAAATAAGAGTCGCAGCCCATCAATGCAACCTCACCAGTTCCCACTTGCAGCCTTACTATTGCCCATCAATTCACCCTGCTCAGTGCCCACTGCAGCCTCTAAATTGCAAATCAATGCACCCTGCTCAGTTCTCATCTGCAGCCTCTAAATTGCACATCAATGCACCATGCTTAGTGCCCATCTGCAGCCACAAAATTGCCCAACAATGCAGCCTGTTCAGTACCCATCTGCAACCTCGCCTTTCCCATCATTGCAGCCTTGCCAGTGTTGGATTACAAAGAGACACAATATCCTGTGTACTCACCGCTCAGTCACTCACAGCCACACCTCCTGGCCCTGCTCTTATGATAGACAGAACAGTGGCCCAATGCAGAGCCAGGAGGCATGACTGTGCGTGACTGAGCATCGCGTACACAGGAGATCGCGGCTCTGTGTAATGCAGCGGCACTCGCTCCTCCTCTTCCCTCAGAGACAGCAAGAATCAGCGTATAACACACACCCACGAGTTTCCCCTGATTTTCAAGAGAGAAAAGTGCGTGTTATATGCCGATAAAAAAAAAAAAAATCCCCACAGGAAACACAGTTGACAGGTAGTAGAGTGCTGTCACTGAAAAGGCATTGGGTTCAGTGAATAATCTGGGTTACATACTGTACTCAGTATATGTTAGAGGTTACCAGTTATTCCTGCTTCTCCTCCACATACAGATTGGCAGCCAAAGGGGACCCAGCATTCTGTAGTAGAGATGTACTGGGCAGGGTGGTTACAGACACGTATCTGCCAAGGGGATTTTCAGATTCACCCATTGCAATGGGTCCACTGTTTTTTTTTTTTTTTGGGGGGGGGGGGTACATTTTCTCCTTTTTACACAAACAAAAGCCAAGTTCGGTGCATTGAGAAATGTACCCCCTTTGCTTATGGGCAAGGTAAGCCTGATTAAAATAAAAGTATAACCACATTTTTTTTTAGGAATGCACCTGTGTAGGTACCGTAAAGTTAGGCGGCGTACACACGACCGAGAAACACGTCAGGCTAAACTCATCGTTCTGCCCGTCGAGTTCCTAGTTCGGCAGTCAAAAAGCTTGTCGAGCCAAATTTTCCCATTGAACAACGAGGAAATAGAGAACCTGCTCTCTTTTTGGCTCGCCTTACTTTAAATCATTGAACAGTATGCTTTTTTGCCTCTTTGGAATAAATACACTCCCTGATTAAAGTGATTGTAACACAGACATTAAATGTAAACTAGGCTTGTCCCTCTGCTCGTCTCAACTAAAAGCCCTAAGTGTAATTTCTATCTGCTGCTTTGTTCCTTTGCTATTAGCATTAATCACTTCTGACAAGTTTTCCTGACCCCAAGAAAAAAATGGTAACAGGAGAGGGTTCTCCAACAGATTGACAGCCTCAGCTCTGTTCCTGTGTGCTGTGTGAAGAAGAGTATGTCTCTTACCTCCAATCGGCTCACAAAGCTCTCCTTACTGAGCTCCTTTCTGTACTCTCACACAAGCTATAACAGCACTGAACCTTGAATTGATGTAGAGAAGAAGACTGCAAATAAACAGGTACACCTGTAGGAGGATTTTTTTTATCTAAGGCCATTCTCTTTGTTGGGTATATGTGAGGGTTTACAACCACCTTAAAGGGTCACAAAAGGAAAAAAATGTTTTTGCTGAAATGACTGTTTACAGGGTATAGAGACATAAAAGTTAACTGATTCCTTTTCAAAATGATTAAAAATAGATAAAAATCAATCATACAATGTGCCTGCAGGTTAGTTTTACTTTTGAACTGGCTTCATGTTTCTGCAAAGTAGAAATAGACACACAGAACAAAAACAAACAAATCCAGGGCAGCGTTTTGTTTTTAAAATGAATCTGATTGGTTCTGGGAAGTTTTAGACACACAGTAATGACAGCTTAGATGACCGTGAGAAAGCTCCCAGCACTGTGGTTATAAGGAAACAGACAAGCAGGAAGTGTGGAGAACAGAGCAGGATTACAGCAACTTCAAAGCAAAAATTTAACAATAAGGACATGAAACCAGTACTGCAGTAAGGTAAAGGAAGCTATTTAGCTTAAAAAAAATTCCTTTAGTGATCCTTTAAGCCTTACCATGCTTCAAAGACCATGTCTGGAGTGTGGTTTGGCACTCCCAATTGTTTTGCATTTTTAGCAGGCCACCTCACTCATACTCATGCTCATAATTAGGTAGAGTGACTGTAAATTAAAAAAAAAAAAAAATACAAAAAACAACCATGTCATACTTACCTGCTCTCTGCAATGGTTTTGCACAGAGCAGCCCTGATCCTCCTCTTCTCTGGGCCCCTGCCAGCACACCTGCCCCCCCCCCAGAAAGTGCCCATCATAGCAAGGCACTTGCTATGGGGGCACTTGTGCAGGCTCACTCCCAAGCTGGCTCTGGTTGTACACAGAGCGTGGCAAGGCCCTGTCCCTGCTCCATCCTCACTAGCTGTGACTGGCAGCATCAGTAGCCAATGGTTCCTGCTGCTGTGTCTAAGCCTATGAGGTGCAAAATATTGGAGAGAGCTGTTGCTCTCATGCACATCACTGGATGGAAACACTGTTGTGTCCATCATAGGAGTTGGGCCAAGAGGAGCCAAATACACAGGACATCCAGCTTTGTGTATCTTAAAAACACATCATGCTGCAATTTTAGGCAAGGTGTAGATGGACACTTATAAGGCTGTAGATGGACACTTATAAGGCTGCAGATGGACACATATAAGTCTAATCTAAGCAGAGATTGTCCACTCAAATTCCATAAGTTTTAGTCTAATTGATTGGACTCTTTTATTAGGGGCATTTGGCATTATCTATGTGATTGTTTCTCATTAATGCTATCCCTTGAGTATTGTGCCCAATGAATAGAGTTTTAAAAAAAAATACTCAAAAAAAACTGAAAGCTATAGGGCATATTTAGAAAATGTAATTGTGCCTAAACAGTACCCTGAATTATGTACCTTTTGCCTTGAATTCTTATTTATAAATAATGGTTAACTTATGCAAATATGATGAAGCCGTGGCATTGATTTACTAAAACTGGAGAGTGAAAAATGTGGTGCAGCTGTGCATGGAAGGCAATCAGCTTCTAACTTCAGCTTGGTTAATAATGGCCCATACACACGATCCGAATATCGGACGAAAGCGATCGTCCGATGATGGATCGTACGATTTTCGGATCGTGTGTACACTACTTTCGACAGCCGATCACGACCGTTCATCCGATTAAATTCGATCGGACAAGCGCGAAAAATTTTCTCGTACGATGTCCGATTGTCCGATTTTCGTTTAGTCAGTACAGCCGTCGTCCGACAATACAATACAAATACATTACAACACGTGACATCACTTCCGATCGTTTTTTCTATCTTACGATAATTTTCGTGAGTTTAAAAACCCATTTTATTTTACTCGCGATTATTAAGCGAAAAAAGTCGTACGATCCGTCGGCCGATATTCGGACCGTGTGTATGGGCCATTAGGCTTTGGCAATAAAACTTGGATGCTGATTGGTTTCAATGAACAGCTGCACCAGATTTTGCACTCTCCAGCTTTAGTGAATCAACTCCTGTGTGTTTACTCTAGTCATCCAGTCACGTGCCAGCTAAAATCCTGTTTTTATAGCACATAGTTGGGTTTTTAACCTAACTAATACCTTATACCTAACTAAGCTCAGTAACAGTTCAATTTTTAAAGTGAACATTCACTTTGTTTATTGAATAGTCTCTACTCTTTTAGTATATGTAACTTATTATGAGTTCAACTTTAATCGCAAATAAGAAAGAATCAGTAGCACACGTTTAGATTACTGTTGTACAAAATGCATTACGCAACTATTTGATAATAATTTCCTTGAAGAACAGCTGATGAATGACATGCTGATTGAGACTGACCTACCCCATGTGGGGAAGGTCATGTATTTTACCTGATAATCTTTTTAAGATTAAAAATGTGCTGCAGAGCCTTGTTACAATGTTAGCAAAAGGTTCATCCACCAATGGTTCATTCTAACTGGTTTATCTACTGTATTTTACACACACGCACACACGTCACAAAATCATTCACTTGCCCACTCTTTATGGGGCTTTGCAAGGCTCCATACTGTGCTTAATCACCATTTTCTTTCCAGTCTACTTACTTTATTTCCATCTCACTGTCTTGTGGTGTTCTTTTTTAGATTATTATTTTCAGTGCAGTATAGTTCATTTATTTTTCCGAGTTTGATAGGAATGCTCTATAGTCTCCAAGGGCCTCCACGGTCATTTACAATGATTAGCAGTTTAAAGCAGTAATGGCTTTCTGTTTTTTTTTTTTTTTTTTTTACTGCTATGTATTTTTTCTTCTTTTTTCATCAACATACATTATTTTTACTTTATTTTTTTTCTTGGCTCACATAACTATTCTCTGTTCACTTTACATAAACATTCTGTATAATTAGGTACCAAAAGCCAACCAGAAAGTATAATTGAATCTACCAACTGAGGGGGAGGAAGAAAAGAATTATAATTATGTGAGTACATTCTTTCAGAAGCTTACCTGAGCTGTATTTTAACTTTTGCAAATGAATAATAGAATTTTAAAGGAAAGCGGTAATAAGTGAATTAAAACATGCAATTGCTTCACAGAATTGTCTTCCTAGCATTGATGTATGATGCAAACCAATGAAAGCATCAGCTTTAAATGACTTGAAGCAACAGCCTTTTATGTGTAATTATTGTTTATTAAAAAAATGTCCTTCACATATGAAGGTCAGTTGGGAATTTTGTGTAAAGAACGCTCTATAGGAAATGAACCTGCTATTCTATCACAATTCTTGATCCTATTTGAGGTTTGTAAAGCTTTTGAAATTCTTTTGAACTAATACTGTAAATTTAATTTCAAAGTCTATTATATTGGAAAAGTAAGGCATGTTTAGTTTTATTTATTAAGCAGATATATACCAAAGCTAGTTCTGTGGCTTTTGAAGCCGTTTGTAGTTCTGTTGTTGAAGTGTAATTAGTTGATCCATTTTTTTTAGCTCTAATATTAGAATTAAGTCCAGAGGCGACCAAAACCAGCAAGTAAGTTATATTTGGATGTTATATTTTTGTACTTGTTTTAGAATCTGAAGAGCAAGAATACAATGCGCCAAAGTAATAACAACCATCTATTATTGCTTAAAATGCTCTAAAGTAATGAATAACCAAATCTGTTTTGAATGATAAAATTCTGTCTATTTTATATAGCTTGGCTGTCGTGTTAGGGTTGATTTACTAAAACTGGAGAGTGCAAAATCTGGTGCAGCTGTGTCAGCTTCTAACTTCAGCTTATTCGATTAAGCTTTGACAAAAAAAAAATGGAAAGTGATCGGTTTTGTAGAGCTTTGTAGAGCTACACCAGATTCTGCACTCTGCAGTTTTAGAAAATCAGCCCCATTGAGTTAAGTCACAAAACAATTAAGAAAATGGTGACCAGAGAAAAAAAAACTAAAAATGATGCAACCTTTGTGAAGATACGGCCTCTTTCACACTGGCGGAGTCCACCAGCGGATCCGCCAGCTCAGCAGAGGATCTCTTCGCTGATCCCCACTGAGCAGGCAGGTGACAGGTCCTTGTCCCCTCCACTGATGCAGAACGGACACAGACACAGCCGCTGTCCTCCAAGGGCTGTCAGATGGAAACGGACCACCTGTCATCCAATCCGATATGCAAGGCGGATGGGGAATGAATCCCCATCCATTTTTTATTTATTTTTTGTTTACAAAAAGTTTTATTTGGAAGACATGAAAATAAAAATTTCAGTACAGAGAATACTAATATACAGTAGTATATTATTGTACATTGGTTATACAGTAGGTGGTAATGGTTACCAGGTTTACAGGATGAGTCATAAGCAAAGCATTTATATAAGCAATAACTTGTAGAGTCCTTAGTGCAAATAGGAGTGGTGAAAGTGGGCAGCCTTGTCTAGTACCTCTACTTAAAGGGAAGAAATTAGAGTTGTTACTTGGAATTGGAATTCTAGGTTGGGGGGAATGGTATAGAGCGTTAAATTTGTGAATACATTTGTCAGATACAGTGGGGATTGAAAGTTTGGGCACCCCAGGTAAAAATGGGTATTAATGTGCATAACGAAGCCAGGGAAAGATGGAAAAATCTCCAAAAGGCATCAAATTACAGATTAGACATTCTTATAATATGTCAAAAAAAGTAAGATTTTATTTCCATCATTTACACTTTCAAAATTACAGAAAACAAAAAAATGGCGTCTGCAAAAGAATTTATAGCATGCTTCGCCCCTTTGCAAAGCTGAGACCTGCCAGTGTCATGGATTGTTCTCAATGATCGTCTGGGAAGACCAGGTGATGTCAATCTCAAAGGTTTTAAATGCTCAGACTCATCTGACCTTGCCCCAACAATCAGCACCATGGGTTCTTCTAAGCAGTTGTCTAGAAAACTAAAAACTGAAAATAGTTAACGCTCACAAAGCTGGAAAAGGCTATAAGAAGATAGCAAAGCATTTTCAGATGTCAATATCCTCTGTTCGGAATGTAATTAAGAAATGGCAGTCATCAGGAACAGTGGAAGTTAAAGCAAGATCTGGAAGACCAAGAAAAATATCAGACAGAACAGCTTGCAGGATTGTGAGAATAGCAATTCAAAACCCACGTTTGACTGCACGATCCCCCCAGAAAGTTCTGGCAGACACTGGAGTTGTGGTACACTATTTCACTATAAAGAGATCATTTTACAAATATGGTCTTCATAGAAGAGTCATCAGAAGAAAACCTTTTCTACGTCCTCACCACAAAAATCAGCATTTGAACTTTGCGAATGAAAATATAGACAAGCCTGATGCATTTTGGAAACAAGTTCTGTGGACCGATGAGGTTAAAATATAACTTTTTGGCTGGAATGAGCAAAGGTACGTTTGGAGAAGAATGGGCACAGCATTTAATGAAAAGAACCTCTGTCCAACTGTTTTTTTTTTTAATCAAAAAGGTGTTTATTGCTCACACAACATACAAATAATAAAAGAACAACATCGTACATCCTGCATGCAAATAGGCACGAACTCATAGTTACAATCAGACAACATGTGTACTTCTCCAACCCACAGTGCACAATCATTATGCCATCAACCCCCCTTGTGGCTAGATCTGGGACTCTACCAGTTGTTCCAAGCCCCTACAACCCCCCAAACAGCCTTGCCTGGACTAGCTCCAAGGGGCTCAACCCCGGCATTGCCAGCCAAGGGTCCCATAGTTTGAGGAATTTTCCTGCGTTATCCCTATGCTGGTAAATATACTTTTCCATCAACAGTGTTTTACCCATATGCTGTATCCATGCTGTAACCGAAGGGGGCTCCCTCGATTTCCAATGTAAGAGGATGAGTTTTCTCACCTGAAACAAGGCCCTGGCAAACGCCGCTCTAGTGACCTCCTCCGCTATCACCCCCTCCAAGACGCCCAACAGGCAGCAGAGTGGGTCCAACATAACATTGGTCTGGAACACAGAATTTAGAGTTGCCAGGACCTCCGACCAATATCTGTGCAGCTCGGGGCAACGCCAGAGCAGGTGGACCAAATCTCCCTGGGCCGCCCTGCACCGTCCACACATCGGGTCCTGGGCCCGACCCATCCTAAAGAGTCTAACCGGAGTGTAATGCACCCTTAGTAAGATGTAGAGTTGGGATACCCGTTGTGACACATTCAGTGAGCAGGCATTCACAGCCTGCAGGGCTTCCTCCCATAGTTCCCCCCCTATAGGTCCCAAATCTGCCTCCCACTGCTCAGCCACCCTCATAGGATGCCCCTCCAGGAACGATGAAAGGAGCATGTTGTAGCAGTGCGAGATCATGCCTTTGGTTTCCCACGCGTGACACAGTGCGCGGAATACCGGTGTGGGGGACTGAACCCACTCAACCGCTGCCCCCTGAGCCCTCACTGCATGCTGCAGCTGTAGGTAGTAAAACCGCATAGTGTGTGGCAGATTGAACCGTGTTTGCAGCTCATCGAAGGGAAGGAGAGCCCCCCCCCCAAAAACCTGTTTAAGATGTGTGACCCCGAAAGAACTCCACCTATGCCCCTGCTCCACCTTTGCCAACTCCTCATAGGAGTCATTTCCCCAAATAGGGCTAAATTCGGTGAACCCCGTCACATTCTGGAGCTGTTTAGCCTTATTCCACACCTTCTGAACAAGAGCATATGTGGGCATACGGTTATTGGGTTTCTGAAATTTGCGGGCCTCCAGCCCCTCTGGTACCGTGACTGCCCCCGATCCCCGGAGCATCAATTTAGCCGCTGAGGTATCGGGCTGCATCCCCGTGGCCCCAATCAGGTGTTGGAGTTGAGCCGCTAAGTAATATATCCAAGGATTGGGTAAAGCCAGCCCTCCCCCTCTTTCGGGCGCTGCAACTGTTCTAATTTAATCCTGGGGGTTTTGGTGTGCCACAACAACTGTCTGAAAAGGGAGTTGACTACTCTGAATATTTTAAGGGTAACTACCATGGGCGTCTCTGTCCAACTGTTAAGCATGGGGGTGAATCAATCATGCTTTGGGGTTGTATTGCAGCCAGTGGCACAGGGAACATTTCACGAGTAGAAGGAAAAATGGATTCAATAAAATTTCAGCAAATTTTGGATGGTAACTTGATGCCATCTTTGACAAAAGCTGAAGTTAAAGAGAGGATAGCTTCTACAAATGGATAATGATCCTAAACACACCTCAAAATCCATGGGGATTACATCAAGAGGCATAAACTGAAGGTTTTGCCATGGCCTTCACAATCTCCTGACCTCAACATAATTGAAAATCTATGGATAGACCTTAAAAGAGCAGTGCGTGACAGACAGCCCAGAAATCTCAAAGAACTGGAAAACTTTTGTAAGGAAGAATGGGCAAAGATACCTCAAACAAGAATTTAAAGACTCTTGGCTGGCTACAAAAAGCTTTTAAAAGCTGTGATACTTGCCAAAGGGGGCAGTACAAGATATTAACTCTATATAAACTTTTGCAGACGCCATTTTTTTGTTTTCTGTAATTTTGAAATTGTAAATGATGGAAATAAAATCTAACTTTTAGACATATTATAAGAATGTTGAATCTGTAAGTTGATGCCTTTTGGAGATTTTTCCATCTTTCCTTGGCTTCCTTATGCACATTAATACAAATTTTTACCTGGGGTGCCCAAACTTTCGATTCCCACTGTATGTCAAATTTAGGAAGTAAGTGATTCAGGTAAGACCAGTTTACACTGTCGAAAGCCTTGTAAATATCAAGGCTAACTAGACAAATTGGGCGAGAGTGAAGGTTAGCATCTTGGACTACGTTAGTGACTAATCTAATATTATCCACTATCTGTCTGCCTGGGATGAATCCAGTTTGGTCTGTGTGAATTAAAGTTGTAATAACTGCTGCCATCCTGTCTGCAAATAATCTACCAAATATTTTAAGATCATTATTAAGGAGTGAAATGGGGCAAAACATTTGCAAAAAAGTATATCATCTTCGAAATAGCCTTCTAGTAGGATGTGATTAAATAATTTAGTGAGTTTGGGAACTAATAAGGGAGCAAATTTTTTATAGTACGAAGACGTGAAGCCATCGGGACCAGGAGTGTCGGATGTTTTAAGGGATTTAATTATGTTAGTGATTTCTAGGTCAGTACAAGGCTTATTAAGGGAGGCAATTTGTTGGTCATTAAGTGTTGGGAGTTGAAGGTTGTTCAGCCAATAGTGTTGTTCAAGAATATTCGCATTGCCAGGGTGTATAGCCGTGTAGTACACGGCTATACACCCTGGGAATGTGACAGGACTTTTCTACAACCACATGATAACACAGTAGCCAAATTGGCGTTCGAGTTCACTATAGGAACCCTCACTAAGGTTGTTTAGGACAAACAAGAGGTCCCGAAAATGGCCATATAAAGAAGGCCCCCTGTCCCAGTTGGTGGCTAAACTTCTCCTTAATTGTGAGGAAACTGCTTGCAACACTTTGCCTGATTTTACTGGAAATCTTTATAAGCAGCCCTGATCTTTAGTAAAGATATCCCGAATTTTTTTATATATTCATTGGTGGACCTTTTAAAAATGTCCTTATCCACGTGCCTGTAACCTACTTGTGGAATCTATCTTGGATGCACTCGATGTATGACCGTCGGCCATAAAACTACATGTGCTTTGTTATATACTATCGCTACAAAGTCCTTACCAAACTGCCCTGAAGAAGCCTCACGGCGAAACGTGCGTCGGCGACTTTAAGGACCTTTTTGTGCACAGTGGTTAATCCATATACTTGTACCTCTTTTTTTCTTTTTGTAACTGTATTGTAATTTATGTTTATTTTTTACCTGATTATATTAAAATTTTGAATTTTTAAACAATTACTTCCTTGGCCTCAAAGTCCGACCATCAATACCTTTTCATAGTTATTGGTTTTCCTTCCTTTTTTCTACTACTAACACGGATGTGGCCCATGTGAGTGCATTCCCTGTGTATCTTCAATCCTGGTCCCCCCACCCCCTCCCTTTCCCTCCCTTCCTCCCCTCCCCCTCCCCCATCACCAACTCTTTATATTTGCAACTATGTTGTGGTCCGACCATGGGCAGGGGTGAAAAGAAGCCAAGGATGAATTGGCTAATAGTATAGGTGTGCTGAAAATATAATCTAACCAGGTGTAACAGTCATGAGGGTGAGAATAATAAGTGTAGGCTTTTATACCTATGTTGTGAGCTCTCCAAGAATCAATCAATTGAAATTTACTGAGGGAGCGATTAATTGATTTGGAAAATGATTTCGAGGTAGGAACCACTCTGTGTCTGTCCAAAGCAGGGTGAGCAGCTAGATTGAAATCTCCACCTAGTATTATGTGTGTGGAGCTATATTGGTCTAGAGTGTCAAAAAACTTTGTGAAAAATTAGGATTGTGTTTCATTAGGGGCATATATCGAAACGATTGTCAGTAACCGACTATTTATAACCCCCCTCAGAATAATAAAGCGGCTGTCTACATCTTTTTACATTTTTTGAAGTTCGAAAATTATAGAGTTGCAGATAAATATGGCTACACCGTGAGATATATTAGAAATCATCCATTTGTTTTTAGCGGACAGGATCAGATCGGATGTCGGTGGGTGTCAACAGACACAGCTGTTGACACCTGCTGCTCCATAGAGAGAAATGGATGGTTCCATCGGGTCTGCATGAAAAACTAACAGGCAGATCCGATCGGTCTATTGGTGTGAAAGGAGCCTGAAGCCCTGTACACGATTGGATATCTGATGGAATCTAATCCGATAGATTTTTTCGTCGAATATCCGATGAAGCTGACTTTTATCAGTCTTGCCTACACACTATCGGTCAAAAATCCGAACGTGTCCAATGCGGTGACGTAAAACACTATGACGTGCTGAGAAAAATTAAATTCAATGCTTCCGAGCATGCGTCGACTTGATTCTGAGCATGCATGGATTTTGGACCGATGGACTTCCACACAGACGATCATTTTTTTCTATCGTTTTTTTATCCATAGGAAAAATTTAAAACATGTTCTATTTTTTTTCACCGATGGATACAAACTGATGGGGCCCACACACGATCGGTTTGTCCGATGAAAACGGTCCATCTGTCTGTTTTCATCAGACGAACCGATCGTGTGTGCAGGGTTTTACTTTCAGATTTGTGTTGTTGTTTATAACAAATTTTACATTACACTATTTCAAATAAACACACTTTAACATAGCTAAGTTCAGTCTTACATCTCAGCAACACAGAGGTGTCTACTTGACAGATTACTTATTAACACCTCCAACACGTAGAAAATCAGCAGGCACTCCTGACAAAGTATGGAAAAGAAGCACATTCAGGTGTCCGTTTATGAAGCAGTGAACAGCGGTGATCCCAGGGATCACCAGTGATCACAGCCCATAAACTGTTTATGAAACAGTGATAATCGGGGGAGAAGTGTTTGAATTTGTTCTCCCGCCGATTATCTCTACACACAGAGAAGTCTCATAGACTGACACAGAAACGGCCAGTTTATGAAGCTGTGATCTGAAAGCTTCACTGGTGATCTGAGTCAGAATTCACACTCCCCGATTCACCATCTCAGAGGTGGTGAAGCAGGGAGTGAAGAGCGAATCCCGGGGGTTCTGAGGAGGAAGGAGGAAGATTTTTAACTTCCTTCTACCTCGTTCAGACCCCCCAACACTGTAACCATGTCCCCCTGTAATATTTATGTGTATATATATATATATATATATATACATACATATATATAATGTGTACATGCATATATATTTTATAATGTGTGTGCATATACATGTATATATAATGTGTGTGTGTTTATACATATACATATTATGCAGGGGGACTCATTATTTTAATTACATTAACCACGGGTCTTTCAGTGTAATGAGCGGTGATAATTTATCACTGCTCAATAAACTGACATCTCCGTATTTCTGTGAATTTCTGGTACTGTAATCTCGTAAAGTCTCACGAGATTCCAGTATTAGGGGCCATCCCACTGTTTGAAGCGTTGGAAGATCACTTCACTCCTCCAAGGGTGAAGCGATCTTCTCCGCTTCATAAACCGGCACACAGAGGAGAAAAATCTTCACTGTGATAGCCAGAGAACGAAGCAGTGAATAGAATTCACTGCTTCATAAACGGACACCTCAGTGTATACTCTATGCAATCAGTCTGTACGGGGAGTGTAGACTCAAAAAATCCCAGACAAATGTGATGCTTAGATCCAGGCTCTGTTGGGGCCAAGCCATAGCTTACAGGACTCCTTGTTCTTCTTTACACGGAAGATAGTTCATGATGACATTGGCTCTATGTTTTCGGGTACCTGTTCCGCAGAAGTATAATTTTGGGGCCAATCATACTTTTTTCTAATGGTATGGCATGATGGATAAGTATCTGCCTGTATTTCTCAACATTGAGGACACTATTGATCCTGACCAAATCTCCAACTCAATTTAAAGAAATGCAGCTTGCAAGGAACCTCCACCATGCTTCACTGTTGCCTGCAGGCACTCATGGTTGTACAACTCTTTAGCCATTAAGTGAAAAAACCGCCTCCTGCTACAGCCAAATATATCAAATTGTAACTTAACAATCCAGAGTACCTGCTGCCATTTTTCTGCACCACAGGTACTATGTTTTCATGCATTGTTAAGTCACTTAGCCTTGTTTTCATGTCAGAGGTATGGCTTTTTGGACACAAGTCTTCCATGTACACCACTTCTGGTTGGACTTTTCTAGACAGTAGATGGGTGGACCTGGGCTCAGGGATGGACTGGCCATTGGGACTACAGGGAGTTTCCCGGTGGGCCGATGGCTCAGTGGGCTGGATTTAGTGACAGCGGACCACCGCCCCCCTTCGCTCCTCTGTATCTCCCTTCCCGCAGCGCTCACCTCCTCTCCATCTCCGCAGCGCTCATCTGGGGGGACAAAGAAGCAGGGGGAGGACCAGAGGAGCAGGGGAAACGACAGAGGAGCATGTAGGAGGGGACAGACAGCTGACTCAACAGCTATGGCCTGGGAGTTTCTCACTTCTGCCTAATCTTGTCCCATAAGAGGGGGCACCAAACTGATTATTTTCCCCGGGTGAAATAATGTCTAGCTTCCCCACTGGTACTGCCTATAAGAGTACCAGTACCAGTACCAGCCATTCTACTCTAATAAAGTGAAGGGGGAGATGGGGCTTGGGTGGCCGGGGGAAGTTGTCCGGCCGCCAAGGGAGAGACCTGTCAAAGTGGGCCAGTCTGGATGAAGTCCAGGGCCAAATTTTTGTCCCAGTCCAGCCCTGCCTGGGCCCCACTGGTTTCTGCCAGTTCTCTGCTGATGACACTGCTGGACATCTTCCAATGTTGAAGGGAAGTAAGTATGATGTGTCTTTCATCTGCTGCATTAAAATGTTACCAAACCTGCATTCACTATATCTGGTCTCCCACGGTACACAGAACATGGAAATTATTTTAGTAAATATAAACGGATACATATCTTTTCTCATCAGCAGTATATAGCAGCCTTGTGACTTGTATCAGTTTCTAGTAAAGTTTGTAGGAGGAGGTTTTCATTCTTCCCTGATCCTCTGTCTGGACATGTCTGGACAGTGCTGATTGGCCCTTTGCACTCTGCCAAGAAAAAAAAACTCTCTAGCAATGTACACCAAACTAAATATGGCCCCTGGCTCTGTAAATATCAGGTTATTTTTTGGAGACAATGAAAGAAGAGGAAGATCAGAGAGACATGATCAAACAGCCTTTATACACAATTCAAAGAATTAACCCTTTAGGTTCCACCAAGAGTATAACAAACATGATTTACTGCATATACAGACTGATTTTACTGTCGTGGGTTTAGTAACACTTTTGTCCCATACACACGATCGTTTTTTACGTCGGCATAAACTCTGACGGGTTTTTCTGATGGAATACCGCTCAAGCTGTCTTGCATACAAACGGAACACACCAAATTCTGACCGTCCAAAATGCAGTGATGTACAACACTACAATGAGCCTAGAAAAATGAAGTTCAATGCTTCTGAGCATGCGTCGACTTGTTTCCGAGCATGCAACGCTTTTTGTTCGTCGGCGTTCCATACAGACAAACGGAATTTCCGGAAAAAAAAACATGTTCTCTTTCTAATTCCGTCGTAATTTCCAACGGAAAATGTCCTATGGGGCATACACACGGTCAGAATATCCGATGAAAAAATTCCGTCTGACTTTTTTCATTGGAAATTCTGATCGTGTGTATGAGACATTTAAGTTTACTTGGCTGACCACTGCAACTACAGTCTTCAATGTTGCCTGTTTATTTGTGCTTCTTTAAAAGAGCCTAAACAGCACATCTTGACACCCCAGTCTGCCTTGAAACCTTTGCCTGGTAAAGACCTTGCTTGTGCAATATAACTACATTGAATTTATAAAAAATAAAATAAAATAAAAATAAAATAAAATAATAAAAATAAAATAATTTTCTTTTGTTCGAAAATCGTATCAAAGAATTTTTGTATGAATTTTGCATTGTTGTGGGCTGCAGCAACAGCCGATTTTCGTGCCGCAATCAAATTTGAGGAATCGCACATATTGGTAATTTTTGGAAAAACAAACGATTTTCTAATCAATGATGGGAGCATCATGTAATAGAAAAAAATGTGCATGTGCAAAAAAATAAATTTCCCGGAGAGAAAAGAATATTCCCGGCCATGAAAATTATTTTCTGTAGCAACATGAAGGTTTGGTCGGCCGAATTTCAAAAATCAATGGTGGCATCATCGGATCACAAAAAAAAAACTTTCTGATTTTGAAAATAAAATTTGTTCGAAATTTCACTGTGTATGGCCTGCTTTAGTAACAGAGTTTGGTTGTTCCTCGTTCAGTTTTATGCTACCCACACAATTTTTTTTTTGTTTCAGTTAATGACTGTGCTTCAATCTACATATAAAATCAATGATCATTAGCACCTGCTTGGTATAATTAGTTAATAAAACACCTGACTCCAATCCTACAAAATCAATGACTTTGTGAAAGTGTACAAAGTGCGCAAGTGTAAAAATGTAAGTTGAATTTAAGCCAAAGGGTAGTCACACCAAATATTTATTTGATTTAGACTGTTAGAGCCCATTCACACAGGGGCAACACGATTTCTAGCACGACTTTGAGAGGCAGCTTGGACACGACTTGAGTATGATGATCAGGCAATTTACAAGGCAACTTCAAGTTGCCTCCAGGACAGTACAAGGCAACTTCAAGTCGCCTCCAGGACAGGAGGCTTTCCAGTGGCCAATCAAACAACAATCAGCTCTGTGGGAGGGAGGAGTTTGCCTGAGAAATGTATATCTTCCTGTATTGTTGCTTCAGTTAAGACAGTGATCTGACTTCTGAGGCGACTTCAATTGAAATCAATGGGTACAAGTTGCCTACAAGTCGCCTAGAAGTCAGATTGAAGTAGTACAGGAACCTTTTCTGAAGTCGGAGCGACTTCAGTAGTGTACATTAAGACGGCTCCCATTCACTTCCATTCATTTTCTCGACTGCACGACTTGGGGCAATTTGGGGCGACTTGAAGTCGGATCCCAGGTTGCCCCAGTGTGAACCGGCTCTTATTCTGTTCACTCATTTTGTATTTTGTAAATTAATAAAAATAAACAATGAAAAAATATATTTTTGAAAGCATTCTCACTTTACAGCATTTCTTCACACCTGCCTAAAACTTGTAAATATTTTCAATAAATGTTTTAAATCATCACTCAAATATATATTTGAACTCACATATGTATTATTTTTGTGCAAAAAACAGTGTGGGCTATTAGGAAGAGTTTCTGCCAAACACAGCTTGTTTCACACCCCTCCAGCCTGTATCTATTTTTTGTATGTGCTTAGATATACGGGGGGGTGATCTCCCCATCAATCAAAGTAATATCCCACCCCCATTATTTTTATCTGTTTATTGGGCATAGAAGAAGGAGGGAGAAAGTGGGCTGTAATTTATCTGGAGTGTATATGCCCACATGTGTGACACATGTCATGTGGGCTGCACAGGCTGGGGACACAGGCAAGGTTGGAGGGACAGTGATCACTAAGATCAACCTGTCTCAGTTTTCTTTTTAGGCTCTCTTTCTTTTATTTTGACTTGGTAATCTAGCCAGTAAGGTTTCTCTGTTGCTCCCGGTTAATTTTAACTTTAACCACTAGCAAACCGATCAATATACGCTTATTGTCATTTTTATTACCAAAAATATGTATAAGAATACATATTGGCCTAAACTGGGAAAAAGGAGCTTTTTTGGAAAAAACATGGGGATATTTTTTTTTTTTTTTAAATAGTCGTCCTTTTTTGTTTATAGTGCAAATAATAAAAACCACAGAGATGATCAAATACCACCAAAAGAAAGCTCTATTTGTGGGGAAAAAAGGACATTTGGGTACAATGTCGCACAACCACGCAATTGTCAGTTAGAGCGACACAGTGCGGTATCACAAAAAATGGCCCGGTCATTGAGCAGCCAAATCTTCTGGGGCTGAAGTGGTTAATCTGCAACACGGGTAAGTCAAAAAGAACAAGCAGGAGGCAAACATGAATTTAGTGTCTAAAGTCCAAAAAGGCTTCACCCCAAAAGCTGGAATGGAGATGCAAAAGGGCATCCTAAGGGTATCTTTTCTTGTTGCTTTGCAGTTTGAAAACATCTAAGACAAGCCCATGGCCATTTTACAGGGATGCAATATGGGAAAGTGTACACTGCCTGTACAGTAAAGACAAAAGTTACCACTTTACATACAGTTTGTGTCAGGGACGTACTGCCCGCTTCAGAAGGCGTGCACTTATGCGAATGCGCGAATCACAGACTTTGCGCGCGCGAATGACGGACTTTGCGCATGCATGTGCACATGCGCGCGCGTTAGACATGCTTTGGTGCCTAACAGCCTATAAAAGATTCTCTAGGGATGTTGCCCCTTGCGTTTAATCTGTTTCTGTTCCCTGTGTTCCTGATTCTGTGCCTGTATCCTGATCCTGTGTATGACCCGGATTCCTGACCCTGCTTCTGTCTCCAGTCCTGACTTTGGCTTGTTTGACCCTGCTCAGCTTCCTGCCTGATTGTCTGTTGCCAAGACCCACCCTGGACTCTGACTATTCTCTGTCTGTCGTTTATGCTGAATACCCTGATGTATATGACTCGGCTTGTCTGACTCCGCTGCTCTGCTAACCTGCATCTGCTGACCTGCATCCGCTGCTCTGCAAACCTGCATCCACTGCTCTGCTGACCTGCATCCGCTGCTCTGCAAACCTGCATCTGCTGACCTGCATCTTCTGCTCTGCAAAACTGCACCTGTTGACCTGCTCCCCTGCACCCTGTTCCAGCGGTTTCAGCTTCCTCTTGGCTTCACTACTCCAAGCAGTGAGGACTGAACAGGCACCCTTACCTCATTGTGTTCTTACCACCACTGTCTCCACTCCAGTAGTCTCCGAGCCAGGGTTGCACGGGAGGTCTCCCTCCACGTGTTAAGCTCATACCTAAGGTACGTAACACTTTGGCTGGCAACAGCTTGCAGGTGGGGTGCAGCTCTGTGAGGGGGCAATAAAATACACAGTCCAAGTGTGATGAAAGTATTGAAATAATGCAAAGACAGTCCACAATAACCCCGGTGGGAGGACAGATCAACTGTTAACACTCACAGGTCTAACAGCGTGTAGAGAGCAGGTTTCAGCCAAATTGACAGCACCTGTTCTTTCTCATCACCAGTAACCTTTCCCCAGTCACTGGTTCTGTCCCCAAGGTGTTATTGACATTGAATATTGCCCATCAGAGGAGATGACTGCTGATGCACTCATCAAGCCTTTGTTGAAGGAACGTCATGGTTATTTCCAGAAGAAACTAAATATAATTTGACAAAGCACATGCTGTTGAGAAGGGGTGTTGGAAAGAACAACAGCATGGTTGCTTATAAACTGACAAAACTGTATGCATTTTACCAATATATGCAGCAGGTGGTGCTGTAGTATTATAGTGTGTATTCTATGGTAATGTAATCAGAGGAAATATTTCAATACAGGCAGATGTTTACTGTATCAGAGACTAGAAAAGAAAATCAGTAACAAGGTCAAGGGAACTAAAACCTAAGAACAGAGTCTCAGAGAAAGATTTTTTCATAGGCATCTTGCTGGAGCTAAGCACTTAATGTGACGCTGTAATAAGAGCTGTATAAATACTACTATTGTATGGCTATAAATAGAAAAACAGCAGAATCTGTGAAAAGCATTTTTTTGGGGTCTAAAACATAACACTCATACATCCAAACTGCCTGAAAATGTCCCATAGGGCAGAAGAGGTACATCATGTGACCACTGGAGAAGATAACAACAAGGCTGATGGAACTGTAGGCTTCTATACAGTGGAGCCAGACCCACCAAAAAAAGAAAAGTCGGTGGTGTCTGTGGCCATCCTTCATGCACCTCAGAACCAGGCATCCAATTACAACATCACTGTAGCCAGTCTTGAACAGATGTAAATGAACATTTCTTAGTATGCAGTATTAGCTGAACCACCAGATAGCGTAAACACACACCTGTGAAACACTCAAGTGAACATGATTTCCAGGTGAGGTTGCAGCAAGATTTGAAGAAGTCCAGGGGGTTTTACTGTAGAACCAAGAACCTGGGTTGATTAATTATTAGGTATTGCAGCATTGTTGGATTCATTGATTTCTCTGAGAGGCAATCTCAGCTTGTCTCACAAACCTTCCTGTCATAGACTGGCACACCTGGAATTAGTTGGCACAAGACTATGCTAGGAGCTTCTTTCCATGGGGTTTGTAACTTTTCTTTTGATTTGTGCCCTTGTGTTAAATGAGAACCTTGTCTCTGACTCCGATCTTTCACAAACTGCTGCACTTCTGCCAGACAATGTTTCCATTCCCTTATCCATGATGTCAATATGTGTACCAGCTCTTAAGTGGAGACAGCGTCTTAAAGATTGTTGGGTCCACTGAGGGTATGGCCAAACATGTCTTGATAAGGTGAGCAACCTGTCGCTGAGTGTATTGTATGGTTGTACTTCCAGACCACTTTGGCCAAGTAGTGAGTCCATCGCCTCTATTTTTCACAGACTAGGTCCCACAATGTCTTGCACATCATGTTACCTTGTGGAGGATACAGGGAGGTGTTTGTCTTCCTGATGTACACTTTTTAAAGCAGGGACTCTGATCTTAATGTATCTTTTGTGGGCAGTCATGTGGGAGGCAAGGAATTTTCCACACCATCCATGCTGTGGTCTGGTCATGTGAGGGTATTTGCTACCACACACGTGAATGATGATGACATTGTGGAAGCTGCCTTTAGATGGATTGACAGTCAGCAAGTCAACAGTCAGCACCTCTAGTATAGCCGTGTGTTCTGGGTCATGGGTGGCACTTGACTCATTTTTACAATTAACAAATCATGCAGTATCTGCAGATCTGCCCTGTCAGTCAGTCTCACGGGTATGGCTTGCATCTTGTGTACATGCCAGTGTCCTGTTTCTACTTGGATCCTCTTTTATTAGCACTGGGCTCTTGCTGGAATCACAAAGCCTCTACCAATGAGATATTCACCAGGTTATTCTGCTGATTTTCTGCCCAAGCATGTTCCACTAGCATGTGAATAAGACTCACTCGTGGTTTACTTTTAGGTTTACCTCTGGTTAAATCTAAAACCTCTTTATTCCTATCACACTTTAGGTGGGTCAGAGGGTATCAATATAGGGCATATGCTGCCTTATTACTCTTCCCTGAATGATAGTGTAGGGAGAACTCAAACTTCACTGGCCAGGGTGCCCAAATTTGCTCTAGAGTGCCCCGTTTGGCAGTCTAGAGGTGCACTAATGGGCTATTAACAGTCCAGACCTACAATTTTACTCTTGCAAGGTATTCCACAAAACATTCATGGACAGCCCACACCAGGGCTAATAGCTCTAGCTTGAAGAAGCTGTTTTCAAGATTTGGCTTGTAGGCTGCAACAAATATTTGCAATCACCCTTTCCTGTCCATTTTGTACCTGTGAGAACCCAACCCCTAGGCTATGTGTGCTGTATTGATCCAAATACAGAATGTGAGGGATATGTCTATAAAGGCCAATATTACGTGACCATGAGCTGTTGCTTCCAGGAATTTGAATCCCACCTGTTGTTGTAGCCCCCACTAAACCTTCTGGTTTCCTCTCTTTTGATCTGTTCAATGCAGTTGCCATATAGACTGGGGAAGAATGTTTTTTTAGTGCTTGATAGAACATACATAATAGCCAGTCAATTCAAGGAAGACTCTTACCTTGGTCACAGTTGATAAGAGCTTCCATTATTGTATTCTTAAAATTGCCTCAGTCTTGGGTAGCACACTTGATGTGTCCCAGATAATGGATATCATTTTTGAAAAGGTGACATTTCTTTGACTTAAATCTCAGTCCATACTGATGCAACCTGGCCAAAACAGCATCTATAAGTGTTCTTCAAAAAATAATCTGAATACTTTCTTGTCTTTCAATCTTTCTTGGAATGTGTCTGGCACATTTTTTAACTCAAAGGGCATCTTTTTCATACTGGCATAACCCCATGGGGCTAATAAAGGAGTCCTTGGGCAGTCAGAATTGGTTAAAAGAATCTGTCAATATCTAATGGCCACATCCATAGGGATAAAAATCTGTCTGACCCCATGGCTTCAAAGGACTTCTCAATTTGTGAAAGGGGATAAACATCTTATGTGGTGACAGCTGTCCATGCAGGAGTTAAGGGTGTGGTACTTGTTTTGCACCACAATGATCGGGGCTGGCCAAGGGCTTGTTTTTGCTCCAAATCACCCCCTGTTGCATTACATGCTCCAACATCTGTTTAACTTCTTGAAAGAGTTGTGGTGGAATGTTTCAGTATCTCTTCTCTATAGCTAGGCTTTCTCCCATAGAGATCTCAGGAGAAACTGATCACTTGCCTACCAGCCACCCTTCAGCCATCATCTGAGTGGGTGACAGCTCCTTGGTGGTGAGTTTGTGGAAATATCTGTTCTTCTGTCCACTCCAGCTCACCTTCTGTTGTCCACTTGATCATGTTCACGTTTGCCTAGGTGTTGGACTTTGGGGGCAACAGTGTTCCATGCCTATATATATATATATATATTAATCCTGTCAAAAATATACTGACCATGACATTTGGACATGGCATTGACCTTTGACCCTTACTTGACCCAAACACTAACCCTGGAACTGACCCAGATCAAACATTGAGCAAGGTATTTTTATTTATTTTTTTATTTTATGTTTGACTTCTTTTATTTTTGATTTTGTACACATACTTCTTGTTTTCCTCCCGGCAAGGAGAGATGAAGATACAATGTATCTTTCCTCTCCATTTACAGAGAGGGAAACCGGGATGGGCTTCACAGTGACAGGTCACTGTAATAGCCAATCAGATCACAGCGATCCGGTGACTTGGAACCAGGATTTCCAGGGTCCTAATCCTTAGCTCGTGAGACCCTGTTCTCTGTGTCTGTGTGACGTGCTCCCAACATAAGGACAGATACGCAGATATGCGGCCCTATGGAAAAAAGCCCAGTCCAGTGAGGAGGTCGTATGCCTGCCTCCTTTTGGAGTCAAGGGTTTAATATTTTCTAGAAACAACAAGACTATGAAAGGCAAACTTTTTAGGGTTGTGAAAAGACAGAATACAATCTAGACATATACTATAACATTTGACAAAAGTATTAATTTTTTTAATTGCTGGGTTCATATCATCAGTGGTGTACTATTATCAGGATGAAGCACTAAATACATAGAATGTCACAATATGGCATGTCACACAGTAATAACAAAAACATGATATCACACTGTTCTGAATGTAAAAACAGATTACACATTGTACAATGTTTTGTACAGTTCTCTCTAAATTACATGGTTGTCTAAAATAAATAAATTAAATCATAATGATCCTAATAAAGATTATGTTTTAATGGTTGATAATTATTGGTATTTCTAATGTAAAGTAACAGTTTTGATTGCTTTCATTGTTCAAGAAATAATTGTATACCGCTGATCTTTATATTTTAGGTAATTGCTTTATAAAACATACATTTTAAAATTTCAGCAGAATTTTATTACTGAAATAAAAAAGACTCAGTCCAAAATAGCTTTTTACCAGACATTGATTGAATACCGTATGTCTGGTCTGGGTGGGTGCTTGTGGGTCTTCCTATATTTCAAGAAGACATTAGCAGCATGATCCTCTAATGGGCCTTTCCTTTTGCCTTGGCCAAAACCTAATTTCCACCAATTTTTGGGGGGAATTTGAATTTCTGGAAGATTTCCACTCACTTTCTTTCACTGTGGTACCTGTGCAAGAAATGGGAATGAGTGTGCAAGTGTCACTTGAGAAGGAAAGTATAGAGAACAAAAGAACAGATGTTTTAAAGTATAACTAAAGGCAAAACCTTTTTTTTATTATTTGTCTTGAATATAGTGACTAGAAAACATCAGGTTTTTATTTGCATCTGTGCCCCCCATTAGGGAGATTCACCTTTCCTATTTGTCCTGCTTACCATAATTATTAAGAGTGAAAGTCAAAAACAATTCCAGATTTTGGGTTCTCACCAAAACAAGAATAGAGGGGAGATCTTCCAGTGAGTTCTAGTGACCATGGTGACAACCATTTTGGAGGGAATTCCTCTCACTTTCTGTTTTGGCTGAGGCAGGAAATGAAGGGAAATCTATCCAGTCAGGACAAAGATGGCAAAAAAAAGCACCCTGACAGGGGATATAACTCTCCCTTATCCCGCGTACACACGATCAGTCAAACCTATGAGAACGGTCTAATAGACCGTTTTCATCAGACCAAACAGATCGTGTGTGGGCGCAACTGGTTACTTATCCATCAGTTAAAACAAGCAAACGTGTTTTAAATTTAACCGATGGATACCTAACCGATAGCAAAAAAACGATCGTTTGTAGGCACGACCATCGGTTAAAAATCCACGCATGCTCAGAATCAAGTCCACGCATGCTTGGAAGCATTTAACTTCATTTTTTTCAGCACATCGTTGTGTTTTACGTCACCGCGTTCTGACACAATCGTTTTTTTAAAAATCTGTCGGACCGTTCTCATCGATTTGACTGATCGTGTGTACAGGGCTATTAAAATTGAAAAAATAAAGTTTTTCCTTTAGTTTTACTAGTACTCTGTGTGCATACAGTCAGGTTCACAGCAGGTAATCATTGGCTGTGTAAACAGTGAGGTGCCGTACACACGGCAGAGAACCTCGACGGGCAGAACACATCGTTCCGCCCGTCGAGGTTCTCTCCCGGCCGTCGGATTCGGCGACCCGCCCGTCGGGAATGGCAACCAGCCATTCTTCCAGGCGGGCCGTCGAGGAAATAGAGAGCGTGCTCTCTATTTCGGCTCGACGGGCTTCCCGACGGGAAGCTCGCTGAGACCGTACACACGGCCGAGGTCCTCGCTGGAATGTGCATTCCAGCGAGGTTCTCGCTGATTTTCAGCGAGAACCTCGGCCGTGTGTACGGGGCCTCATGATTATCTGCACACAGCTTTCAATCCCAGCCGCAGGAATCAGTCGATTTTTGCTACTGGAACTCACAGCATAGCTAAACGGCTCTGCAAATCTAGCCTGATGCTCCAAATGTCTGCAGATAATTGCTGCTCGTACTACTTATGTAGCTTACACCACCTATAGTAGGATTTTTAGCTTTTTACAAGTCAGGGAACTCAAGTGTACAGATTTATATCATGCTATTTGCAGATGTAGGGTACCCCAATTTTTTAAATGCCATATGGGTGGCAGAACCCACTGCTGTGTCCCCAAAACTAAATCAATACTTGAGCAGGGCGGCAGAAAAGGGTTTGTTCATTGCAATGTGAAACTGAATCTATTGATGAAGGGTATTGTGTTAACCACATAGGGCCAGATTCACGAACACTTGCGCTGGAGTATTTGGATATGCGCCGCGTAACTGTGATGATGCGCCGTCGTTTCTATGTGCCCGTACCCACCAAACTAGATGCGCCCAATAACGGGTTATTTGCGACCGGCGGAACGTTCCGACGCCAGAGTATCGTCAGCGCTTATTTTCGCTGGGCGCATCAGTCGCGCCCATTGATTTCCCCTGCAAATATGCAAATGAGGGAGATTTCCCAATTCACGAATGGATTAGCACCATACGCTGGCTACATGCACCGCGCGTATCTGGTCCGTCCGGCGCAAAGTTATTTCTACAAAAGGCTGCTTTATCTTTACTCCAGACGGTCACAGGTCAGCAGGAGAGCAGCTACAGCAGCGTTACCGACGATAGGAGCTTGCTGAACAACAACACTTGCAAGGACAACACCTCTGTGTGCCAACATGCCAGGGGCAATTGTGGTCCTAGAACTACTGATGGGTCCCCTGGAACCAAGAAGGCGGCCACGTGAGAGGATATACCGCACTCGTATGAACCTCTTTGGCATGGGGGATGAGGAGGTGTATCGCCTCTTCAGATTCAGCCCAGATGCAATACTTGAACTAACCACAACCCTGCAGGATGACATCACCAGCCCAACACACCGCTCACAAGCAGTGCAGCCACTGGTGAAGGTACTGGCAACACTCCATTTCCTTGCAAGTGGATCATTCCAGCGTACAAGTGGAGTGGTAGCTGGGATGTCACAATCCTCCATGAGCAGATGTGTGCACCAGGTTGTCCCTGCAATCCTCAGACGCATGTCCAACCAGTTCATCAGACCCACCACTGAGGAGCTGCGGCAGAAGGCAATGACAGATTTCTACAACATTGCCAGATTCCCACGCACTGTGGGGGCCATTGATTGCACACATGTGGCCCTACAGCCCCCCAGTGCCACAGAGCACATATACCGCAATCGGAAGCATTGGCATTCCATCAACGTACAGGTGATAGCCGATGCCCAACGCCTCATATGGCACGTCCGTGCCAAACACCCCGGGTCCAGCCATGACAGCTACATATACCGTCAGAGCCCCATCCCAGCAGAATTTAACCAGAACATGTATGGGGACAGCTGGCTGGTTGGTGAGTGACATGGGAGTCAGGCATGACTATCCCCTCCCGTGATGCACAACAGAAATCGCACATGCATGACTAACATTATCCTGTCTTTTCCCTTACAGGTGACTCTGCATATGCACTGGGACCCCATCTAATGACTCCTTTCCGGAACCCCCAAACCAGAGGAGAGAGAAAATACAATGAAGCACACATCAAAACCCGTGCAGTGGTGGAGCAAACATTTGGGCTCCTGAAGTCCCGTTTCCGATGCCTGGATAAGTCTGGGGGGGCCCTATTGTATTCCCCTACCTTTGTGTGTCAGATCATCGGTGCATGTTGCATACTACATAACTTTGCTATGAAAAAAGGCCTGCATATTGACATACGTGATGACCTGACCCCCGACCCACACAGTCCCCACCTGCCAGAGGACACCCAGTCTGCTGATGGAAGAGCAGTCAGGAGGGTCCTCGCCGTAGGCATCTTTGGACACTAAACCAAAACATTAATAACACAGACAGTGCACGCGTGTACACCACTGATGTCCCTAGATCACACACACCACATGCACATCGCATTGGATTAGCCCAAGTCCAGCATGTAGGAGTTGGGAGCAGTAACGCCAGCGTCAAGGCCCCAATGATGTCACTGTCCATTCACACACCTTTCACACGTCATTCATTCGGCCGAGGGTGACACCCCTTACTTTCAGGAGTGCCACCCCCTCACATTCACACACCATTCACACTGTCCCCTGCACTCCTGACCGTGTGCAGTACAAAAATAAATTAATAATATCATATCCTGATAAATAAAATAAACAAAATCTCATAACCTGAGAAAAATAAAAAATAAACTCATGACCTGAGTATGTCCAAAACAAAAATATAAAACAAGAAAAAAAAAAGGCCTCATCGGGGATGCCAGGGGCTTCTTCTGGGGGCCCCTCTCTGGCTCCGCAGCTGCCTGGATGGAGTGGGTGGGGGTGGGGGGGCATCTGGAGGTGGCTGATCCCCAGGTGGGCCACTCCTGGCAGGTGTGGCCTGCGTGCCCTCCAAGGCCCTGGCTATCCGTCCAAGGTAGGAGTTCGTCTGGGCCTGCATCCGGAGCTGACGGGTGACCTGGTAGTGCTGGGCCCGCCGACTCAGCCTCCCCTGGTCCCGGATGGCAGCACTGTTGGCCTGGACGGCTGCAGTAAGGTGCCGAATATCCCCCTGCACCTCCCCCAAAGTGGTGACCACTGCAGCGCAGTTGCAGCTTACATCCTGCACTGCGTTGCTGAGGTTGGCAACGGAGCCCAGGCTGTCAGCCACTTTCTCCAAGTGCACCGCTATGGCCCCCATCTGTTCCGTCTGCCTGGCGTGATCCCTCGCCAACTGGTCCTGGACACCATCAGACACCCCCCTGGTCTTCTGGGTCGCCTTCCTGGGGCTTGAAGATGGTTGTCCTCGGGTGGAAGGAGTCGCCCTTGAGGGGCTTCCAAGGATGGGGGAGGGGACGACAGACGGCCCAGGAGAAGGGGAGGAGACAGACAACACTAAGGTAAAGTCCTGCTCTGCCACAGCAGGATCCTCTACAACCACCTCGGCAGGTGTGGTGTGGCCACTTTCCTCCACAACCTCTTCACCACCCAGTGGCTCGGGCACACGATGGCGTGGGGGGGATGGGGTGGAATGCACGCTGACAGATGATGGCCCAGCTCCGTCATCTGTGGATGACACAAAGCAGACACATGTTGGTGGTCCCACACACTTGGCACATGTACCCTCCCCCCCCCAAATGCTAAACAACAAATAGGGGATTATAAAACACTTACCTGTCCTTGTGCCTTCCTCCACGGAGTCATAGCCTGCGACCCCCTCCACCTGCTCCCTCTCCAGGCAGCGAGCAACCACCTCCTCCTCTGCGGTTAGGGTGACAGGACATGGGGGACCACCACCTGTGCCCCTCTCATACCTCCTGATGGAGGCCACCTTGTCCCTCACCTTGCGCCGCAGGTCATTAATTTTTTTTTGGATGTCCCCAGCAGTCCGGGTGGAGTACCCCAGGACATTGACCCTGGCAGCAATGGACTCCAGGATGCCCTGCTTCCTCTCCCGGCTGGTCTTCCGGCTTTTTTTGCCATGGAGAAAATCATTATCCGTCTCCATTGCCGAAATGATGAGCGAGACCTCCTGTGCATTAAAATTCAGGTTCCTCCTCTCTCTGGGGGTAGCGGGAGCAGCCATCACCAAACAAAAGTATCTTCCCTGGGGTGGGGGGAAGCGGAAATACTTTTGCGCCGGAATGGCGTTTCCGCCAGCGCTTTTAAGCGCCCAGCGGAACGCATTGCGCTGACGTTTCCCAGGAAGTGGTGCCGACGGAAGTTGTGAGCATGCGCATAAGGGGGGCGAGTGGAGCCGCACTCACTGCGCATGCTCCGTGGATGATGCGCTGAACGTAAGCCTCTGCGCTGGGCTCCGCCCATCATTTACATATGATCACACCCACTTCCACTTGCGTCGGGTTACGCCAGCGCATTATCGTTACTCTGGCGCAAGTTTACGCGCAACTGCTATGTGAATTACAGGACTTGCGCTGAAAGGGTCTTCAGAGTAACGTAAATGAGAAGCGTTACTCCAGAGGAAAGATACTCTCATCTACCTGAATCTGGCCCATAGTCACCTGCAGTTCCTCTTCCACTCTCTAGAGATGGGCGAATCTTTGAAATACTTTTACATTGTCAGTTCCATTTGTGGATTTACTAACCGAGGTGCAAAGTCAAATTTTCCTGTGATGAAAGAAGAACAATACTGTCACACTTTTTTTTTTTCTTTACAACAAGATGTGCAGTATTTCCCCAGAAAAATCATATTTTCTTGTGCTGCCCACCATACAATGGTTTGCTTTTAGAAAAAATATCAAATAGCATGTGTTTCTCTTCATTTTAATGAACTTAGGCTGTTTCTTGTATATCTTTCAAACAAAATAAGGTCAATAAATAAAGTGTCTCGTTCAACCAAAAAGATGCAGCTACTAGCACAACATTTTCAGGCTCTATATTTTTTAATTTTCAAATTTAGAGAAGAATTCCAGGTATGAATATTTTATACATAGTTACATTAGTTTGGCTTGGGCCAAAGGGACTATGTATATACCATACCTGGCTGAAGCCTCTGAAAGCTGTAAATCACAGAAGTAGACATTAGTACTATAGTGATCACCACTTGCTTCCGAGTCCTGTGCCAATGGGCTGGCCTATTCCAATCTGAACATAGAAAACCGGCCACTTGGCACAAGTGTTGTTCACAATGAATGCAGATCATTCTCTGTTGTAAAATAGTATGAAACTTACAGTAACATAACACATAACAGTAACCGAGAAACCAAACAAAATACAGAGACCCCCTCAACAAAATACAAAGGCCCCCTCAACGCTGTATCCTGGCCAAGGCCAACAAGGCCCAGGCCTAGGGCAGCACTTTGTAGGGGGCAGCACAGTAAGAGTCCCCGTCGGCTTGTGCTAGACCATTAGTGTAATACAAAATGCTTCTAATTTTGACTGTCCTATCAGCCTGGACCACAAACCACTTCCTACCTGTGCTATATGTTTTCTGCTGCACCATTGGCATGGTTATATGTTCTTAGTCCTCTCCATAAAATTATCAGAAATTTGTGCTTAAAGTAGAACTATAGTCAACACTTTTTTTTTCATTATGGATATAGTGAGGGGAGGGGGGGGTGGCCCCTGTCAGTTTATTTTTTACTATCCCTGTCCCATTGCAGAGATTTCCCTTTACTTCCTGCCCCATAGCCAAACAGGAAGTGAGAAGAAATGTATGCAAATTAAGGGAATCCCTTCCCCCCCCCTCCCTAGCCAGTTATGCCGTGTACACACAACCGTTTTTTAATGGTCTAGAAAAAAAACTACGGGCCAGATTCACAAAGCACTTATGCCGGAGTATCTCGAGATGTGCCGCTTAAGTCTAAATTTGCGCCAGAATATCTATGCACCGTACCCACAGAACTAGATACGCACCAAAATAGGCTATTCCTGACCGGCCTAACTTGCCTACGCCTGCACATCCTAGGTGCACATTTATTCCGTCCACACCATTGATTTCCTATGCAAATATGCAAATGAGGGAGATACGCCGATCCACAAAAGTAAGTTTGTGCGGTGTAGGCTACGCCCTCTGCACATCAGCTGCACGTCCGGTCTAAAGTTAGTCCTTATAAAAGCAGGTTTAAATTTGGACAATACGTCTACATGTCAGCTAAAGCAACACTGTTAGGGACGAGCTGAACAGCCACACTTGCAGGACAACAATCTGTATGCCAACATGCCAGGGGCATCCTTGCTCATAGCTATACTACTGACTTTAGATGAGTGCAGAAGGAGGAGGGCACGGAGGAGGGCATGGGAGAGGATCTTTGTCGGGTATATCCGTGGGGTGAGCCCAATGGTAATAGGCCCCCCTTTTGGCTGGAATTAAGGTGCAATTGGAGAGATACCCTGTGTTAATAGGAGGGTAGATGTTGGTTCCTCAGCTTCCACTAATTTCAGTGAAATTGAGTAAAGGTGGATTAAACTTTGAAAGACAGGTCACCCGTTGGGCAGGTGATCTGTCTATCAAAGTGCCTGGGCAAGGGGGAGGGGCTATACATGACGGTGCGGCGGGGGAACACACAGCTATTCAAATGCAAATGACAGCTGTTGTGTTCCCCCAGCGCATAGTAACTAGATGTCGGCAGTGGCGGGGGGAGGGGGGGGACTTGGCTTTGTCTTAGGGGACACAAGGCTGCATTAGGGACATGGCTGCATCAGGGACATGGCTGCATCAAGGGACATGGCTGCATCAAGGGACATGGCTGCATCAGGGACATGGCTGCATCAGGGACATGGCTGCATCAGGGACATGGCTGAATTAGGGACATGGCTGCATCAGGGACATGGCTGCATCAGGGACATAGCTGCATCTAGGGACATGGCTGCATTAGGGACATGGCTGAATTTAGGGACATGGCTGCATCTAGGGACATGGCTGCATCTAGGGACATGGCTGCATTAGGGACATGGCTGAATTTAGGGACATGGCTGAATTTAGGGACATGGCTGCATTTAGGGACATGGCTGAATTTAGGGACATGGCTGAATTTAGGGACAAGGCTGCATTTAGTGACAAGGCTGCATTTGGGGACACAATGCTGCATTTGGGGACACGTGGCTGCATTTAAAAAAAAGTATCGGTATCGGCGAGTACATGAAAAAAAGTATCGGTACTTGTACTTGGTCCTAAAAAAGTGGTATTGGGACAACCCTAGTATTTATACAGTAAATGGTATAGAGTCTGGGATTAAAAGTACCATTTCGGTATTTACAGATGATGCTAGAAGTTATAATGTGGAATAAAATCCATACAGGATATTTCCAACTAATAAGCCAACTTCAAAGCACTATTTAATTGGGCAACTTATGTGGCAAATGAGGTTTAATGTTGATAAATGTAAAATGATACACCTGAGGGCTAAAAACATGCATACATCATACAGTCTCGAAGGAGAACACCTGGGGGAGTCAGTGGTGTTATGGTAGATCATGGGCTTATTAATAGCATGTAACGTCAAGTATAGTTGCCTTTTCTATGGATTACAAATTACTTTCATGTATTGAAAGCGGTATAGGGCCAGATTCAGAAAGATCCGTGGATCTTTCTGTTAACGTAACGTATCCCCGATACGTTACGCCGCTGTAAATATTTGCGCAAGTTCTTTATTCAGAAAGAACTTGCGCCATTATTTACAGCGGCGTAACGTATGTGTGGCGGCGTAAGGCCGCGCAATTCAAATGTATGAAGTGGAGGCGCGATTCATGTAAATGAATCATGACACCACGTAATTCACGTTTTTTTTTGGACGGCGCATGCCCTGTCTGTGGACGTTCCCAGTGCGCATGCGTGAAATCACGTTGCCTTTCCTCAATGAAAACGATGTGAACGTTACTAACGTCGAGCCCCATTCCCGAACGATTTATGCAAACGACGTAACCGACGTACCATTCGACGCTGTCCCGACGTCCATACTTAACATTGGCTACGCCTCCTATAGCAGGGGTCACCTTACGCCGCTCGAACGCTTACGCAAACGACGTAAACTACGACGCGCCGCCACAAGTACGTTCGGGAATCACCGTAAATAGCTAATTTGCATATATTACGCGAAAACCGCCGTAAGCGCCACCTAGCGATCTGAATATGGCCCATAGACTCTGGAGAAAGTACAGAGAAGGGCAAACAAACTGATAAGAAGCATGGAGGAGCTTAGCTATGAGAAAAAATTAACTGAACTGAATGAATTCTCTCTTGAAAACAAGCAACTAAGGGGGATGTTATCGACATGTATAAACACATAAGTGGTCCATATAGTGAACTGATGCCTAGATTAATAAGTGAAATGATCTGTAATAAAATCCTCTCCCTAAATTGTACAATCTAAACAAAACAATATGTATCTTAAAAATTCTAACCCCTTGAAGAATACTGATACTCTCTACGGCCTCGTACACACGAGGCAATAGATTTGTTCAAAACGGTCTGTCCGACCGATTTGAACAAATCTGTCTGTTTGGATTTTGGTTTGCTCGCGTGTACACATGAGCAAACCAAAATCCCCGCCAGCAGACGGCGCGCTGACGTGTCGGTGACGTGGCGGTGACGTTGACGCCGCCACGTCACCGCACCAGGAAGTAAAACACTTCCGCGCATGCGCCGAATCCATTCGGCGCCGGTGCGAGACGACATGTCTGCTGGTAAGTGTACTAACCAGCAGACATGTCGGGCGGACGGGTTCCCACCCGATAGATTTCAAAGCATGCTTTGAAATCTGTCGGGTGGCCAAATCCGTCGGCTCGCCCGTACACACGATCGAATCTGTCTGCTGGGACGGTCTAGCAGACCGTTTCCAGCAGACAGATTTGATCGTGTGTACGCGGCCTACGAGTTGAACCACCTTGAAGGTTATTAGTCAGTCCAGAGCAGTCCAGAGCGCCTGCTGATGTTTTTCTGCATCCCAGTTCCTATGATTTCCAGTGCAAAAAAGAAAATGGCAGCAGATGCTCTGGACAGATGAGTCACAATTTTTTTATATTTGGCTGTAGCAGGAGGCAGTTTGTTTGTGAAGAACTGGATAGTGGTACAATAATTAGTGTCTGCAGACAACAGTGAAGCATTGTGGAGGTTCCTTGCAAGATTGGGGCTGCATTTCTGCAAATGGAGTTGAGATTTGGTCAGGTTTAATGGTGAGAAATACAGGGAGATACTTATCCATCATTCCGTTCCATCAGGGAGGCTCGTGACTAGCCCCAAATGTATTCTGCAGCAGGATAAAGACCTCAAACATACAGCCAATGTCATTAGAAACTTTCTTCAGCGTGAATAAGAACAAATAGTTCTGGAAGTGATGATCAGGCCCTCCACAGAGCCCTGATCTCAACATTATAGTGTCTGTCTGGAATTACATGAAGAGACAGAAGGATTTGAGGCAGCCGACATCCACAGATGATCCTTCAAAAACTGTGTGCAAAGCATGGTCACACCAAATATTGATTTGGTTTGCATTTCTCTTCTGTTCATTTTTTTTTAATTTTATCAGTTGATAAAAATAAACTATTAACACTTCAATTTCAAAAAGCATTCTTAATGTATTTTTTGCACAGTAGTGTATACCTATCTTTTAACAATCTTTTTTTTTTTTTTGGTTCGTTAGAAAATATCAGTTCCCTGACCTTATGGGTTCAATTGACAATGAACATAAACTTACCTTCCCACACACCCCTCTTTTGTCAATTTTAGGAAATCATCTATTTCAGCCTGGCCACAAGAACCTACAGCCATATAAAACCTGGCTTTTCCATAAATATTACCTAGTCAAACATTTCCTAAGTGACTCAGAAACAATGCTATTTCACACTCTCTGAACCACCCACCAGTTAAAACCTGAAGATGTTTTTCAATAATTCAAAGTCAAACATTTTCTATATTGTGATTGGTAATTTTTATAAGGGCCGCCTTGTAGCCCTTCTTAATAAAAGGCCCACTACTTGCATAGGTATGCAATTCATATATTGGTAGCTCATATCCCCACGGTGGCCAAAAGGGTACTGGTATTTGCATGGAAATCCTTGAATATCCCCTAATGAGGTAAAGAACCAGGTATCACAAACAATGTTCTATGAAAAACATACTACACAGTCATCTTAAAGCAGAACTTTTCTACATTTCCTATACGTACTGATTGCTACCTACCCCTGCCCTATTCTCCCCAGATCCTTTTATCAACATCTTTGGTTTTTCCCATTTCTTCCCCCAACCCCCCATGCACACTTTTTTTTCCCTTTACCTTCCTACCTACCCTCCATGACCAGAACCTAGCAATAATATCTCTCTTGTCCTCAAGCAAATTCATGAACATGTCACTTCCTATGTAGGAACCTGGACATGGTTTCCTACTGTTTTTTTCTGACCATGCACTTGATACCATATGTGTCTTAAATACAACACTACATTCATTCATTCATTTTTGTGTATTATGTTCTCAAGAGTTAATATGTACTGTATTCCTACGAAATGATCTCGGCAAGAACAAGTGAAATTGTGGACGTTAGTAGCTTTCTATGTTTGAACCCATGAATGTTTCTAAATTGCCTTCCCCACTGTCCAGGCAATACAATTGAAATGTGTTTGGATTACCTAACTTATTTACATGATTCCATGTTTTCCAGTGTTATGATCTTATGGGAATCTCTGTATTGTATTCTAAAAAAAATTGTACACGTACACTTTTCTTTTTTTCAGTATTTGGAAATCAGCTCACTGAAGAAAAAAATATACACAATCCCTTTAAACAGGGGCGGACTGACAACTCATGGGGCCCCCTGGGCAATATAAGATTATGGGGCCCCTGGGCTTACAGATGGCCACCACGCCAGGAGGCAGTGCAGAGGCGGGACAGCAAAAATTTTGGGATTTTCACATCAAAAGCATGTCAGTTTCAGACATATCAGGGACAGATGTAAAAAGAAAAAAAACACAGATTTTTACATACTGTCCCTGGTTTTACTGAGCCTGGCAACCCTGATGGGGCCCCCTAGTGGCATGGGGCCCTCAGACGGTGCCTGAGTGACTCAATGGTCAGTCCGCCCCTGCCTTTAAATAACATGCTCAAGGGAAGCCAACATGAGAAGGTTATTGTGCTTACTAACTGCTGGAATTTTTGGGAAGGCAGTAGTGTGTTAAACAGCTTTAGTGCCCACTGCCCAGGGCTGGGAAAAGTTAGAAGGACTTATATTATACTGGCTGGAAGTTTGGTTCTGCCTCTAGAAGAAGTTTCTAAAGATTAGGGAGGGATTATTTAAATGACCAGCTGGAATATTGAGCAGGGCCCAACCAATCCATAGGGAAGTTTTCCCAGTTGGTGGTTGGGAGAGCTTGTATGGATCTGTGAGTTGAGAGAGGGGTGGGGGCTGTCTGACTAAATACTGGATTACCCTGCACGAGACTGTACCTATGTATTAATTGTGTACCAGCAACCTGTGAATAAAACCTCTTTATCTGAGCTAAAGCTGAATCATGGTCTCCAGCTGTGAACCTGGGTCTGTTCAAGAACTCATTTGTTTGTGCTCAATTGGTTTCATGAAAAAAAATATTACAGCATACACATGCAAAACATTACATTTAACTCCTGTAAGGCTATTTAAAACACCTGAACATTTTCTAAAAATATGGGGATTTGGTCACACCATATGGCTATATGGTGCTTAAGCTCACTTACTGCGACAAAGTCACCTTCATTCCCCATCCACCCCACCAGTCACCTGCCCCATTCTCACACATATTCACCCATTCCCCCCTCCCCCCCCCTTTCACTATTTCAGCGCAGACACCACCCCCTCCCTTTTTATATGCCAATTTCTCTCTGCCCAGGACAGAGTGTTAGGGGTCTGCTGCAGTATCCCCAGTCCACCTCCCAGCTCCACTTCACCCCAACCCATCCCCCTTGGTAGCGCAGGAGCCTTTCCATATATCAAAGTACCCCAAGAAGATTAGTGGGTCCTACTCTATCCATAAAATGAAAGATCCTTTAGTTATCCCATATAGAGGAGTGTATTTCTCCCATGGTTCAGAGACGCAGGATCTTCCATTCTATGTGTAGCACTAACCCCCGAAGTAGCTGCTGAGTATTTTGGATGGCATGTTGCCTTTATCTTCTCGTTGTTTAGGGTATTAGAAGAGAGTTGAAAAATGTCCACACTGTACACTTATTGTTCTAGGATTTATTTGCAGAACTTAGTAGGAAAGAAGTTGGAGAGGTGGAAGGGTAAGTAGGTAGGTAGGTTCAGGTGTATAATATTAAGTAGGAAACACTCCTGCTTCCAGCAAACAGTTCTCGTCGCCACTCTTGCCAGAATGGGTATTGCTCACCAGGATACGTCCCTCTCACTGAGCTTGCAGCCGTAATGGTGCATGGAATAAAGTACAGTCTCTGCCACAGACCTTCCTTTACAAGGAGACACTTTCGGTCCAGAATTCCCTGAGATTCAGCACCCGGATCTCTCCAAATTAAATCTTGTAGAACTCAGATCTGACAGGCGATCACCTTAAAGCCTCTCGGTGTATGGTGCATCCTTCGATGAAGTTTCCAGGCCTTCTTCCAAGGTACCAGCCTCTTGCATGGTCCTCTCCAGGATAGGTTCTCCCCTGGCTCACAAGCAGCTTCTTCCCTCAGGACGGACAGCACAGGATCACCTTGAAAGTGCAGACCCAGTCTGACTACTGGGCCTACTAGGCTACACCAGCATGGTCCCGGAGCCAGGACTCAAGAACACGCACCCCAGGCACGTGGGACGACAGCCACCGACCACGACCCCATCCCAATGGTGCCTGACCCCTCCCCAGCATGCACAGCGGAACGATCACTCCCACTGCTTCGCTGCCAGGGGGGAAACCCAACACACCCTGACTCCCTTGTCCTGGGAGGGTAATAACACCCCCAGACAAACAATGGTGGTTATTTCCAGCACAGCCATGGCTGGAACAGAGGCTAAATTGCCCATAATTACACGTGTCTGAGCCAAAAAAAAGACTCAGACCCCCTCTAAATTTAGAACAGCGCCTGTTCAACAGGAGCAGGCCACTACATATGGATAGCATAGAACAGGGCTCAAAATGTAAAGTCCTGAGCTACTAGCCAGGCTTCAAGAGTTACTCGCCACCAGTTGCCCCACCTAATTCATACACTGCCCTGCGCCTAATTGCACCCGTAAACACGTCCTTGTAGATTATCTCATGGAATGACACTGTTAAATGTTTTATGCAGAATCAAGTTACAAAATTAAATATTACCAACAACAACTTTAACAAAATGGGACAGGGCACTGGGGTCAGGGCGGGACTCTAGGCACAGATTGGAGGGAGATTGGTCATGCAGCCCTGTCATCACTCGCCCCCAGCTTAAATCCACTTGCCAAATGCTAGTAGGCGAGTGGAAATTTTGAGGGCTGGCATAGAACCCAATAATCATAGGGTACTTTGTCCTAGAAAGTAAGGCTTAAGCACCATAGCCATATGGTGTGACCAAATCCCCATATTTTTTGAAAATAATCAGGTGATTTATTAGCCTTGCAGGAGTTTAATGTCATTTTTTGCATGTGTACGCTGTAATGTTTTTTTCTGTTTTATGGTCTTATAGCTGCACACTCTTTAATGCATCTTTCAGGGTGTGCCATCTTTGTTTGTCAATTAGTTTCATGGTCCCAGCCATGAACCATGGATTATATAAATCCACCTATACTAGTGAAACTAAGGAAAGGGGTGTCTTGCTAGCAATATACAGGCATGTATGTAAAACGAAAATGTACTTAAAGTGAAACAATACCTTTTTTCACTTCTAGGGTGTAGTGGGGGATCAGGGGCTGTAGTGGGGGTGTCAGGAGCTGTAGTTGAGGTCTCAGGGGCTGTAGTGAGGGTGTCAGGGGCACACTGTAACAGGACGGGCTATGCTTTCAGAGCTTCAGCTCCTTCTACTGCGGCTGCAACATGTGTGTACAGTACTTGTAAGGTACTTTACATACACTTGCGGGCATGTACTTACTCGCGAGTGTATGTAAAGTGAGTGTACTTAAAGCGGGGTATGCCTGTATTTTGTTTTTGGAGTATCATGCAGAACCCTAAATCCCTGCCCCAGTTTTCCTAAATAAATAAAGTTTCAAACACAACTAATATAGTGGATGGACTGTTATTGCGTGCCTGGCTGCCTCTGCAGTGCTTGGGGAAAGAACCTGTATAATCTCAGTGGCCCCCTGGGGTAGTTCTGAGCTTGGTACCTGGTACAGTATATATAATAATATATAATGTTGTCCATATAATGTCTGGACAAGATTATTTATATTTGAGTTTTAAGGCAATTGGCCATTTGCTGAGAACTAAAAAGTGACTAAGCACAAAATGTAAGTGACAAAATATAAAGAATATTTGTATTGTGTTTCATTTTGGATTTTGGAAGTATTGCATGATACCAAAACGTTTGTCCACATTTTCAGTAACCTGTAAATGACACCAGCTTCTCTGTGGGGAATACAGAAATAATAATCCATAAAAGAAAACGAGTATGATATGATTCAATAGTGGATATATCCCAATGCTGTAAAACACATACAGTATCTCACAAAAGTGAGTACACCCCTTACAATTTGTAAATATTTTATTATATCTTTTCATGTGACAACACCGTAGAAATTACACTTTGCTACAAAATAAAGTATTGTGTACAGCTTGTATAAAAGTGTAAATTTGCTGTCCCCTCAAAATAGTTCAACACGCACTCAATAATGTCTAAACCCCTGGCAACCAAAGTGAGTACACCCCTTAATGAAATTGTCCAAATCGGGCCCAATTAGCCATCTTCCCTCCCTGGTGTCATGTGACTCATTCGTGTTACAAGGTCTCAGGTGTGACTTGGGAGCAGGTGTGTTAAATTTGGTGTTATCGCTCTCTCTCTCTCATACTGGTCACTGGAAGTTCAACATTGCACCTCATGGCAAAGAACTCTCTGAGGATCTGAAAAAAAGAATTGCTGTCCCTGGGAGGTGTTTCTAACATTGGGGGGGGGGGGCTGACAGGGAATACAGAGAAATCGCTGTTCCTGATCACTGGGAACAGATAATCTCTCCCTACTCCCCTGTCAGAATGGGGATCTGTCTGTTTACATTGACAGATCCCTGTTCTGGCTCTCTGTGGAGCGATCACGTGTGGCCAGTGGTCATCGCGGCCGCCAGCCATGTGCCTCGGCTCCCGCACCCGCTGTAGATGTTAAAAGGACCGCCGTACAGCTACAGAGATTTGTGGGTACGAGCCGACCTGCCGCTGTCAGCTGGTCAACAAGTGGTTAAAGCAGAGTTCCATTTATTTTTGTGTTTATTAAAAGTCAGCAGCTTAAAAAAAATGTAGCTGTTAACTTTTAATAAACACAAACTCACCTGTCCCACGATCCAGCAGTGTGGCCACCCGAACCCTCACTTCTCTCCCTCTCCACAGTGCCGGCATTGCAAGTTTGGGCACCCTGCTGTGACAGCTTGCGGCTTTACAGCCGGATGCGCACTGCGCATGTGCGAGTCCTGCAGCGCCTCCTCATTGGTCGGGCAATCTTTGGGGACCCAGAAGACTGCAGAGAGGGAGGGGAGAGGAGAACTTCCGCTCAAGCTGACTAGGCAGCCAAAACAGAAGTGGGAGCTGGGTACTTGTCAAAACTAGGTACCTGCCCCCCCCCCCCCCGCCCAAAAACAAATGACATGCCAAATGTGGCATATTATCTGAGGGGGGGGTGCTTAAAGCAGGACTTTCCCCTTTGGGTGGAGCTCCGCTTTAAATGTGCCAAGCATTTTAAGGACTGTCATACTGTGAATGTCTTTAGCAGTGCTGGGACAAGGTCATCCAGCGCCCAGGGAAAAGATGCAAAACTGTGCCCCCGCTTTGCCTTAGGGTTAGGGTCAGGGTGCCCCCTCATCCCTGCAATAAACCATTGCGCCAGGGGCAGCCGACCCTCATACCCTCCCTTGTCCCGACCCTGGTCTTCAGCCTATTATTAATCAATTATCTAATAAAGGTAAATGTACGCGTGTCATTTCTGTATAAAAGGTCCTGATTATATAGGACCAGCAGAATTCCCCCACGAGAACCTAATTCAACATGCTTGCATTATAGCATTTAAAAAATTGTTCAGTGATCTTTTTTAAGCATTACAACATGTATCTTCACAATAAAATATGCTGAATACATAGATAAGCTTCTCGACATGTTATATACCGTATAAACATTTTTAAATGTAAACGTTTTATCGTATTTCTCTGAGTTCCTTGCTAACATTGCCAGATTGTATAAACACATTTCTGTTATCAGAATATTTTATTTAAAAAAAAAAATACCTTCAAATTTCTAAACACACATTGCCCACTACATGAAAAGTAGTTTCACTGCATTTTCTGAATGAAGCTCATATTTTTCTAGCGTTGCACACGTTGGGGGAAGGGATCACATGAGATATAGTATGATACTGCTGCCATCTAGTGTGGTGTCTGTGAACTGAACCTTGCTAACAACACTTTTACTGTGCCTATTCATTTCCAACAGTATTAATGGGGCATGGAATGATGTCAGATTAAATTAACACATATCATTACAATGACGTAAGTATTTTGAATGAAAATTATTAGTATTTAAAGCTAAAATAGCATGTATTATTGACAGTTTGTAGTCAGCCGAGTAAATGCTTACAAATGTTTATTATAATCTTTGATAAAGTGCTTCACATTTATCAAAATTTAAGAATTTTTGTTGAAAATGTTACTTTTAAGTTCCACACATTCAAACCTTCAAACGTTTGCTTCTGCCATGGAGGGGACATTTTGGGTAAGGGATGGGGTTCCCCCTTAGATGTAGACAGTGTTCCTGCCCGATGGCAGGTTGGCTGCACCTAAGTCACTTTTGCCTTACTTTGCTACTGCATTACATTAAAGCCGCGTACACACGGCAGAGAACCTCGACTAGCAGAACACATCGTTCCGCCCGTCGAGGTTCTCTGCCGGCCGTCGAAATCGGCGACCCGCCCGTCGGGAATGGCAACCAGCCATTCATCCAGGCGGGCCGTCGAGCAACGGGATTCCCGACGGGCGGGGCGAGCCAGGAGCGTACACACGGCCGAGGTTCTCGCTGGAATGCAGCTTCCAGCGAGGTTCTCGCTGGTTTCCAGCGAGAACCTCTGTCGTGTGTACGCCGCCTGAGGTTGATCTACTTATAGCACATAGACTGTGCACTTTGCAAGTACAATTGTTTACAAGCGTAGATGAGGTGAAGCTTCACTTTGCAAAGAATAGCCAATCACACGCAAAGAAAAAACCCTGCATTTTTGCATACATGTGATTGGATAATTGAAGCCAGCAGAGCTCCCACTCATTTACTAAACTCTGGAGCAACTCCTACTTGCAAAGTGCAAAGTCTATTTGCCTAAAGGCAAATCCACTCTGCACTACAAGTGCACTTGAAAGTGCAGTCACTGTAGATCTGAAGGGTAAAGAAAATAAAAAAAAACACCTTTTTTTCTTGTACATGATTGGATGATAAAATCAGCAGAGCTTCCCCTCATTTCAGATCTTCCCCTCAGATCTAAAGCGACTGCACTTCCAGTGCACCTGTAATGCAAAGTGGATTTGCCTTTAGTCTCCAGGCCCTGATTTACTCCATTTGCCGCACCAAGGCCGGGTCCTTCAATGCCACCCCCACCCCCCCAACACACACACCATCACATAGGGGGCATTCATCCAGACTGGCCCAGTGCACATCAGGATACAGTGCACATCAGGGCACGGTACAGAGCTCAGCACATCAGGGCACAACACATCAGGGTACAGCATATCAGGGTACAGGGCACAGCACATCAGGGTACAGAGCCCAGCACATCAGGGCATGGGGCACATCAGGACACAACACGTACAGGGCACATCACAGCACATCAAGGCACACCACATTGAGGCACAGCAGATCGGGGCACAGGGCACATCAGGGCACATCAGGGCACAGGGCACTTGGCACATCAGGGCACGGGGCACATAGCACATCAGGACATGGAGCACAGGGCACATCAGGGCACAGACACATTAGGGCACGGGGCACATCAGATCACATCAGGGCACATAGCACATCAGGGCACATAGCACATCAGGGCACATCAGGGCACATAGCACATCAGATCACATCAGGGCACATCAGGGCATGGGGCACATACTACATCAGGACACGGGGCACAGGGCACATCAAGACATGGGGCACAGGGCACATCAGGGCACATAGCACATCAGGGCACATTGCACATTATGGGGCACATCGTTTACCAGCCATTATGCAGAGTAGCGCAGGAAGCATGTGTAATAAGTTCTCTCTCATGCAGGGGCGGACTGACAACTCATGGGGCCCCCGGGCAATAGAAGATTATGGGGCCCCCAGGCTTACAGATGGCCTCCATGCCAGGAGGCAGTGCAGAGGCAGGGCAGCTAAAATCTCTGGATTTTCAAATCAAAAGCATATCAGGGACAGATGTAAAAAAAAAAAGATTTTTACATACTGTTCCTGGTTTTACTGAGCCTGGCAACCCTGATGGGGCCCACGAGTGTTATGGGGCCCGCAAGTGGTATGGGGCCCTCGGGCAGTGCCCAAGTGACTCAATGGTCAGTCCGCCCCTGCTCTCATGTCACTCTGCTCCCCGGCGGCCTCTCCTCTCTTCTCGTCCATCCCAGATGATGTCACAAGCAAATGGGGATGGATGAGAAGAGAGGTGGGGCCGCCGGGGAGTAGAGTGACATGAAAGAGAACTTATTACACACGCTTCCTGCGCTACTCTGCATGCTGGCTAAATCTCAGGCGCCAGCTGTCGGCGATTGACGGGTAGATCGCCGCGGACCTCCGATGCAGATTAGGCAGCCACTGTAACCATCCCACTGAGCCCATCGGCCCACCAGGAAACTCTCGGTAGTCCCGATGGCCAGTCCATCCCTGCCCCCTGTTGCCGCAGCGCCGCCCGTGCACCCACTGCCGCCCTAAGGCCTGGCCTCTTCGGCCTTGTCTGGATTCTGGCCCTGGGTGTCTCAAAAAGTATAAAAAAAGTGGGATGATAGATCCCATTCAGAGACATTGGTATGCTCCTGGCTGTACTTTTGCAGCTCCAAATCATTGCCAATCATGCCTAATGTGTTTGTAATATAAAGCCTTAGTTTAGTCAAAAAGTTTTTTTTTTTAAATGTGTTACTTACAATTTGAAGTGTCTCTTGTGCTGGTTTATGTTTTGGTAGAAATGTTTTGACGTCTGATTCCCCCTCACCCCATCTAACCCCAAAGCTGCAATCTTTCAGTGCCGGGGGGGGGGGGGGGGGTAGTTATTACAAGCTGTTAGACCTGTAGTATGCACTTGTCAAGGGTGTTGACTATGCTAGCCCTTTCTTCCTTTGTGCCCCCCTCATCCATTCATAGATTGTTTTACATTAATAGAAGCTATAGTACATCTTCTGCCACCCCAGTCGGTCTCACTAGCTGTTAAAGATCCCCGACGCCGGCATTTTCACTATGGGCACCCAGCTGTGACAGCTTGTGGCTTCATAGACGGGAGCCCACTGAGTCATGCTCCGCATTGTGAATGGTGGGTGCAGTCTTCTAGGAACTGTTAGTGTCCCAAAAGACTGCAGAGGAATGGGAGGATGAAGAACTTCTGTTCCCGAGTGCCGCGGCGCTCGGAAAGGAATTGGGAAGCAGGTAAGCAGAACTTCCTCTTTTGGGTTCCCCTTTAAGATGGTCCCATCTGTTCTCCCATTGATAAAGCTACACAACCTTACATAAGTTGTAATCATTACTAATAATTAATCACTAGGGTGCTAAAATCTGCAGTAAGAAAGTTGTCACCTTGCCCACTGATTTATTTGCATTTGACATGCAGGGATCCTCTCATTATACATTTTGATTCTCCAACTTTCAGTACAGGCAGTGTTCTTTGTTTCCTCTTGGTAACAAGAAATCCAACTTGCCCATTCTATTTGTTACTCCACATTGCATATATATATATATTTTTTTTTATTTTTTTTTATTTTATTTTTTACATCCACCTATCATCCAGTGTGGGTACTGCCAACCTTCTGCTCAGCTTGGAGGCTGAGGTTAGTGACTACCAAACAAATGTCTTTGATTACAGCCTAATGCCGCGTACACACGATCATTTTTTGTGATGAAAAAAAATGAAATTTTCTGTGAAGTAAAAAGCAACGTTTTTGAAACGTCACTTTTCAAAGACGATGTTGCATACACACCATCGTTTTTTTCACAAAAAGCGAGGTTACGTTCACCACTCTTTTCCATTGAAGCTCGCTTCATAACTAGCTTCTGGGCATGCGCGGGTTGAAAAACGTTGTTTTAAATGACGTTTTTGCTACACACGGTGACTTTTTGTGAAACAAAAAACGACGTTTTGAAAAACGACACAAAAAATTCAAGCATGTTGGAATTTTTTTGGGTCGTTTTTTTTAAGACAAAAAACGACGTTTTGCCCACACACGGTCAATTTAAATGACGTTTTAAAAAACGACGTTTTTTTTTCATCGCAAAAAACGACCGTGTGTACGCGGCATAAGATGTATTGTACTGGTACTGCTCTGGTGGCACATACATTACCAGCCCAGAATAGGCTGGCAATTAATGTTTGCAGTCCCCTGGCTGTTATAAGCAGTTAGCAATGACATTATGATTGGGTGGCAATACTATCAGTTACAGTGCTGCAACAAACTGTACTGTACATGGGAATACTGATGAGGAAGAATTGAAAAACAATGTTAAATAGTAGTGAAGACTTGGATCAGAGGTGCTGAAATACTGGAGAGATGATGACAAGGAAAAATAAATCCTTGTAGTGAGGGCTCTGAAGCACACTGTTATGTCTTCAGCACTGTGCACACTGGGGAACCAGCATGCATGCACTCCTGTGATGCTTTTATATAGAGGAGGGTGTCTGATGTCATAGTTATTTTTGACTGATCTTGTGGACAGAATGGGAACACACAGGGATGCTTGAAGGAGTGGAGAGAGCTATGAGGCATGAAAATGCCACAGATTCATTTTTTATAGATCTTTGTTCATGTAATTTTACTGTGTTTTTCAAACAAAAGTTGGATTTTTTACCAAATCGAATCTAATATATACTGCATGTATTTAAAATGTGTGTGTGCATACCAGCATCTCCCTGCACTGGTCCTATATTACAGCCTTCCCATGGGCACAACAGGTACACGGGGTACGTGCCCCACAGATTGTGTAGAGTGGCCCAGGTCCAGATACTATGGCTTGTTTTCAGTTTTTTTGGTCTAGTTTAGCCACTGCAGTGCCATTACCATCCACACTGCTCAACTGGCTTCTTCCACACTCAGACCCCAGATACAGAGGCACTTCAAAGCCATGAGAAGGACCTCTGGGCTTCTACTCAACTTTGATTACATGACCAATGCCATTGATGTGTGGAGAGAGTAGGAAAGTGCTCTGTTCTTGGGGTGGATTTGGGGTGGCGTCAGGAGGGACCTCTGTACTGGGGGGATGTGAAGGTGTTGGGAGACCTCTACTGGGGGATTTTAGAGGGAACAGATATGTATATACAATTATATAGATCATACTAAATAGAGAGACAAATGAAGAGGAAAGAGGGACATCAGGGACAGTCCCTCGAAATCAGGGACAGTTGGGAGTTATGCACACAGAACCCTGCACTGTGTGTGTTATTCAATCTGCAAGACCTGCACTCTGTACATTACACACTCCTAAGCCCTGCACTATATGCACTGTGTTGTACATTTCTTGCTCTATGACACTATTTCATGAAGTTTTTCCTTAACCACGTCACATCCTGTCTATTGTCATAGGATGTCCTCGGCTTTCCGGTGGTACAGGGGGTGCCGGTGTGCATGCCCAGCGGCCGCAATGTCCGCTGGACACCCACGATAGCTCTTGACAGAGAAGGAACGTGAATCTGTGTGTGTAAACACACAGATCCATGTCCTGTCAGGGGAGAGGAGACAGATTGTATGTTCCTAGTATATAGGAAAACCGATCGGTCTCCTCCCCTAGTCAGTCCCATCCCCCACAGTTAGAATCACTCCCTAGGTAACAAAGTTAATCCCTTGATTGCCCCATTGTAACTCCTTCTGTCAGGGATCTGCCACCTAAGGGTTAACAGTGCAGACTGATTCCAATGATTGGCAACAGGCTGCCTTATTTAAACCCCTCTGTGGCACTGTGTCCTTGCTGTCTGGTCTGCATCTTATCCGGAGACCTGATTCTGAAGCTGCATCATACTGACCTGGCTTTCTGACTCCGCTTTCATCTCTAATCATGACCTGCTCTGTTTACCTGTCTGCCAGATCCTCTGTTGCCGAATCCAGCCTGAAATCTGAACATTCCTTGCCTGCTGCTTTTTGCCTGTACTTATCCTCCGTGTATGACCTGGCCTGTCTGTCTATTTTCCTGCTGTCGCCTGCACTTGCATGCGCATGTTGCTCTCAGGCGAACCAGCATCCGGTGGCCTGCATCCGCTGACCTGCGTCCGGTGACCTGCATCCGCTGACCTGCGTCCGGTGACCTGCATCCGCTGACCTGCATCCGATTATTTGCACCCAGCTGACCCGCACCTACAGTGCTCCAGCCTTTCTCATTAGTCTTCATCTCCAATCTCAGAGACTCTGCAGGCACTCATACCCCACTGTGCTCCTACGGTCACTGTCTCAACCCCAGTGATCCCGGAACCACAGCGGTACGAGAGGTCTCCCTCTGCTCGTCAGGCTCATTCCCCAGGTACATGTGACCTTCTCTGCCAGTGACATTTATACAGTAATCAGTGCATATTTATAGCACTGGTCACTGTATAAATGTCAATGGTCCCAAAATATTGTCAAAAGTGTCCGATCTGTCTGCTGCAATGTCACAGTCATGATAAAAATCACATATCACCGCCATTACTAGTAAAAAAAATAATAGGAACAAAAATGCCATAGATCAAAAACCTATTTTGTAGGCGCTATAATGTTTGCGCAAACCAATCAATATACGCTTATTGCAATTTTTTACCAAAAATATGCAGAAGAATACACATCGGCCTAAACTGATTAAAAAATGTGTTTGAAATGTGTAGCGCAAAAAATAAAAACTGCAGAGGTGATCAAATACCACCAAAAGAAAGCTTTATTTGTAGGGAAACAAGTTATTTGGATAGAGTGTTGCATGACCGCGCAGTTGTAATTCAAAATGTTACAGTGCTGAAAGCTGAAAATTGGCCTGGGCAGGAAGGGGGTGAAAATGCCCTGTATTGAAGTGGTTAATGTAGGGTTGCCACCTCGTCCCTTTAAAACCAAACACATATTAATTACACAGGTTCTGTGGCTGATTAAGGTGGTAATTAAACTCACTTGGTGCCTTATCTGCATTAAATTAGCCTTTAGAACCTGTGTAAATTATATGTGTTCGGGGTTAATGGATGAGGTGGCAACACTAGGTTATTGTGGTTCTAAAGGCAGAAGGCTTTATATCTTAATCCTTTCTATGCATTGAGATCCAAAAACTTTTGTATGCAGCAGCCCCCTTAATACTTACCTAAACCCCATCTCGATCCAGCGATGTTGCATGAGAGACTTGGCTATCCAGTACTCTCCTTCTGATTGGCTGAGACACACAGTGGACGTCATTGGTTCCCGCTGCTGTCAATCAAAGTCAATGAACCGATGAGTAGAGAGAGGGGGTGGGGCCAAGCCTGCTTAGCCAAGTTTGCTTGGACACACAAAGCAGCAGCTCAGCTTGGGTGCCCCCATAGCAAGCTGCTTAACTCGGCATGGGGGAGGGGCCAGGAGCACTGGCGAGGGACCTGAGAAGAGGAGGATCTGGGTTACCCACCATGCTAAACTACTGCACAGGGCAGGTAAGTAAAACAATTTTGTTATTTTTAAATATAAAAAAACAAGACTTTAGTATAACTTTAAGGTAGGGTGGAAAGCAAATGTAATGGAATAGTTTCAATCTTTAAAAAAAAAAGTGGTTGTGCTGAATGCTGCACATGTCCATTCTATGCTTATTTGTGCACAGTAATTAAAGCACATTGGGTACAATAGGTATAAAGACTGTGGCACATGTGTGCTCTGTGTACAGTGAATAGAATCAGGTGTTATGATATAATATATATATATATATATATATATATATATATATATATATATATATACAGGGCTCAAAATTTCAAGTCCTGAGCTACTAGCCAGGCCTTAAGGGTTATTCGCCACCAGTTGCCCTACCCAACCCCAATGCAGCCTCACCTGTGCCCATCAATGCAGCCTCTCCTGTGCCCAACAATGCAGCCTCACCTGTGCCCATCAATGCAGCCTCACCTGTGCCCAACAATGCAGCCTCACTGCTCATCAATGCAGTCTTGCCTGTGCCTAATAATGCAGCCTCACCTGTGCCCAACAATGCAGCCTCACCTGTGCCCAACAATGCAGCCTCACTTGTGGTCATCAATGCCGCTTCACCTGTGCCAACAATGCAGCCTTATTTGTGCCCAACATTGCAGCCTCAAATGTGTCCAACAATGCAGCCTCATCTGTGCCTATCAATGCAGCCTCACCTGGGCCCATCAATGCAGCCTCACCTGTGCCCAACAATGCAGCCTCACCTGTGCCCAACAATGCAGCCTCACCTGTGCCCAATAATGCAGCCACGCCTGTGCCCAACAATGCAACCTTACCTGTGCCCAACAATGCAGCCTCACTGTAGGAGGAGAGGAAGAGGATTGCCGGCCGGATCATCACAGAGTGGGGAACATCTCTGTAACAGCTTTCATTTGAATTGCAGAGTGTTCTCCACACTCACTGTCACGTACAGCCCCGCCTCATAGCCCAGATACTTATATATACGCCACACGCCTTGGCATTGGACCAGTGTTCTATTAAAGTACCCAGACTCACCTACCCCCCCCCCCCCCCCCCCCCCGGAGGCAGCTCCACATACAAATTTTGAGGGCTGATAAATATACTATATATAAACACACACATAGAGAGGGTGGGGGAGAGCGAGCGATAGAGCTTACTAAAACAAAATAATCAAAATTGTTTAAACTAGTAGCTTTAGCAGCATGTGTATTTCAGCAATAAATAAGGCATATTGTATACACAGAAACACAGAAAAACATACTTCATTAACGTACAAATAATTTGACATGTTGAACCATTCTTTGTTGTTGTGAAAGTATATTTCTTCTTAAACTCCATAGCAGTGACCAGCTTGTGTTAACACTTGATATATGGAGCAATACTCTCTGTGTTGAACACATGCTTTGTCCCTAATGAAAAACAACTTAATAGCATGGTGCAGCCATCACTGTATTTGACATCAGGCACTCTGTTGTTTGAGTGATGAGTTATATGAGACATTTTCATACATGGAGCTTTGGGATTTAATGTTTCTTTTTGCAGAATGTATATGGGCTTGGAAATTCTTTTTATGAGCTATGACCTGCAGCTTGCAACACTACCTTACATATGATTTGAAGCACTTTTTTCCTAATATACAGAAAAAAAACATTTAATTTCTCTTAGCCTGTTTAATCCATTTTCCTTGTACACCATGACCTTTGCATTGTGCCGGGGTCCCATACGTCTTTCATTTTTTTTTTTAAATTAATCTAAACCTAAGAACAAAGATAAGATAAGTTAGCTGTATTGGTTTATTGTTTTCAGGTTTTTTATTTTCTGGTGATCCTGCCAGCAACACACTTCCTACACTAAGAAGACAACATTCACTTGCTGTACTGTATCTATGGAGGAGCAGCATAGTCACCTTAGGATCCTCTTTAGAAGTGTGTTAGGACTACAGAACATATTCCTCTCTCCTCATCTCCAAATCATGGGTAGGGATGGGGGGTCTGTATTTCACAGAGGTCATAGAGCTGGATTGGGGAGGGATGATAGGACTGCTTGAGATATCGCTGAAGAGCCCACAGGAAGTTATCAACTCATCAAACTTCTGTAACAATCAACAAAAGGGAGCAAATAAGAAGTTTACTGTGATGCCGCGTACACACGACCGTTTTTCATGATAAGAAAAAAGCAATTTTTTTAATGGTCATTAAAAACCATCGTGTGTGGGCTCCAGAGAATTTTTCTCGAAGTGAAAAATGGCCATTAAAAATTTAGAACATGCTCTAATTTTTCTCGTTGTTTTTCACATCGTGAAAAACGATTGTGTGTATTCATTAACGAGGGGCAAAAAAACATGCATGCTCAGAAGCCAGGTATGAGACAGGAGCACTCGTTTTGGTAAAACTAGTGTTTGTAATGGAGATAGCACATTCATCACACTGTAACAGACTGAAAAGCGCAAGTCGTCTCTCACCAAACTTTTACTAAGGCCGCGTACACACGAGGAGATATATCCGATGAAAACGGTCCATCGGACTGTTTTCATCGGACATGTCTCCTGGGAGATTTTGGTCTGATGTGTGTACACACGATCAAACCAAAATCCCCGCGGACAGACAGCAAAATGCGTTTTCTTGTATGGCTAACTCATAACGATTGAATCAAAAAGGGCTGGCAACTCAGATGCTATTGAATAAAATTCCTTTTTTGGTTACATGGGTACACGGGTACAGGCTATACGCTGAACCCATAATGATATTCGTATTTTTTTTTCAAGTTTTTGCAACATCTATCTTCGTCCGCTTTTTGAGATCATCAGCAGTCAAAAACTGCTCTATCACTCATATGCAGACGACACGCAACTGTATTTCCGCATTTGCAATAAAAAGGATCACCACCTCAATCTAGAGACATGCCTCTCTTTGATAGAGGACTGGATGACAAAGAGTTATCTTAAACTCAACGGAGCGAAAACAGAACTCCTTCTGTTTCAAGCCAAGCGTAAGAATCTACCTGCAACAACTTGGACACCCCCGCCCATTCTGGGCAAAATCATCACCCCTAGCGCCAAAGTCAAAAGCCTCGGGGTCATTTTCGACTCCTACATGACTATGGACGCACAAATAGGGTCAGTAGTCAGCGGATCTCACCATCTGCTGCGCCTACTACGCAGGCTTATCCCTTTTATCCCCAAAGAAGACATAGCGGTCGTGGTGGGAGCAGTTGTTAACTCCAGATTGGACTACGCAAATGCCCTTTACCTCGGACTCCCTAAGTACCAAATCGCTCGTCTACAAGTCGTTCAAAATACGGCCGCTAGACTTGTGACTGGGAAAAAACCCTGGGAATCAATCTCACCTTCACTGAGATCCCTTCACTGGCTGCCAGTAAAAGACAGAATCACTTTTAAAGCACTCTGTCTAACGCATAGATGTGTCCATGGGAACGCCCCCCAATATCTATGCGATAAAATAAAAGCCCACAACCCCAATCGCGTTCTGCGATCCACTGATCAAAACCTCCTGCAGATACCGAAAGCCGGATACAAATCCAAAGGAGATAGAAGATTCGCGGTCCAAGGTCCCAGACTATGGAACGCATTGCCAACCAGTATTCGGTTGGAGGAGAACTACCTAGCATTCAGGAGAAAGATCAAGACTCATCTCTTTTGATACCAAAGGAGACAGGAACAACAAGCGCCCAGAGGCGATTCAGTTCGCATGTGCCGCGCTATATAAGTTTTCATTCATTCATTCATTCATTCAAGTGTAAATATCATTAGTTATGAGATTTACATATTGCTTTGTAATATTTCAGTGCAAAAAATGTCTTTGGTATAGCTTTAAAAACATAGGAGGGTGATATTATATCACAATATCTGCGGCATAATCACCCAGCTGTACGCTATGTGGCAGAATGGAATGTACAAACATGGAACATGCACAAATAATAATTTAACATGACCATATGGACTGTTACATATAAGCTTTAGTAATATTGCGATGTTAGCACAGCAAAGATGGCTGTATCAGCACAGTAGCCATAATGTTATATTATAGCTCTCTGTACTTCCAAAGCTTGACATCCATAGCTCCATACATCTGTCCACAACATGAATCCATTTTTCTTTTGTCCTTTGCATATTAATTATCATTCTGTGCTAACAAATTCCGGGATGAGCTTACTGCTAAATGTGTTAGCCGCATCATAGTTTTTTTCTTCAACCTCTATATTACAGTATTTGTTATTTAAAAAAAACAATATAAATGAAAAACAGAGGTCAAAATGACACTTGAGGTCTGTAAGCAGGACCTTAAAGCGGAGGTTCACCCTAAAAACATGTATATAACATTACATTCTGCATACATCCAACATTTACAGTATGCTGTTTGTTTTTGTTTTTTTTGCTGTACATACCGTATTATTGCTATTTTCCATCCGGCTTCAGGGTGCTCACTCCCGCGGGAGTGGGCGTTCCTATGCAGAGGCGCAGTGTCATGTGGGCTTTCGCCCAGGTGATTGACGTCTTGAGAAAAACCCGGCGGATAAGGCGCATCACAAGTTTCCGAAAGTAGCCGAACTGCCAGCCGGCTCTATACGGTGCCTGCGCACCGACTAGGAGCCGTGTAGAGCTGACTGCTTAGGCGCCGTATAGAGCCGACTCGCAGTTCGGCTATTCTCAGAAACTTGTGACGCTCCTTATCCGCCGGGGACATTTTTCTCAAGGCGTCAATCATCTGGGCAAAGTCCCACATGACACTGCGCCTCTGCATAGGAACGCCTACTCCCGCGGGAGTGAGCACCCAGAAGCCGGGTGGAAAATAGCAATAATACGGTATGTACAGCAAAAAAAAACAAAAAAAACAAACATCATACTGTAAATGTTGGAAGTATGCAGAATGTAATGTTATATATATGTTTTTAGGGTGAACCTCCGCTTTAACCGGGACATGTACTATGCCTTAATAAAATGTGCTTAACCACTTCAGCCCCGAAAGAGTTTACCCCCTTCCTGACAATTGCGCAGTCGTTCGATGCTGTACTCAAACTAAATTTGCAACCTTTTTTTCCACAAATAGAGATTCATTTTGGTGGTGTTTGATCACCTCTGCGGTTTTTATTTGTTGCGCTATAGACAAAAAATAGCGACAATTTTGAAAAAAATAAATATTTTTTACTTTTTGCTATAATAAATATCTCCCAAAATAAAAAAAATCGAAATCAGTTTAGGCCAATATATATTCTTCTACATATTTTTGGTAAAAAAAAATTGCAATAAGCGTATATTGATTGGTTTGCGCAAAAGTTATAGGGCCAGATTCAGATACACTTAATATTGCGCTGCGTAATCGAAATACTCTACGCTGCCGTATTTCACCAGGCTCTACATCGAATCCTGGTAGATTTTTGCCTGTACGCTACGGCGGCGTAGTCTATTTCTCGCCGCATAATCGAAAGCATTTAAATTAAGCGCGTCCCCGCGGCGATCGAACTGCGCATGCTCCGTTCAGAAATTTCCCGCCGTGCATTGCGTGAAATCACATCGTTACGTCATTCGTTGTTTGAGTAGTGTCGTTTACGAACATTCCTATTCCCGGACGACTTACGTTAAAAATAATTAAAGACGTCGGAAAACGTAGAAATTCGACGCGGGAACGACGGCCATACTTAACATGAGCTGTCTAATATTAGACCAGCAAAAAGCTGGTATAGTGTTACGCAAAAAAAAGATGACTAAAGGTGCCGTAAGAGATTGCGAATGAAGATCGTAATTTCTGGGATCGCCGGCAAAAGCTCATTAGCATACCCCGACGCGGAAAAATCTTTAATTTTTTTGATCGATCAAAATTCCTTTCATCGATCAAAATTCTTGACGTCACCGGACAGCCTGGACAGTGAGACTTACCCTGCTGGATGCGAGCAAACTGCACCCAATGGATTGACGTACCTTTGCATCTGTGAAGCAGGAGGATGCATCAGGCTCCATCGAGGGAAGGGGGCAAAAATAACCATCGTTTTCCTGTCCTAAGCAGTTTTGTGCAGACAACTCTTTGTGTATCGGCAACATCTGTTCCGTGCGAAAGACTGTTCAGTTCTTCAGGGTATATTGTCAATAAAATGTGATCATGTCTGCTTCCAGAAAATGTAAACACTCTGGTATGTCTGCGTGACTGGCTAAAGTGATGCCTACTTGCCTACTATAAAGTGACTGACAGTCAATATACTAGATATGTTTTATAATTAAAGTTAAACTAACTTTCTACGTTTTTCTTAACGTTTAATAAGAAAAAATTACTTAGGTCAGTGCTACAGTTTGAATTTAAAACGTATTTGTGTGAACTGTGAAGTTAAGTCATGGAATGTGGAAACTAACTAGTGTCGGGTGATTGTATATAGTGTACACCACATTTACCACTGACTAATGCAGAGTTGCAATGCAAGGAGATCAGCTAAAAGTAGTCGGATCTGTATGTGCAATATAATTAATCGAAATTAGTCGATTAATCGATTGAAAAAAAACGATTAATCGAACACGAAAATTTTAATCAGTAACAGCCCTAATTCTTTTAGATAGTATTGTTTCGGGGCGGTTGCCATTTGGGCCCTTAGTTATCTGGAGTTTTCTAAACCATGTTTTTTATTTCTTAAGCCCTTCTACATCTTATTATTCAGCGTATGCTTGATTATGTAATATGGGACCATTTACGTTTGTATGAGGGTAAGTCCTTATTACCTTGCCAATCAAATGATACATTCATTTTGAAAGATATTTTTGACCATTTATATTCCGCAAGTTTAATGTTGGCATTGTTTTGCCCACCTGTGAGGAACACATATGAGAGAAGGTTCTTTGTATATGTGTATTTATACCCTGGGTTAATCTTCTTGGATATATATGGGTCCATATAACAGCATCTATATTATTTACAATCAGAGGTACAAGCTGTGGTTGACTCCCATATTATCCTCTACCTCTGGTTTACGTTGCATCTCCCCCAGCTCCTGTGTCCACCTGGGAGATGACTGGGCCATGGCCACACTTTTACACCACGTGAGAGGATAAAAAATATATTAAAAATATAGGTGTTTAACCACTTCAGCCCCGGACCATATTGCTGTCCAAAGACCAGAGCACTTTTTGAGATTCGGCACTGCGTCGCTTTAACTGACAATTGCGCGGTCGTGCGACGTGGCTCCCAAACAAAATTGGCGTCCTTTTTTTCCCACAAATAGAGCTTTCTTTTGGTGGTATTTGATCATCTCTGCGGTTTTTATTTTTTGCGCTATAAACAAAAACAGAGCGTCTATTTTGAAAAAAATGCAATATTTTTTACTTTTTTCTATAATAAATATCCCCAAAAATATATAAAAAAAAATATTTTTTCCTCAGTTTAGGCCGATACGTATTCTTCTACATATTTTTCGTAAAAAAAATCGCAATTAGCGTTTATTGATTGGTTTGCGCAAAAGTTATAGCGTTTACAAAATAGGGGGTAGTTTTATGGCATTTTTATTATTATTTTTTTTTTACTAGTAATGGCGGCGATCAGCGTTTTTTTTTCGGTACTGCGATGTTATGGCGGACACTTCGGACACTTTTGACACATTTTTGGGACCATTGGCATTTTTTTAGCGATCAATGCTATAAAAATGCATTGGATTACTATAAAAATGCCATTGGCAGTGAAGGGGTTAACACTAGGGGGCGGGGAAGGGGTTAAGTGTGTTCCTATTTGTGTTCTAACTGTATGGGGGGGGGACTTACTAGGGGGAATCACTGATCTTCTGTTCATACATTGTATGAACAGAAAATCAGCGTTTCCCCCGCTGACAGGAACGAGCGCTGTGTGTTTTCACACACAGCTCCCGTTCCCCGCTCTGTAACGAGCGATCGCGTGTGCCCGGCGGCGATCGCGCCCGCCGGGCACACGCACGGGACTCGGGGGCGAGCGGGGGGCGCGCGCGCGGGCCGTCGGCGGCGCGCACGCGCCCCCTAGTGGCCGCGAAAGGCGCGACGTAGAGCTACGGGCTCTCGCGCACCCGTGCCGACCTGCCGCCGTATAGTTATACGGCGGCTGGTCGGAAAGTGGTTAATTGTATATGGTAATTTATTGCACAGGAGTATTTTTATTTTTTGTTTCATCATTTATGGCACAAGTTGGGACATTGAGAAGACCACCTGGTCTGATAGATACCATGCTAAAGTGTTTATTCCATCTTATGGACAGTTCTTTTTTTGTCCATATTGTGGATGAAAGTCCATATATTTTATCAAAGTTTTTACTGATTATGTAACTAAATATATGTTTTTAACAGCAAACGTATTTGAGTGTCTCATTAGGTATCTGTACAATCAAAATCTTTAGGGGACCAGTTTGTGGTTTCTTATTTTCTTTTTTCAGGTTTTCACAAAATGGAAGATACAAGGGTTGTCATTCCAACATATTTTTTTTTTAAATAAACTTTATTGAGATTTCACACAGGCATAACATAAAGTTCAATTGCTGACCATGTGGTGTTAAGCGGTGGATTGCCTCCTACTGCATTTGAAAAATGTATTTCACGCAATACTTTGTTTTGGGCTGCACACCATCGCAGCACGGTGGTGTGAAACGGGCAAATCAAGCGACAGAGCATTTTGCCCTGTCATGTGGTAGGATTGTGCTGGAATAGCCAAATAACACAATCCCCCCACATCTGGTGTGATTGGGCCCAAAATGTGTCCCTCTTTATTATTCCAGAAAATAAAAAATGGGGTTCCCCTGGGTGGACTTTAAGGCACTAATAATATTTCAAAATATACAGGATATTGAATATAAAAATGGTTTTATTCTATGCAAAGTACGCCTGTGCTTAGTACGCCCACCCACCCCCCCACAAAAACCACCACACTTGCACGCACACGAAATTGGTTTAAAAACACATGCACTTTGGCCATGCGGTCTCTTAAAATAAAGAGAGGCGAAGGACCTACGGGGCTGGCTGGGTGGGCTAGGCCCCCTCACTCCCTCATAGGGGGAGTCCCTCTGCCCCATTGGGGTCGTTGGGCCCCAGTTGGGCTCCCAAGAGGAGCAGGTAGGGCGGGGTGAGTGGGAGGCCCCCCTTCACACCCGCCATTGCCACCAGGGGCATGGAGAAGGATGGCGATTGCCTCCGGGGGGAGGGTCTGCCTACTCCCAACTCCTGCAGTCCGGCTCCTCTCTCTCGAGTTCACGCACAAAAATACACTTAAAAAAAAATAATAATAAAAAAAAAAAAAAAAAAATGGTTTTATTCCCAATTGTACATATTCATCAAAAACATTTTTAAATATCAAATTAAAATACAGAGTTCCAATGATTGTCACCATATAGATAAATACAAGAACCTTCTTAATACCCGACGCGTTTCGGGATAACCTTCTTCAGGGGTGTGTAGAGAAGGATAATCATCTGTTGCGTAAGAATACATAGAGTTAATTACATGCATTTATAGCATTATTAAATATATCATTCCAGAAAGTTAGGATGCATGTGATCAGTCAAATAGTGTCTATTCCAATTGCTTTCCACACCAGAATAAATGTTTTCCATAGTCTTATGCTAGACAATTATTTTGTGCAGACACATGTCATCTTTGCAAAGACATATTTTGTTCTTATCTCATATATAGTACTGAGCTCATTGTGATTATATACTAGTCAAGCTGCCATATTTCACTAGACCTTAATTGCCACTTTGCAGACATACAGCAGCCACACATGGGACACACTTCATTAGTGGCAGTTTATTTTTACAGTCCAAACATTCTTTGTGCCCCAAATTCAGCTTTAAATAAATCATCCATTCTTTTTCTTACATGTCTTTAAAGATTAGTGGTCAGAAAAAGTGCAATACAATTAAGAAAAAGTTAAATATAGAATGTGGTGTCACCTTCCTGATTCTACTGTGTCTGTGGTATGTAAGTCTCTAGACAGGATGGACAAAAACACAAATTCTTTGACAGGTAAAACAGCGCTCGTATATGTATTTTATCTGTAGATTTAGATGTTTCCTGTAGTTCAGCTTTAAATACTGTAAGTTCCAGCTGCAGGTAAATCATTAATAATGCACAAGCAAATCAGAAGAGTAATCTTAATAAAGAGGTACATGTGATTTTCCCCAGCTTATTTATATTCAGATTGTAAGCTGGCTTTTGTTCCGTATCTCTAGGAGTCACATAAGATAAGACACAGAGCAGATGCTCTGGGATCTGTGCAGTATTAAGAAGAAAACCAAATAAACATGAAGTGATAAGAGAATGTAAATGTTCAAACTTCAGCTCACAGTGTAGGACCTTTCTGAGGACAGAAAGACAGTGAAACAAAGATAAATGAAACTAATTACAAACTTACTCATAGTGATTAATGGCACTCACTTGCAGAAATGTCTATGGATAATTACACACACTATATGCCTTAACCCACTACTTTCGTTTATCTAATCTTTATTATTGGCAGGTATGCTGTCCTGATTTTTATATTTCTGAAAAGTTAAGTCCACCAGTCTAGACTTCTAGCTTTGACTTGGTATCGTTTCTTCTGCAAAGCATCAATTGTCTTAAACTGATGTCCCCTTATTTTTCATAGCTGCCTAGGATATATTTTTCGCTTTTATAAGGCCGCGTACACATGGAGGGACATATCCGATGGAAACGGTCCTCGGACCGTTTTCGTCGGATATGTCCGCCGGGCTATTTTGGTCTGATGGCGTGTACACACCATCGGATCAAAATCCCTGCCGGCAGACAGCGCGGTGACGTGGCGGTGACGTTGACGCCGCCACGTCACCGCACCAGGAAGTAAACAACTTCCACGCATGCGTTGCATCCATACGACGCTTGTGCGGGCAGATATGTCCGCTGGTGAGTGTACTGACCAGCGGACATATCCGATGGACATGTCGCCGGCGGACAAATTTTAAAGCATGTTTTAAAATTTGTCTGCCGGTCAGACATGTCCGCTAGCCCATACACACGATCGAATTTGTCCGCTGAAGTGGCCTGTCGGACCAGTTTGAGCGGACAAATTCGATCGTGTGTACGCAGCCTAAGACTCACTTTTTCTTCCCCCAAAACTGGGGGGGAAAAGTTAGTGCATCTTAAAAGACGAATATACCTTTTTTTGACTCGCTGATCCGACCATTCCGATCCACGGAGCGCACCGCTGCCGCGGTCTTAGGAAAGGCCGCGGCTTTGGCCTAGCTCCGGAGCGGTCGGCCATCTTGGTACACCCGGCGGCGGCAGCGGTGCGCGCTGAGCAGAGCAGAGGGCTCGTGGGATCTTCTATTCCAGAGCAATCTGCAACAGTGAGTTGGGGGCAATGTTACTGGCTATTATGTGGTGGCAATATTACTTGCTATTATGTGGGGGCACTGTTACTGGCTATTATGTGGGGGCAATGTTACTGCCTATTATGTGGGGGCAATGTTACTGTCTATTATGTGGGGGCACTGTTACTGGCTATTATGTGGGGGCAATGTTACTGGATATTATGTGGGGGCACTGTTACTGGCTATTATGTGGGGGCAATGTTACTGGCTATTATGTGGGGGCAATGTTACTGGCTATTATTATGTGGGGGCAATGTTACTGGCTATTATTATGTGGGGGCAATGTTACTGGCTATTATTATGTGGGGGCAATGTTACTGGCTATTACTATGTGGGGGCAATGTTACTGGCTATTATTATGTGGGGGCAATGTTACTGGCTATTATTATGTGGGGGCAATGTTACTGGCTATTATTATGTGGAGGCAATGTTACTGGCTATTATTATGTGGGGGCACTGTTACTGGCTATTATTATGTGGGGGCAATGTTACTGGCTATTATTATGTGGGGGCACTGTTACTGGCTATTACTAATGTAGGGGTGGTGTGATGGTGATGACGAGTGGGGGGCAAATATTTTACTACAGTATTTGGTTCAGAACCTTTTTTTCTAGATTTTCCTCCTTTAAAATTGGGTGTGTCTTATATGCCGGAGCATCTTATACAGCGAAAAATACGGTAACTGTGATGACTACAAACTCTAAAGCCTCGTACACATGTACGGGTTTCTCGGCAGACTTTTTTACCACCTGGAAACCCGAGGGGAAAACTGAGAACCTGCTCGTGTCGTGGGTTTTGAGGCAAATAATAATAATAATTTAATATTTACTGACAGAAATTTGAAAGTCCAGTAGGCCTGAAATTGAAGTGAACTATTGCAAATGAAAACCTTTCAGAGCAAAACAGATGATTTCACTGGCTTTGCAAAGCCTTCAATACATTAGCCATCTTTTAACTTTTACAAGCCTTGTGTTGAATCAGAAACAATGATGCTTTTCGCAACCAAGAAAATGTTTACTATCATTGTTGGTTTGACATCCTGCCAAACGAAAAGTTCTACAGATAGCCAAACTGGGCTATTATCACATGGAAATAAACCACCCCATTGTCTCAAAGGGGAGATCGCCCCGTAAAGTAAATACTAATGTTGACTCAACAATGGATGATGTTGACCAAGAAGGGCACATAAGAAGAACTTGTTTATACAACTGCGCTGGTATCCTGTCTTCTTTAGAAAACAGTTTAAAGTTCAATTTTCACAAACCAAGTAATGTATACATTTGTCTTATATATCTGTATATATAGATATATGATCATAAGTGATGCATATGGCACTTCTCAGACATTTCAAGAAAACCTCTGTATGCAGGTTGCATTATAAATACACACGATATTAAAAGTAAGAATACATGTTGACATGGGATAAATGAAAAAAAAAATGTTTAGATTATCAATGACATCTTAGGTCATAGGGAAAAGTATGATTATAGCATCTGTTGATCTAGAGGCTTTGTTAGAAGAAAGAAATATATATATATATATATATATATATATATATATATATACACAGGGTGGGCCATGTATATGGATACACCTTAATAAAATTGGAATGGTTGGTGATTAGAGCGGACACCTGGATGTTCGGGTTCGGCCGAACTTTGGAAAAAAATCCGGGTTTGGGACTCGAACCCGAACCTCATTGAAGTCAATGGGGACCCACATTTTTGACTACTAAAATGTCTCTAAAAAACTAAGGGAAAGGGCTAGAGGGCTGCAAATGGCAGCAAAATGTTGGTAAGAGCATGGCAAGTACTCAGCAATCAAATGTGGATAGGGAAATAACTTAAAATAACATAAAATACATAAAAATAAAAATAAATAATCTTGACAAGCAGGAACCTTCCCCAATGATGGGACACTATTCCTCCCACTGATACCAATGATGCAGCACTATTTCTCCCACTGACACAAATGATGGGACACTATTCCTCCCAATTATACCAATGATGGGGCACCATTTCTCCCACTAACACAAATGATGGGACACTCTTCATCCCACTGATACCAATGATGGGACACTCTTCCTCCCACTGATACCAATGATGGGGCACTATTTATCCCACTGACACAAATGATGGGGCACCATTCCTCCCAATGATACCAATGATTGGGCACTATTTCTCCCACTGACACCAATGATGGGACACTATTCCTCCAAATGATACCAATGATGGGGCACTATTTCTCCAACTGACACAAATGATAGGGAACTATTCCTCCCAATGATACCAATGATGCGGAACTATTCCTCCCACTGACACGAATGATGGGACACTATTCCTCCCAATGATACCAATGATAGGGCACTATTTCTGCCACTGACACAAATGATGGGACACTATTCATCCCAATGATACCAATGATGGGGCACTATTTCTCCCACTGACACAAATGGTGGGGCACTATTCCTCCCAATTATACCAATGATGGTGCACTATTTCTCCCACTGACACAAATGATGGGACACTATTCCTCCCAATGATACCAATGACGGGGCACTATTTCTCCCACTGACACAAATGATGGGACACTATTCCTCCCAATGATACCAATGATGGGGTACTCTTTCTCCCACTGACACAATGATGGGGCACTAATCCTGTCAATGATACCAATGATGGGACACTATTCTGGTGCAATTAGATTTGTGAAGTAGGACTGACTTCTAACTAATTCTCTCCCTATAAGCACAATCAGGAACCTTTCCCTACAGTAGCTAATGCAGAGTATGTTACAGGAACATATGAAATGTTGGTGCAATATGCAGAGTATCTGACAGGAACATATGCAATGTTGGTGCAATATGCAGAGTATGTCACAGGAACATATGCAATGCTGGTGCAACATGCAGAGTATCTGACAGGAACATATGCAATGCTGCTGCAATATGCAGAGTATGTCACGGGAACATATGCAATGCTGGTGCAATATGCAGAGTATCTGACAGGAACATATGCAATGAAGCTGCAATTAGGTTTGTGAAGTAGGACTGACTCCTATATATTTCTCTGCCTATAAGCACAATCAGGAACCTTCACCCAAAATGATCTAATGCAGAGTATCTGACAGGGACATATGCAATGCAGCTGCAATTAGGTTTGTGAAGTAGGACAGACTCCAATCAAATTCTCTCCCTATAAGAACATCAGGAACCTTTCCCTACAGTAGCTAATGCTATGTAGATCGCTGAGTATTGTAATTCAATTTCTGAAGCAGCACAATCCTATCTAAATCTGTCCCTGAGAGCAGAAGCAGCCTTTCCCTACCCTAGCTAAAGCAGAGTGATGAGCTGTACTGTGTGCCTCTAGCTTATATAGAGGCTGGGTCACATGCTCGGTCACATGCTGCACTGGCCAATTACAGCCATGCCATTAGTAGGCATGGCTGTGATGGCTTCTAGGTCACACAAGTAAAACAAATGGCGATTGGCTGAGTTATTTACAAGTTTCTGACCACTTATAAAATGTGTTCAATGTGCTGCCCATTGTGTTGGACTGTCAATGCAACCCTCTTCTCCCACTCTTCACACACTAATAGCAACACCGCATTGAAATCTGCTGCAATGACCCGGTTATTGCGTTCTCTTTGTTTACAGCCATTGACATGTCACCGAGGTTAACACGTGCGGATCGGATAGAAATTGTGTTGGTGTCTGGTAAATGCAGTAACCGGGTCATTGCAGCAGATTTCAATGCGGTGTTGCTATCAGTGTGTGAAGAGTGGGAGAAGAGGGTTGCATTGAAAATCCAACACAATGGGCAGCACATTGAACACATTTTATAAGTGGTCAGAAACTTGTAAATAACTCATGAAGGAATAAAGTTACTTTAAAACCAAGCACACCATTGTTGTTCTTGTGAAATTCCCAATGAGTTTGATGTGTCACATGACCCTCTTCCTATTGAAAAAAGTTGGATTCAAGTTGGATTCAAAATGGCCGACTTTAAAATGGCCGCCATGGTCACCACCCATCTTGAAAAAGTTTCCCCCCCCCTCACATATACTAATTTGCCACAAACAGGAAGTTAATATCACCATCCATTATATTTTATTATGGTGTATCCAAATAAATGGCCCACCCTGTGTGTATATATATATATATATATATATATATATATATATATATATATATATTTGAATGTGATTTTAATTAGAAGTGTTTTATAGAGCTAATCAACATCATGAAAGATGTCAAATTGTGATTTTAAGAATATGAATGGACCTGTACTTAGAGTAACACATATTCATCGAACACATATCGAAATAATTCATGTATCCACATTTATACAGGAATAAAGAAGCATGTTATGTAAGAATCAAAAAATATACTAATTGTATTTTATATAATATAAAGTTACCAGAATATATGTATGTATGTCTGCCCAGCATAATATAAATATTAACTTACAAGAGTTGAACTCAAATGGTGAGACACCTGGTGGTTGAAAGTGATATTACTTGAGGATCTCAAAGTCTAGAGAACAGTTAATCGTTAAGTTGTCAACCTATAGAAACCAGACACTTTTTGACAGTTACTCCCATATTTGCAACCAACCTATGAGTTAGGGACACATATTGGTTGGCCAGAACTTAGTATAAACTTTATGGTCTTATTGTCCGGAGACAGTACTTAAGTGAAGGGAAATTAGTTGAGAATATATCATGACACAAATGTCAAATGTACTGCATGCCCATTTTGGGGGTATTTTCAAGTCGTTCATGTAACACAATTGGTATTTTAATTTCATGTAAATATTCATATTTTTGTCAACCAATAAATGTAGCTATTTTGTATGATCATACGTCTCCGTGAATAAGTTTCATATTATAGACTATGTCATATAGATTGTCTTGTATTCAAAAATATCTTCATTAAAAATAATTCAAAATAAATACTGTGCGGGCAAAACTGATTTAAAAAAAGCAAAACATTGGTAACTTTTTCCCCCTACACACGACCGGGTTTCCCGACAGGAAAACTGCTATGAGAGCTTTGGTTGGGAATCCCGGCCATGTGTATGCTCCATCACAGTGTTTCCCATAGGAAAACTGCCGGGTTAAAAACCACCAGGAATCCCATCAGGGAAATAAAAGAGCTGGTTCTCTTTTTTCCCCCAGCAGTTTTCCTGTCGGGAAACCTGCGATGGAGCATACACACGGCCAGTTTTCCCGTCCGAAAGCTCTCCCGTCATGTGTACGAGGCTCTACTTATCCATAAGGTCATAGGACCCCTGTATCATAGTTGCCAACACTTCCATATAGTTAGTAGGGACATGTTGAAGGCGAAAACCTATCCAGCAGAAAGAGTTGAAGTCACCCTTAATTGAGTACCTTTCCAAGGCTTAGCGTGTTTAATATGAACAGAAAAAGCCTCAGGCAGATACTCAATTGGATTGGCCAAGTTCTTATGTCTGGAAGGTGGGCATTTTGAATGGAACTTATTGCTCTGAGGTATGTAGCCAGAGTCAGATGAGGGGGTACAGAGGGACATTACAGCTAGACCTGGTAGAAGACAGTGGACATCCGACTGAAGGGCAGAACTACAAGGTGATGGCAGGGTGTGCTGGTGGCAGCCACTGTAACCACTTTCGTGCCATAAATCTGCACAGTCTTTTGGCTGGCTCTTGCAAATGTTTCTTGCTAAGTGCTGTGCATGTGTTCTGTTGTTGGTGACATTACAGCTCATATTTATTTGATGAGACCGTATTTTTTATGAGATCTTATGTAGATTTATATTGCACTATAACTAGTGCATTCTATGATTAGCATGGTTCTAATAGGCCTTTGAACTCTGTACACTCGGCTGTACATACTGTATCATGCTGCTGACCACTGCAAAGAAAGAGTTGAATTTTTTTTACAAATTATATTACAGAGAATCTCACTTGTGGAACAGTCAATAGATCATAGATTGTGTAATATTTTTCTGTGTACACCATGAATAGGCTCAAGTTAAAAGCCCCCCATACTGCAATGCAAATGCAGTTGTAGTTTTCTAATTCAGTCGACTATTTTTGAATGCAGGCGAATATTTTCGAATGCGGCCAATTTTTTTTGAATACAGTAGAATTTTTCGAATGCACTTACATTTTTCGTATTCCGTAGAATTTGTGCGAATGTGGTTGAGTTTTTTCAAATTTGACCGAATTCCAAAAAACAAATGTAATGAATGCAATGAATTTAACTAAACTAATTTGGTTAAATAATGAATAGAAATTAAACAAAACTATTTTTTTCATCCTGCACATGTCTAGTGGGGAGCAGGGCCACCATCAGGGGGGTACAGGCATTACACCTGTCAGGGGCCCAAACGTTCCCAAGGGTCCGGCTGCAGGAGGAGGGAGAGGCGGTTCTCAATCCAGGAGGAGTGAGATGTGAGATGACACTCACACTCACTGGCATTTTTGGCAGCACACAATCCGCGGCAGGAGGAGGGAGAGCTGAGATAACAGTCACTGGCATTTTCGGCAGCACAAAACCACCCCTGTTCTGAATTTGCAGCAGGAGGAGGGAGAGTTGAGATTACAGTCACTGGCATTTTCACCAGCACCCTCCCCGTTCTCACTCTGCAGGAGGAGCACCCCCCCCCAGTTCTCAATCCACAGCAGGAGGAGGGAGAGGTGAGTTGACAGTCACTGACATTTTCTTTCGGCAGCACCCCCCTGCTCCAGGGGGTCCATGCATGAAGTTGTGTAAGGGGACCCAAATTTTATTATGGCGGCCCTGGTGGGGAGTATGGATATTTTTAAGAGACTCTTGGATGAGCATAACATATAGGGACATGGTAAAAAATTATAGACACTGACACATGTGCACCTACACCTGCACCTACACAGGTTGAACTGGGTGGACCATTGTCTTTTTTCAAACTTACCTACTATGTAACTATTAACTATGCACAGCACTGGATCAAATGAGGGCTCAGGTAAGTAAAAGAAAGGGCATACAATGCATTAAGGTAAAACAAATATTTAGGCTTTATAACCACTTTAATGTTTTCAATAAGGTTTTCCCCATTTTTGTACATAGGATGTTCCCAGGGACTCTTGGATATAGCCAAGGAAACACAGCAAGAGGCCACACCTGACAAAAGTGTAATCAATCACATTGTTTAGGAGCAGGATAAGAAATTAACAGACATGTCCATAGTTCAAGAACATATGCAGGTCATGTCAAACATTGGCTCCAAAGCTATTTCAATAAAGGTAAGCAGTAGCTTTTCCCTTTGGCATATTTGACCTATGGCTGTGGTCCCCAACCTTTGAAGTGCGAGGGCCACTTAAGCATTTTGGTAACTGGTCGCATGCAACAATGAGCGATTGGAGCCACTCCTATAACAGAAGCGTTGCCTATGATTTCTACTGAAGCCACATGCACCTTACCATGAAGCTAGTCAATTACAGCTGCAACCCAACATGGTAATCAACTCTAAGCCAGTGTCAGGCATGAACGTCTTTGCATCACCAAAATTGCACACTACCCAATGTAACTGACTTTGAACTTTAAATATACCCCTATCAATGTTCAAAGCCACAATCAGTGAACTAGATGTCATGACTGCAGAAGAACTAGATATGCATATCAGGTGGCTAGGTCCTCAATCTGCTGAATGTATCAAAAGACTCAAAGTTGTTCACATTGTCAACCCTACTGCAGGTCCTAATGCTGTTTGGAAAAGACTTAAGCCATCGGATGCTTTATTTAAAAGGTTGCAAAGCTTTCCAAAAATATTTGTCAGAGACAAGAGCTCAGTGACCTTTTCTTGGAGTTTCAAGATGCTAAAGCCGATACCTATCTGGTCTAGTTACCTAGAAACCCACGTAGGGCCAATGCAAGTTACCTTATGGCATACAGAAAAAATGGGCATCACTTGAATTAAGCTACAAGGGAGAAAATAACATTTCTTTAACTCCCTTTTCTTACTTCTGCAAGTTAGAAGAATTTCAGATATTAAAAATTATCCAAGTTTCTACTATGGGTAATCAAACTCTCTTGGTCCATCTCCAAGGCTTGCAAGTTCAGACATTTTGCATAGAAACTATAGAGGTCCATTGTCTATAAAACAAAAAGGACTGGTATTCTACCTGAATCTACTACAGTCCCTGAAAAGGCTGATCAGAACAATAAATTAGAGAACCCAAATCACCAAAGTCCTATACATAACAAACCACAACTGCTTAAAGTGGTTGTAAAATACTTACTGTAACGGAATGAACCGTGACAGACTGAGATATTCCTATGTCTAGGGTCACCTTATGTCCACTAGGGCCATAGGGTGACAAAGAATCATAATTCATATATTACATGAGATGGGACATTAATAATAATTCATATTGCAGGACTGGAATATTACAAAAGTGGTTCATGTGGACTTGAGTCCAGGTTAACAAGACAGTGACACATCTCTCTGTGTAACCAACTATTGAAATGTTAAGTAGGTTGGCTCTTCAATGTGAAAGACACATTCTGTTGGAAAGGTGTTAATTGCAAGAAAGACTATTTCATTGTGTGAAGCTCTATGTTTACCCTATTGTGTTATTATTTAAGGTTAATTGAATTCTATTCATACAGGAATGTATTAATGCTCAGGTGTGATAGTATTTGGTTTTGATGTCATCCTCTCTGAGTTAACTCTATTGATGATGCGGTGCCGACGTGTCTACATAATTAGCTTACCTGAATGCCTTTTAAGGTGATTGAAGCCCCCCATGGTGTGAAGGGGGGTGGAGACTACATTGTCCTGTGATTAACTGCATTATGCTTGAAACTGTATAAGAAGCTGAGAAAATATCAATAAATGGGTCATATCTTTGGAAGCAAGTGCAGAGCTTGAGTCTCGTCTTGTTTATGGGAAATGATATGGATCGTGTATGCAAGATTGTCGGAGTGTGTCAGATAAGCTTGTCGTGGATGGATGGAAGGTCGTAAACGGTGGCGACCGTTACACTTACCTTAGATTGAGGCTGTTGCAGCAGTCCCCGTACACCGCTGCAACCGGTGATATGTCTTCCGGAGTAATTTCCAGATTTGCGGGCTCCCGTACTGTGATTGGCCGAAGCCGCTATGATGTCGCCAGTCACGGCACAACTCCTGAAGGTACGACACGAGCGAGCTGTTTCTTCAGTGCGCATGTGCCAATGACGTTAGTAGTGAATATCTCCTAAATGGTGCAAGTTTAGAATATATTCACTGTACCTACAGGTATGCCTTATTATAGGCTTACCTGTAGGTTAAAGTGGTGTTATAGGGTATACAACCACTTATATACTGTATTGGCTTCAAGAATGTAGCACATTTTTACAGAAATGTGGGTTTACTTCCAATGCTGTGCTTTCACAGAGCACCATGCTAAAGATTGTAAGGCTACTGATCATCCATGTTATGACAGTCTCACTCTGTCTACAGTTAAAAGTGTTCCTCTCAATTATGTTCTTCTCACCAGGCCTAATCTGAACAATAACCTTATAGGAGACAAGAATAATGTTCCACTGTTTCATTGTTTGAGATGACATTAGAAAATTCCTCAGGGTTCGAGGGTATCGCATTAACAATGTCAGCGATGAAGCCATAGACTACTGAATGAATGTACATGTTTTCAGTATCAGCCCTATTTCTGCTGTAGCAATTCACTGGCTAAGAAGGCCTGCTCAAGAATAATTCGGATCTGAAGCATGTGCATTTATGAAAAGGAATCTCTATGTAAAAGATGGGCTCAAATTTCTGCCTTCAGAAGAGAAAGCAATTTATCTTCTTAAAATAGAAGTACAGGATTTCAAAATAACAAGCAATCATACTCACCAAGGTGGATGGAGCATCCGATTCTGCACCTGTCCCCGCCACCTCTCAGTCAGGGAACTGAGTGATGCAAGACCACTGATCACTTAATTCTCAGTCTTCAATGAGCAAAGAGCGATGACTGTCACTCACTAGCTTACTGCCCCTCCAGCACTCATTGGTGCGCAGGGCTATGGAGGGGGTGGGAGCTGCTAGCTCAGGCTCTCAGCGGCACGATGAGAGGATGTGAGCCAGCGGCTACTCAGGTGTCTTCATGGATCCCATGATGACATTAGATGACATTAGCTGACAACAGATTTTAGTCCGCTGTCGGTTCAATCTGGGTCACAGGAGTGCAGAACTGTGACTCTCAGGAGAAGTAGGGCCAAAAGTACTTAGAACAACTTCAGATACCACATTTTTTTTATCCCTAACAAACACCACCAGAAGATAGATCCATGTTTTCCCTGATGCTTGCAATTCTATGTGTATGTCAATAACAGAGTATAACACTTCAAAAGGTTCTTCAGTCCTGATCAATGGCATTATGTTACTACAGACTTCAATCCCGCTGATCGCGGTAGTTGTGCAGTACCAGATGTTGCATTTCTGGACATTTCATGGTTGTCCTCACCTGACTTCTTAAATGAAATGATGACCCCATTAAAAGTTACACTGATTCTACACTTGAACTGGTTGGTTCTGAATCTGACAAGAGAATTATAACTAATACTGTTACACCCAGCATCATTATACAGTCAAGGACAAGGCTGAGTTTTGATTTTCCAAGTGCTTTCTGTTGTGCAAACTATCTCACAACTTATCTTGTTGATCATTTTGCAAACAACACAGGTCCATGAACTTTCTTGTGTGCCATTTTACCCCCACAAGTAGTGACTTTACAAGTTTTGCAGTATGTTAAAGGAGTTCTCTAAGCTAAAACTTTTAACCCCTGCTGTGCCCGGGGCGGCGATACCGGAATAACGGGAGATCGTAGGCAGGTAAGTGAAAGTTTATTTTGTATAGTTTTACAGCCCGGGCACAGCGGGGGTTAAAAGTTTTAGCTTGGAGAACTCCTTTAATGTTTGCATCATGCTTCTTGTTCTCCCCCTTTCCTCTATTTTGGGAATAGAGTGTTCACTTGTAATGTTTGTCACTTCTTAATTTGTATGAAAGAAAAGTTTAGGATTACAAAAAAAAAAGCCTTTCTACTCATCTAGGTGGATGGAGCATTGATCTTGTGCTGCATCTGTCCCCCGATGCCTCTAGACTGAGAGCGATGAAGGACCACTGACTACTTGGTTCTCAGTCTTTAGTAAGCAAAGAACCAGTAACTGTTATGCCACGTACACAAAATCTGAAATTCTGACAAGAATTCCGACAAGAAAACCGTGGATTTTTTTCCGACTGAATTTTAGCTCAAACTTGTCTTGCATACACACTGTCACACCAAATTCCGACCGTCAAGAAGGTGGTGACGTACAACACTACAACGAGCCGAAAAAAATAAAGCTCAATGATTCCGAGCATTACAACCGTGTGTACGTAGCATTAGTCATTGTCTCTCTGCTCTGCCCCCCCCAGCCCTCACTGAACTGCCAGACTGTGATGGGGCAGGAACGTCTGGCTCAGGCTCTAAGATGTATTTAGAAAAAAAGGTTCAAAACGTTAAAAAATTTAACAGAGATAAAAAGTAAAAAATGTAACCCCCCCCCACATACATACTGTACAAAAACATATGCGTTGGGGCACCTACATACCAAAATTGCCAGTTGCCCTACACATTTTATATATCAATGCGCATACCAGAGTGAGAACAATAATTCTTCTTCAGGCCTAAAATGAGTTTACATCATGTAAGCAACAGATTAAATAAAAACTTTTGCCCCGTACACAAGATCTGATTTTGTTTTTCTGACGGAATTCCACTCATGCTTGGTTTGCATACACACGGTCACACAAAAATTCTCGTAACTTTTGTCCGTCAAGAACGTAGTGACGTACAACACTACAACATTAAGTTCAAAGCTTCCGAGCATGCGCCAAATTGTTTTTCGAGCATGCTTTGGAATTTTGCACGTCAGAATTACTACAGATGATTGGATTTTACGGTAGGAATTTTTTATATTGGAAAATTTGAAAAGCAGCTCTCAATCTTTTGCTGGCAGAAATTCTGACAGCAAAAGTCCGATGGAACATACACACGGTCGGAATTTCCATTCTAAAGCTCACATCAGACTTTTGCTGTCGGAATTTCCGATCGTGTGTATGGGGCATTAGACAATTATTAATTTGGCAGCATGAGTGAAAAGGATTTGAAAATCATCAGGGGCAGTATTGTTAAGAGAAAAATATTATGATTCTATTATAAGTAGAGCTATCTAGCTATTTTGTTCCTTATTGACTTTCTCTTTTGTGTTATACATTTAAAAATATATATATATAAAAAAACACAGATATTTGCTGTACTGCTAGAGAGTGTACTTAACCTGAAAAAAAAAAAAATGTATGCGGCCACCACACTTAAGAACTGTTGATCCACAGGTACAGACAGATCCTTCTCCAAAATGCAATCACAGAATATCATCCTCCTAGACATTATGGGCATTAAACAGGAACATCAAAGTGTAATATAAGAGGAACTTGTTAAGCTTTTGCACCAGAGCCCTGTGGTGTTTAGTTATACCTTTAATAATCACCATAACCATTAGACAATATAAACCATGCACATATTACAAGCACTAATAACCGTGCTATGTTATTTGGGTTAACAGGCTAACAAGGTAACAGCAGCAAACTATATGGTTCAATAAATACTTCCTTTGTGTAAAATAATTTATTGTGCTTTCATTGAAATTGCTTTAGGACATTTTCTCACTTCTGAGTTTCTTTTGTTCTCATTTCAATAACACTGTTGCGGGCAATTCTATAATACACGCTTTATTCTTTAATCTTCAGAAATAAGGAATTCTCAGAATTCTAGCATTGTAGAACTACCTCTGCTAGAACTTTGATAACGCATTCATCTTCAAACTATTATATGGTATAATAAATTATTGTTAGATCGTTATTGCTTATAGCATCAAACCATTAAGTGTCACAGCTTCGGCTGTAGAAAATCATTATTCTAATTCCATTTGTTACCTATTACAGTATATAATTTTCAAATGCTATATATACATATGTATATATACAGTGGATACAAAAAGTATAAAAACCCCAGGAAAAATGTCAGGTTTCTGTGATGTAAAAGAAGATAAATACATTTTTTTCTACCTTTAAATGTGACCTTATAAACTCTCAAACTCAGTTGAACAACAAACTGAAATCTTTAAGGTGGAGGGATATTAGGATTAAAAAAAAAACTAAAATAATAAGGTTGCATAACTGTGCACACCCTTAAAGCGGAGCTCCACCCAGGAAAACAACATTTTCCCATATTGTTTAAAAAAATTAAATAAAAAAAACCTGAAAAAAAAATACTCACCCGAAATACCTGTTGCTATGCGGAAGTCCGTAATCTGCCTCTTCCACTCCGCGGTGCCTTTTCTTCTTGTCCTTCTCCTTGTGAATGGGCGCGCTGCTTTCTGGGAACTGTGTGTGTTCTCAGAGAGCAGCGCGCCCATTCACAAGCCAGCGCGAGACTCACGCAGGCGCAGTAGGAAATGGGCAGTGAAGCCGTACGGCTTCACTGCCTGTTTCCCATAGTGTGGATGGCGGCGCGGGACCCGGAGCGATCGTGGGACCGGCATCGGGGGGCCATCAGCGCGGGCAAGTAGGACAAGGTAAGTGTCCTTATTTAAAGTCAGCAGCTACACTGTTAGTAGCTGCCGACTTAAAAAAAAAAAAAATTGCGGCTGGAGCTCCGCTTTAAACTGATACTTTGTTGAAGCACCTTTTGATTTTATTACAGCACTTTCTTGTTGGGTATGAGTCTATTAACATGGCACATCTTCTCTTCTTTGCAAAAACTCTCTAAATCTTTTAGATTGCTAGGGCATCTCCTGTGCACAGCCCTCTTCAGATCACCTCACTTATTTTAATTGGGATTCAGGTCTGGGCTCTGGCTGGGCCATTCCAAAACTTTAATCTTCTTCTGGTGAAGTCATCCCTTTGTTGATTTGGATGTATGCTTTGGGTCGTTGTCATGCTCAGGGGCGGACTGACCATTCGGTCATTCGGGCACTGCCCGAGGTCCCCGTGGTGGGAGGGCCGGCTCAGTCCGTCACTGGAGGTGCCTGCAGTCGTGCGTGCGGGGATGTCCAGTCACTGTGACAAGCACTCCGACCACCTCTCCCCCCTGTGGAATTCAACTGAGGGGGCAGGGCCATAAGTCACTGCCATGGAGGAATGCATGTGAAGGAGCTGCTGGACTAAGAGGCAGACTGAATTGCACAGACACAGGAACGAATGGCATCCACACTGCCCTGCCTTGTGTTGTGTGCAGAAGCAGGTCAGTGTCATAAATAATGAAAGCCCTGTGATTGCAGTTACCGTGACAGTGTCTCATCTGTGTTATAGGAGCCATGCCCATGCTGATTGTTTTTTACCTTCTTGCCCTGTGCTGTGTCTGTGCTTATTTACCAGGTAGCAGGTCAGGTCAGGTGCTATTCACTACTGCACATGATGAGCCATCTATCCTTGTCCTCTATCTTGTCGAGATGGTTCCCCTATCGCATAGGTTCCGACCTCAACTGCGCAGTCGCTGCACTTGCGCAGTCGGAGGCTACGAAAATCTCCCAGCCTGAAGAGCTGTTTGTTAGCTGTAAACAGAGCATATGCAATGAACACTACGCTCGCTCCCAACCCGATGCTTGGTGCTGGTTATACACGCCCCCTCCACTCTCTCTATACAGCAAGGGCCGATGGTTATACACGCCCCTAGTTTGTTGATATTCTCAATATGACATCTGCCCCTTTGACAAAAGCACTGGCCATCGAGTAAAGGGGCCATGTATAACCAGCCCCAAGCATCGGGTCGGGAGTGAGCGTATTGCGCATGCTCCGTTTACAGCAGACAAACAGCTGTTCAGCCTCTGAGATTTCCGTAGACTCTGACTGAGCATGCACAGTCGAGGTCAGAACCTATTCGATAGAGGAACCATATCGTCAGAGCACTGGCCAGCTCATACCTCCCGACCCCTCTCATACAACAGCCACATCAACCTAGCTAGCGGGATTTAATGGTTCAAGGTACTGCTTTCTCGGGGGTACAGTTTTTTATTGTGTATGATAAGCTTCCGCTGTTGCGGGCACCTCCAGGGGCGGACTGAGCCGGCCCAGGCCCTCCCACTACGGTTCCCTCAGGCAGTGCCCGAATGACCGAATGGTCAGTCCACCCCTGCACACTGATATTTGGTACACTGAATGCCACTCAGTGTATAGATATCAGTGTTATATATAGGGAATAGCACTTAGACCTGGTTCACATTGAAGCAATTTACAATGCGATTTGACATGTCAAATCGCATGGTAATGGCACTACCCGAATCAGTGCGATGCCCCATTTGTGGTGCCGCACCGATTCCCAAAAGTTTTTTCACTACAACTTTTGGCAAACTTCTTGGTGCAATTTCCATAGACAGCTGCACAGATGTCTCTGAAATCACCCGCCGAATTCGCACTGACATGCGGGTATGAAATTGTGCGAGTTTAGCTGAACTGTCTCGAACAAAATTTCATTCCCACTGTCAGTGTGAACCTGGACTAAGGCTGATTCACACCTAGGCATTTTTTGTGCTTTTTGCATTTTGCAGATTTGCACAACAATCCATTTAACATGGTTTCCTATGGAACACGTTCTGTAGTGCAAATCTGCAACATGCAAAAAGCACTAAAAATGCATAGGTGTGAATCCAGTGAGTGTTATGCCCTATATATATATTCCTTACGTTGGCGGTCAGTGAGAAGAATGTTCCTTACATTGGTGATCAGTAAGAAGAATGCTCCTTACATTGGTGATCAGTGAGAAGAATGTCCCTTACATTGGTGATCAGTGGGAAGAATGTCCCTTACATTGGTGATCAGTGAGAAGAATGTTACTTACATTGGTGATCAGTGCTTCAGTTTGTGAATGAACAGGAAGCTGCTTAGCACAGAGCACTCCCATTCATTATGTCCAGTGCAGCTGAGGATACAGAGAAAAGGACTGGGGAATCTCTGTCATCAGTCCTTATCTCTGTCTCAAAAGTAAGACATCAGGGGTCTGTTTAGACTCCTGATATTTCACTAAAACCCCCCAATGTGCACCGACCTCTGCCCTGCTGACACGTCCACTGCTCTACTGACACTGTCCATGTTGTAAATATATTTTAAAATGTTGGTTTACATTTATAAAAGTGTATATATCTATATAATATATACAGTATATGCATGTGTGTTTGAGCTGCCACCCTAATGCAATGGGCTAGACACACCTATGCCCATAGGTAAATGTCAGCAGAGGAAGTTAACCTCTTTAACTATATCCCGATCAGTCCCCGCAGTTCTACGTTGGCTCTCCTGCGCGAGAGCCCGTAGCTTTACGTCGGTTCTCGAAACATCCACTAGGGACGTGCACGCCCCCCGCTCGCTCCTGACTCCCGCGCGCGCCCGGCGGTCGCGATCACCAAAAATGTGTCAAAAGTGTCCGAAGTGTCCTCCATATTGTCGCAGTACCGAAAAAAATCGCTGATCGCTGCCATTACTAGTAAAAAAATATATATATTAAAATGCCATAAAACTACCCCCTATTTTGTAAACGCTATAACTTTTACGCAAACCAATCAATAAACGCTTGTTGCGATTTTTTTTACGAAAAAATATGTAGAAGAATACGTAAAGAAAACTGAGGAAAAAAATTGTTTTTTTATATATTTTTGGGGAATATTTATTATGGTAAAAATTAAAAAATATTTTTTTTTTTTAAAAATTGTCGCTCTATTTTTGTTTATAGCGCAAAACGTAAAAACCGCAGAGGTGATCAAATACCACCAAAAAAAAGCTATATTTGTGAGGAAAAAAGGACGCCAAGTTTGTTTGGGAGCCACGTCGCACGACCGCGCAATTGTCAGTTAAAGTGATGCAGTGCCGAATTGCAAAAAGTGCTCTGGTCTTTGACCAGCAATATGGTCCGGGGCTTAAGTGGTTAAGTTGCCCACAAGCTGAAACTCATTAGTTTCATATACCTCTATGAACAGTTGTTATGTAAGGCCCCTTTCACATTAGCGGACCGTTCGTCCGCTCATTACATGTAATGGGCCCCTATGGGAGCGGATCCGTTAGCGGATGATGCATCCGCTAACATCCGCAATATCCGCATCCGTTTTTTCGGACGGAAGAATGTCCTATTTTTCTTCCGTCCGGTGGAACGGATCAGATGCAAACGGACAGACGGTCCGTTTCCATCCGATTCCCCATAGGGGATAGCGGAGGAGAGACAGGGCGGCCCCCGAATAGTGTGCGGGGACCGCCCTGTCAGCCCGACAGCTCAGCGGAGCCCCCTGCTGAGCCGACGGACACACAGAGCGGACCGAAAAACGGACCGCTCCGTGTGAAAGAGGCCTAAGTAAGATTGATCTGCCTGTCTTTTGTCATTGTGGTTCATTCTCCAACACTGTGCTTAATTCATTTTTTTTTCCCGCTTATCTCAAAGTTTATTTACTGATGCATGAATGTGCGTAGGGAGCTACCTGATTCCTTTCTACTATCTTTGTTGCCCCTAATTATATCTTTAATATAATTTACAGGCTTGAGGTGACAGTAACTTAATCCAGCTACATTGCACATGAGAGATTTGAGATTTCATGTCTACATACCAATGCACAATAGGAAAATGTGTCCTGATCATAATTGTTGTAAGCACTGCACCTTCTGAAATCTATGGTCGCCTTTATTGTACCTGTTTTTAGCCCTGTTTTCCTGTTCGTTTATATTGCATATACTGTATCAAGACATCATAGAAGATAACACAGTTCAATCAATTCTAATGATGGTCAAATTATACAGCTTTATGATTCTTTACATGCAGTTTCAACAAAGTTAAGATTTCAGTAAATGACCTTGTAGGCACATGCATGTAGGACATTCAAGTCTTTCTATACAATAAAGGGTGATCATAAAAGTGCCACTCATAATTACCAGGGAAAGAATAAAGTCATTCCATTAGATACAAACTTTAACCTTAAGAGACATAATGTAGCCAAATTGAGATGGATTGTAGCTGAACAAATGAAGGACCTTATAATTCAACACAAGCTAAAAAGATTATGGAAAGAAGTGTTTTAGATCTGTCAGTTATATACTAAGCAGCTAAAAAGGATTAAAGGGGAAATTTAGTTTAAACGTTTTATGTAAATTGTCTATTGATACACGACCTGCTGTGGTTCTTTGTTTCTAAGCTTCCATGTATAATGCTTACTTAACTTTTATTGTTAATGGGTAACATTGCAACAAAGTAAAGCTCCAATTCACTTTTCCATAATGGAAATTATATTTTCAAAGCAACAAATGTGTGAATTTTAACTAACAAACCCATTTTAGACCACGCTGCACTGGAAGGCTTGGTATGTCAACCCCATCCGATTTGATCGGATTTGTCTGCTGGGATATATTGGTTTGATCATGTACACACGATCAAACCATAATCTCCGCCGGCAGACAGCGCGGTGACGTGGCGGTGACGTTGACGCCGCCACGTCACCGCACCAGGAAGTAAAACACTTCCGTGCATGCGTCAAATCCATTCGACGCATGTGCGGGCAGATATGTCTGCTGGTTAGCGTACTAACCAGCAGACATGTCGGACGGACGGGTTCCTAGCAGACAGATTTTAAAGCATGCTTTAAAATTTGTCTGCTGGAAAAATCTGTCTGTCCGCCCGTACACACGATCGAATTTGTCTGCTGAAACGGTCCGTCGGACCGTTTTCAGCAGATATATTCGATCGTGTGTACGCGGCCTTACAGTACTTTAACTGCTTGTTGATAATGCTGTCCCATGGTGTCTTGACTGGTGCAATGCTATTGTGCATGCTGCTTAACAAAGCCCATATCCTTATGCTAATTTACTTCTAAAAAAGACAATGAGATCTTTAGGATTAAATGGCCAACAAAGGCCCCTTTATTAATTCCAAAAGATAACATATAAATAATAGGGCTGTTACTGATCAAAATTTTTGTGTTCGATTAATCTTTTTTTTTTTTTTTTTGATTAATCAACTAATTTCGATTAATTATAACGCACATACAGATCCAACTACTTTTAGCTGATCTCCTTGCAGGCTGATTCCCAGTGCAGCTCCCAACCACTGGAAAAATGGATAGCAGGATACAAAAAACACACAAAGGCAGCGCTCGATGGGAATAGCATTAAAACTTTTATAGTCTTCAGGTAGGTAACAAAATAAATATTGCACTGGAGATAAAATCGATGTAGCTACATAAACTGTAAAAATGGTGCGAGTAATACCAAACAGTACCAAAAGCAGTCATAAAAACATGTAGCCAAGTATGATACGGGTATAAAAATGTGTACAACGATACCACTGCTGAATCCAGATGAGGAGAGGTTAACATCAGTCCGTTGGCATGTAGATGTCCCATAAATGGGGACTATTACCACTCCTAGTGGATGGTTGTAGAATCCCAGGTTGATAGAGGAAAGTGATAGAGGGAAGTGATAGAGGGAAGTGTAACAGCCCTTGCGTGTGGCAGATAGTAAGGTCCCGCCGGCATGCAGATATGAAGGCACAGAAAAGGAGCCCTTCAGATGGACGCAGCAAGCCCCGCCGGTGTCCATGATGTTACCGGATCTCCGACGGAACTCCCTGAAGGCCCAGAAGCCGGTGGAGAGGTGAGTACCAATCAAAAGAATTTTAATCAAAAAAGATTTTGATCGATCAAAAAAATTTAAGATTAATCGATTAACTAAAAGTTAATTTGCACAGCCCTAATAAATAACTTATCAAAAATAACAATTTTTATAAATATATATATCTGTACATAAATACTGTGTATATATATATATATTTAGCACATAACATTTTCCCAACAGATTTTTCTTAATTGCTGTGCCTGGGTTTCTGAAAGAAGGTACCAATTGCTATCTCATCGGCTGTCCACGATCTCCACAGTATCCTGGCCTCCAGCCGAGATCCACAGCTCAGAGACAATGACTCGATCTTTCTTCCACCATTTAGCCCGATGACCAATAGCCCATGACCAGATAGGGGAGGTGCCCATCCCGAGACAGGCCCCCAACCCCTACCAACCATAACTGATGTATACATATAAATATATATATATATATATATATATATATATATCCCACCACCGTCCGACCTTCAGGAAACTGAGACCCCTGCCACCGACACCTGAAATAAAAAACACAGCAAAACACACACCCACACCAGACAGCTGCATAAAGGGAGGGAAGGAGGGAAATTTAGCACTGTGTGTAACCTCTCCTGCTTTCCGTGCCGGAATGCAGAGGCTCCGCCCCCCACTATACTATATGGACACAGCATGGGTAATCTAACCCCACCCTGTGTACACAGCTAATACTGCATCCACTCCTACATCACTTCCTGGTGCACATGGCTCAGGCCGCAAACACACGTTCGGTCAAAACCGATGAAAACGGACTGAAGGACCGTTTCATTGGTCCAAACCGATCATGTGTGGGCCCCATCAGTCAGTTATCTTTCGGTCAAAAAAAAGAGAACTTGCTTTAAAATGTGACCGATGGACACCTGACCATTAGTATGCAAAAGCATTGGTTAAAAGGCCGTGCATGCTCAGAAACAAGTTAAAGCATGCTTGGAAGCATTGAACTTCGTTTTTTTCAGCACGTTGTTGTGTTAAAACATGTAAACGTCACCACGTTCTAACACAATCAGTTTTTTAACCGATGGTATGTAGGCACATCAGACCATCAGTCAGCTTCATCGGTTAACCAATGAAAACGGTCCTTCAGACCATTCTCATCAGATGGACTGATCGTGTGTATGCGGCCTAAGCGTACCCCCCAGTCATGTGGACCCTGCGCTGAGGTTTCCTTTAGCTCCGGAGCGTTCTTTGTTGCTCCACAATCCAGAGTGGAGTTTTGTTACTGGCCAGATCACCAGATGAAAATAAATGAAAAAAGCCTAAATATTAAATGTTTGTTTTATGGGATTATCACAGCTTTATAGGTCAGAGAGAAATTTACATTTTTATTATGGGCCAGTTTATTCTGTGATAATTTTTCCACTGCCTAAAATAAAAAGCAATTACATGCATTGTTTTTTTTGGTAATATTATCTTGCAAAGATGATTTTATTTTCTGTTTAATCTATAATCTGTGACCGGTGTTTAAAAAGAAGCATTTTAACAAGTATAACAAGTATACATTTTAGTCTATTATTGTCCTATTTATCCCCGGTTCACATCAGTGCGGCTTTGAAATAGCACTACTTCAACATGATTTCAAAGCTACAGATCAGTGTGATTTACACCTCCGATTGCATTCCAGCATGCGACTTCAATTAACAGAAGTCTATGCAACTGGCAATAAAATCAGAAAAAAGTAGTGCAGGAAGTAGGTTAAAATAGAACTCCAAACAGGATACAAAGTGCCAACAATCTTGCATATCAGTGTACTTTTTTATTGTATTTTTTTTCTTTATTTAAACTGCATAGCTAAATTTTAAAAATCAGATCCTGGCCTTTGTGCATGTTACCAGCAGACGAAGTGTTTGGTTGATAGGGTCACTACTGGGTTGGAGTGTATTGCTTGCAAAGTCAAGTCCATAACAACCACACAGGGCAATGGAAATTATACAAACTAATTTGGCATTTTTGAAAAATGCAAATATACAGATCAGGCTTTCTGAAGGAGGTTAGCAATCGCAGTCCTGTATTACCCTTAGCACAGGCTTCTCCCCCTGGTGGTATTCCCGAGTCTGGCTCGGGGTAAGATTTCAGGACCAAAAGCGGTATCCCCGAGCCAGACTCGGGATCGCCTTGCAGTGTCCACAGGCATGGTTTACTTACCTTGTCCCTGGATCCTGCGATGCCTACCCGCTATGTGAGTGAGCGGCATCCTCGCTCAATTCACACAGTGCCTGTGGGCCGCCGATCTCCATTCCCTGCGACGTTACGACACACGGCGGCGGAGAACGGCGATCTCCGATCTTACTCAAAAAAGTAAATAAACACAATACATACAGTATACTGTAAACTTACAGATTACAGTACTGTATGTAAAAAATAATAATAAATAATAAAAGTAATGACAGCGACAATTTTGCAACTGAGAAAATTTAAAGCGGAGGTTCACCCTAAAATATACCCTCTCCCATGTGATCCAGCATACTGGCGTCAGCGCCAGTATGCTGTTTTTTTTTTTTTAAATCCCACACTTACTGTGAAAACTTTAATCCCTATTTCTTTCCCCCGTGGTGGCTGGCGCCTATACAGCTTTTCAAAGCTTCCGAAAATACTTGATTTAGGACTCGGGTATTTCCGGGGCAATGCGGCGCCTGCGCACAGACCTAGGAGCTGACTGCGCAGGCGCCGTATTTCTCCGAGTCCTATGGCTAAAAAGCCGAAATAGGACTCGGAGAAATACGGCGCCTGCGCAGTCAGCTCCTAGGTCTGTGCGCAGGCGCCGCATTGCGCCGGAAATACCCGAGTCCTGAATCGGGTATTTTTGTAAGCTGTGACGCGCTATACAAGCGCCATCCACCACGGGGGGGAAAGAAATACAAATTAAAGATTTCACGGTAAGTGGGCGATTTAAAAAAAAAAAAAAACAGCATACTGGCGCTGATGCCAGTATGCTGTATCGCATTGGAGAGAGAATATTTAGGGCGAACCTCCTCTTTAACCTCTCTGGCGGTATGATTCTGCCTGGAATTACGTACCAAAATCGGTACAATTATTTGCATGGAAATTTGGCGTTTTATACTGTAGGCCTGTAATTCTTAGGAATAACTTGCTTAAATCTGTCCAAACAAGACATCACGGGTATGATAAAGTTTGAAAAACAAAATCATAATTTTTTATATAATAAAAAACTATAAATAATTATAACAAATCATAATGTAATTATAATAAAAAATATTCAATAATGTAATCAACTCAAAAACACTAAAAATTTGCTCAGTTGCAGAATTGTCGCTGGCATTATTTATTTTGTTTATGACGAATTTCCCCACAAATCACTATCGCTCAATTCTGCAAGTGATTATAATTTATTATCGCTGTTTTCTAGCTGATCTAAAACCATTTTTGACATAAAGGGACACTTTTGGTTGCTATGGGCAATCTACAGTTTCCAGGCAGAAAGAACAGTTTTTATTATATAAAAGGACATGTAGGGCACAGGACAGACCACTAGGGACAAGGGGTGTGTGTATTTTTTACATACAGTACTGTAATCTATAAGATTACATTGTACTGTATGTAAAGTGTTTGTCGCCGTTCTCCGCTCCCGTGCGTCGTAACGTCGCAGGGAACGGAGATCGGCGGCACACGGGGACGCTGTGTGAATCGAGCGAGCACCCGCTCGCTCACACAGTGTGGATGCATCGCTGGATCCAGGAAGAAGGTAAGACAGAGCGCGCTGCAGGCTCTGCATGGCTACCCCGAGCGTGACTCGGGGATACCGATCTCTGCAAAAAAAAACACCCCGAGTCACGCTCGGGGATACCGCCAAGGAGGTAAGTGTTTTTGATTAGATTGCATTATTGAATAATTTTTATTATATACATATATTATTATTTGTTATAATTCTTTATAGTTATTTATTAAATTATAATTTATGATTTTGTTTTTCAAACTTTCATACCCGGGATGTCTACTAGACTCTTGTTTGGACAGATTTAAGTGAGTTATTCCTAAGAATTACAGGCCTACAATGTAAAACGCCACATTTCCTTGCAAAATAGTGGTACCGCTATTAGCACCTAAAACCAGTAAGGAACATAGTACCAGGGAGGTTAACAAACCAAAGAAAAGATATTTGGTGATGTGACATATAGATATCATTTATTTAAAGACCAGAGTGCACATCCTAATGTAAAATCACATACTAAAAGGCTTCTGTTTGGTAAAAGTGATGCACAGCATTGCATAAAACTGACCTATTTATGTCTCATTTATGTTGAGATACATTGTACATCTGACACACTATTACTTTTATAGCTAAATGTGTTTTAGCGAGATATGACTTGCTAGAAGCTTTGCCCTGGAAATTGAATGCCAACCAACCACCAGCAATTTAAAACAAATTGAGTCAATCTATACTATTCAGTCATTGGGGCAGATTCACGTAGATCGGCGCATTATCATTCCGGCGTAGCGCACCACTTTTCCGTTAGACTTGCGCAATCTAGCCGCGTAATCCGGCGATTCACGTAGCTTTTACGCAAGAGCTTGCGCAAACGTAAGGTTTTTTCCTGAGGCGTAAGGAGGAGTAATACAAATTGGGAAGGACGTGGGCGTGTTACATTGAAATGAGCCGTGACCCCATGCAAATGAAGGGCCGGCCGACTCGCGCATGCGCGCGTGAAGGAAACCATGTCAGCTCCGTTGTGCGCATGCTCACAACTCAGGAGCGGCGCAATCAGTGAAATTGGAAATGGACTAGGGCAACTTTATGAACTACGCAGACAGCATAAATAGACAGACACAAATGCACTTCCTTTGCAAAAGTACATCCCTTTGTATCCCTCCCTATACAGCAAGGTGCTTTTGTTTGTTTGTGACGTGTCTTTGAGATATTTGGGGACTGTTTTGCAGAGTGATTTTTGTCTTTTATGTCTTTGTTGTTATTTTGTTTAAATTATATTTTTGCTGGGCATTTTTTATTTTTGCTCGTCATTTATTTAATTTTTTTGGTTCTGTTTGTGTATGATTTTGGAATGTGGGGGTGATATTCCTGCGGGAAAAGGGGTGTCACCCTCATTTGTGGTGGAGAAGTGATCGCCAGGTCTGTGTGAATGGTGTATGAATGTACAGTGACATAATTGGAGCCGTGGCATGGCGTTGCAGCTCACAAGTCCAATGTGATGAGGATGTGGGGTGTGTGTGCTAGGGACCACAGTGGTGTGCATGCATGCATTCTCATTGTGCCATGATTAATGTGTGTGTTTAACGTGCAAAGATGCATAATGTGAGCTGGCATGAGATGGGGTCATGAGATGGGGTACCAGTGCATATGCAGAGTCACCTTGAAGGGAAAAGACAGGAGGATGTTAGTCATGCATGTGCCACTTGTGAGGTGTGCATCACGGGAGGGGATAGTCATGCCTGCCACCCATGTCACTCACCAACCAGCCAGCTGTCCCCATACATGTTCTGTTGGAAATCTGTGGGGATGGGGCTCTGATTGTATATGTAGCTGTCATGGGTGTCATGGGTGGTGCCATGTGTTGGGCTGGTGATGTCCTCCTGCAGGGTTGTGGTAATTCCATGATGGCATGAGGGGTGAATCTGAAGATGCGAGACACCTCAGAATCACTCATGCCATAGATGTCTATGCGTGTGTGATATATCAAGTGAAGAGTGAGGGGCTTGTATCAGATAAGAATATTGTATTAGATTAATTTAAATTGTAAATTTTATATAAGCAAATAAAAAAATTAAAAAAAACATCTCCCGTGCCCTCCTTAGTGCCATCCTCCGTGCCCTCCTCCTTCTTTGTTCATCTAAAGTCAGTAGTATAGCTATGCGCGACGATGCCCCTGGCATGTTGGCATACAGATTGTTGGGCAACACGTGTGACTGCTGAACTCCTCACTAACAGTGTTGCTTTATCTGACAATTAGACTTTTTTTCAAAATTTAGACCAGCTTTTAGGTCCTCTAACTTTAGACAGAACATTTTGCTGTTGCGCACATCGCGTAGCCTGCGCAGCAACTGCGTTTTTTTGTGGATCCCCGTAACTCCCTCATTAGCATATTTGACTAGCAAATCAATGGTGTGTCTAGCGCAGTTTTGCACGAAGGGAAGCGAATGTCTAATTCAATTACGCCGGACCAAAAAACGTAGATTTCTGGCGTATATTGTTTTGTGAATCGCGTCCAACTATACGCACGCGCACATTTAGACTTACGCACGCGCAACAGCAGTTGCGCAGGCGTAATCGCTCTGTGAATCTGGGCCATTGTGTTTATTAATGGCTTCAAACACAGAGTTAGACCTACTTGTTTCATAGAGTGATGATTACTATTTCTATGCTTCTTTTATTTTGCAGTTCTGGAACATACATTCACATTAATGTGTTTTTATTATATTTCAGGTCAGCATTATTAGGATTATAGTTACATTTGCGTTCAAATATTTTATGATAATAGTGTTAAATAAGTCTTTCTAGTGCTGGGATAACATCAAAGAATACTCACATCCCACAGCCATCTTGTAAATAGGGATTGAGTTACTAAAACTGGAGAGTGCAAAATCGGGTGCCGCTCTGCATAGAAACCAATCAGCTTCCAGTTTTATTTGTGAAAAATTAAAGTGGTTGTAAAGAAAAAACATAAAAATAAATTGGCTGTAAAGAAAAATAAATAAATAAATGAAGTGGTTGTAAAGGCACAAGGTTTTTTTTTACCATGCATTCCATGCATGAAGGTAAAAAACCTTCTGTGTGCAGGAGCCCCACAGACCCCCCTATTACTTACCTGAGCCCCCTCTCAATCCAGCGATGTCCATGAGAGTCTTGCCTCTCCGTGGACTTGCACCCTTGATGTGCTCAGCCAGTGAGCCAATCAGGAAACATAGGGGGTGGAGCCAAATCCAAGCTCTGTGTTGGCTACCATGCACAGTGGCATCAGATCTTGTACTCTCCAGTTTTAGTAAATCAACCCCATAGTTGTACTAGCATAATAGTACTAGAATTCAGTAAGGATTTGCATTATTGGATATTTTTGTAGGTATGTACAGCATATGCTTTATCTCCCCCTGACAACTTTAACCTCTTCCCCACCTGGCCTATTGTAAAATGATGGCCAGGCGGGAGTACTGTTGTTCTGGGAGGATCTGTCACCTGCCTGGGTTTTGCTACTGCTGATTTTAGTGAGAGAAAAAGAGAAGCACCGAGGAAATGCGGGCATTGTAGGTATAAGGGTGTCAGGGAAGAGAGACACTGCCACTTTGCAACATCTGGGCAAAGGGGCAGTTGTTTTTAGGTTTGGTACTATGAAGTGACCCTCCCTATTGTATAGTGAGACTTGCTAACCATAATAGGCTAAGGAAGAGTTGAAACCCATTGCTATTGGTCTATTTGGACCACTTGAAAAATGAAAATTACTACTAGCATTGTTGCTATACACCGGAGATATATTTTAGTAAATGGGCTGCATTACCACAATTCATAAAAAATAGTACAGATATGTTAGATTGGACTAGATATTTTAAAGGTACACAAGATTTTTGGCCTAGTGCAAAACAAACAAAACCATGCAATGTACATAGGTCAGTTTATTTTGTGTTGAGTAGCAAGTAAAGCAAAAGTAAGATGATCCTTGCACTGCAGTTGCCTCTTCAGTAGGGAGAATAGTGAGCAGCACAGTACTGACATAGATAAATCTCACTCCATATCTCATGAGACTAGAGGTCTGGAGCGCAGTGCCTCACACTACAGATATAGAGCTAGAAGACTAAAGGAATAGGAGTGCCTAGACACATGGTGGGAAGTGCATTTCTGTTTTTTTCATGAGGCATTCTTAACAAAAAATAACATTTTTGGGGTAGTGTTTAGGCACAATTACACAATTCTAGATGTTTCCTACAACATAGAATTTTTTCACGTTTTGAATTCAGGTCTTTAGGATCTTTAGAATCATTAAAGAAAGAAAAAAGGAAGAATACATCTAATTATATTCTATCTTCTTTCTGTTTTTGTACTGTTAAATAAAACATGTCATCATAAAGAAGATGTTGCACTGAACCACAAAAGTGTATCATTCTCATAAACGATAAATAGGATGTAAATGCTAATAGGTTCCTATGAACATATCGATTTTAATAAAATAATAGAATGGATTTAAGATTTATTACCTTATTGGCAATTTTTTTAATTAAAAAAACTATTTAGGGCCAAAATGCTGTTTACAAAGTAGGGCAATATATTGTATATTCCCAATAATAATATTTATACTGTATTAAAACTCAAGAACTTTTTTAGATTAAACTGGCAGCCAAAAATACAATTGCAGTCAATGGGCCAGATTCACAGAGCGATTACGCCGGCGTAACAGGAGATGCGCGGCGTAAGTCTAAATTTGCGCATGCGTTTCGATACTCCGCATCCCCAAAACGAGATACGCAAGAAATCGACTTTTTTTGTCCAGCGTAATTTCAATAGACAGGCGCATCCGTCCGCGCAAAACTGCGCTAGACACACCATTGATTTGCTATTCAAATATGCTAATGAGGGAGTTACAGGGATCCACAAAAGAACGTTGGTGCAGCGCAGGCTACGCGCTGTGCGCAACAGCTGCATGGCCTGTCTAAAATTAGACCATATAAAAGGTGGTATAAAATTAGACAATTCGTCTACATGTCAGAGAAAGCAACACTGTTAGTGAGGAGCTGAGCAGTCACACGTGTTGCACAACAATCTGTATGCCAACATGCCAGTGGCATCCATGCTCATAGCTATACTACTGACTTTAGATGAGCAAAGAAGGAGGAGGGCACGGAGGAGGGCACGGAGGAGGGCACGGGAGAGGATTTTTTTTTTTTACAAAAAAAATTTCTTTGCTTTTAAGAAACATTTTTACAAAAAATATACATACATATATACATCAATACATAACATACATACAAATTACAAACACGGTCTCACTATCTTTCAATAGCCCTTTAAAACCTTGATGGATATAATAATCTAATCTGATACAAGCCCCTCACTCTTCACTTGATATATCACACACGCATAGACATCTTTGGCATGAGTGATTCTGAGGTGTCTCGCATCTTCAGATTCACCCCTCATGCCATCCTGGAATTAACCACAACCCTGCAGGAGCCCAACACATGATACCACCCATGACACCCATGACAGCTATATATACAATCATAGCCCCACCCCCACAGATTTTGAACAGAACATGTATGGGGACAGCTGGCTGGTTGGTGAGTGACATGGGTGGCAGGCATGACTGTCCCCCCCATGATGCTGAAATCACAAGGGGCACATGCACTACTAACATCCTCCTGTCTTCTCCCTTCAGGGTGACTCTGCATATGCACTGGGACCCCATCTCATGACTCCTATACGGAACCCCCCTAACCAAGGCTACCCTGTCTTCTGAGGGAAGAGCAGCCAGGAGCCAGCTCACATTAGGCATCTTTGCACGTTAAACACACACATTAATCATGGCACAATGAGAATGCATGCATGCACACTACTGTGGTCCCTAGCACAGACACATCACATCCTCATCACATTGGATTGGCACAAGCCCACCATGCAGGACTTGTGAGCAGCAACACCATGCCACGGCTCCAATTATGTCACTGTACATTCATACACCATTCACACGGACCTGGGGATCACTTCTCCACCACAAATGAGGGTGACACCCCTTTTCCGGCAGGAATGTCACCCCCACATTCCAAAATCATACACAAACAGAACCAAAAAAACAAAAAAATTGACCAGCAAAAATAAAAAATGCCCAGCAAAAATATAATTTAAACAAAATAACAACAAAGAAAACACATAAAAGACAAAAACCACTCTGCAAAACAGTCCCCAAATATCTCAAAGACACGTCACAAACAAACAAACAAATGCTAATAAACAACAGAACAAAAGCACCTTGCTGTATAGGGAGGGATACAAAGGGATGTACTTTTGCAAAGGAAGTGCGTTTGTGTCTGTCTATCTATGCTGTCTGCGTAGTTCATTAAGTTGCCCTAGTCCACTTCCAATTTCACTGAGGAAGGAAGGAAGGCAGAAGGAAGAAAGGAAGGCAACCTCCACCTTCTTGGTGACTGCTCTCCCCCACTGCTATTCCAGGAGCTCTTCCTGTTGGGTCTGAAAGAGTGACCCTCCCCCAGGGCGAGAACTGTCCCAGTAGTAATCGGCGCACGTACCTACCAGTAGGACGTGTGGCTCCTGGGCTCCAGACAGGCAGGGTTTCCCACCCCCCGCCTCAGCAGGCCTATTCATCAGCCTTCCCTGGCCGCTTCTCACTCTCCTAAGGACCTCTCCAGGTAAGCCCCTGCTACTCAGGGCGATCTACACCTCCCCAGGACCCGTAGGTGGCCGTCCTTGTTAGGACAGCCACGGCGGCAGCCTAATCTCCTCCATCGGAGAAACAACCCCCCCTCGATCCGCTTCCTCCAGCTCCGGCCCCCCCAACAACCAGCCGGAATTGGAAGGCTCCCCTGCTCCTTTCCTCTGTCCCATATGCCCCCCATACAGCCATCGTCATCAGAGGCACCCTTCTGCCACCTCTCCACGGCAATTCCACCATCCCAGGACTTTTCTGGACATCCGCGCCAGACCTCTCTCAAACGCGGGGCCGCGATCCAGGAAACACCGCGGCTTCACCTGCGGCCTAACGCCGCGCCACCTCTCACACCCAGAATCCCCTCCAAGTCATCAGAAACTTCCCAGGAGTTCACCCCCAGCCCCTGCAGGACTCATCCACCCCTTGCTTCAACAACCAGTCCCCCCCCCTGCTCACCAATCCACCCAGCTGGCTACACACCAGCCTGGGTCCCATGTCCTGCTCCTGGTCGGCGGCCATCTTGGTACACCCCAGCAGCAGTGACAGCTCTCACCCCCCTTTTTCACAACTTAACAGCACTTGATCCAGGGGTTTCGCCCGATCACCGTTCAGGGATCAGGAAGGAATTTTTTCCCCTACCAAAGCAAATTGGCATAGCACGGCTAGGGGTTTTTTGCCTTCCTCTGGACCAAGCCGGGAGGATTCACGGAATCCTCTCTCCATCGCCACCAAAAAAAAACTACTTTGCCCCCGGTGAATGGCGCCCATGGCTAATCTGCGGTACTCTGCAGAAACCATTTGGGATCTGAGGAGTTGCGCCGCAATACTGCCAGCCATCACCAAAAAGACCCTAAGAATGGAGCAACTTTTGAAGATCGATCGACGATCGACTGTCAAAAATTTTAGCCGTTTACCCCAGCTTAAGCACATTTCATGTGCTTTGATCAACACAAGATCGGCAGTAAAACACCGACTTGAAATCCATGATTTCATTCTACAACACGATCTAGATTGCCTCTTCATTACAGAGAGCTGGCTCACAGCCGACTGTAACACCATTCTAGGAGAACTGGTGCCAGAAAACTACCGTATTATAACGGAAAACAGAATAGGGCAAAGAGGAGGAGGCCTGGCGGTGATCCATAAGACTCACCTTGAGATCACTAAACCAGTCCTTCAAAATCCTCTTCCATTCATGGAAACCCTTACTCTGCAACTGCAAACAAATTCAAAGGAGACCGTCCACATTCTGCTCTGCTATAGGCCACGGGGCCCAAAATCACAGCTGCTATCATCATGGACGGATTTCTTCTCCACTTACACCCTCAACAGCAAACACCTTTTGCTGCTCGGGGATTTCAACCTCTGGGCCAATTCCTCACAAGACACCGTTGCCGATGCCTGTATTGACCACCTGGAAGATTTAGGGTTACAGCAACTAGTATGTGGGCCCACACATGCTTCAGGTCACACACTTGATCTTTTCTTCAGACAAGATCTGGAAATAAAAATTTTGGAAAATGAAAAGTTGCCATGGACAGACCACCATGCAATTAAATTCATTATTTCCACAATCCCCCCCGCAACAAAAACATCAAATCCAGTGACAACACACTGGACTAGATGTCAGAAGAAGCTCCACTCGGAACTCTTCAAAACCACTTTAAGGAAAAAGATAGAAACAACTCAGCCGCATCAAACGGCCGCTGAAATACTGGATGCCATAAATTCGGCCATGCTACAGTCAGCCGACTTGGTAGCGCTGAAACGTAAAACCCGCATCCGAAAAAACAACCGCAGCTGGTTTAACAACCAGCTGTCGTTACTGAAGCAAGAACGCAGAAGGGCCGAATCTGCCTGGAAAAGAAGTTCTTCAGAGCTAAACCTATCCATCTACAAGGCGGCGACAAGAAAATACCACAAAGAAATTTTCCAAGCCAAGAAAAATTATTTTTCTGAGGCTATCAACGGTGCCCTAAACCGCCCCCGCGAACTCTTCAAGCTGGTCACTCAGACCATGAATCCAGGATGTATTGAAGCCCCCAATGAAGACACACAAGAATTTTGCAATGAACTATCGGATTGCTTCATTAATAAAATCGAGGCAATCCGTGAAAGCATTCAGCAAAACAATTCCCCCCTCAGTCCCCCCTGCAGCCTCTCACACAACACCCATAGTAACTCTCCTATATCAGGTAAGTTCACCCTGGAACCCATCTCCATCGAGACCACTAAGAATGTCATTTGTACTCTGCGTAATAGCACAGCGCCAAATGACATTATCCCCACAAAACTGCTGAAGAAATGCGCCTACATCCTGGCTCCTCCCATCACGGAGCTTATCAACCAGTCTTTTTTGGAGGGCATAGTACCCTCACAGTTGAAAGAGGGTATAATCCAACCCATCCTGAACAAACCCTCCCTGGACCCCAAGGACCCACTCCACCGCCGTCCCATAACAAGCCTCAATGTACTCTCAAAGGTAATAGAAAAAGTAGTGGTACAACAGCTGCAACAGCATCTAGATACCCACAAGCTACTTGACCCATTGCAATCAGGGTTCCGTCCCGGACACGGGACGGAAACAGCATTGCTCAAAATATGGGACGATGTTCTCGAGGCCGCAGACGAAGGAGAATCTTGTCTTCTGTTGGACCTAAGCGCAGCTTTCGACACTGTAGACCACAAACTGTTACTGACTCGGCTTGCTGAAGTAGCCAGAGTCGCAGAAGGCGATTTATCTTGGTTCTCCTCTTTTCTGGAAAACCGATCGCAAACAGTGAAGTTAGGACCTTTCACATCTGAGAAACGCACAGTAACATGCGGAGTCCCTCAAGGATCGCCTCTGTCACCGGTGCTGTTTAACATCTACCTTCGTCCTCTTTTTTAGATTATCAGCAGCCAAAAACTGCTGTATCACTCATATGCAGACGACACGCAACTGTATTTCCGCATCTGCAACAGAAAGGATCATCACCTCAATCTAGAGACATGCCTCTCTTTGATAGAGGACTGGATGACAAAGAGTTATCTTAAACTCAACGGAGCAAAAACAGAACTTCTCCTGTTTCACGCCAAGCGCAGGAATCAACCTTCAACAGCATGGACACCCCCGCCTATTCTGGGCAAAATTATCACCCCTAGCACCAAAGTCAAAAGTCTCGGGGTCATTTTTGACTCCTTTATGACAATGGACGCACAAATAGGGTCAGTAGTCAGCGGATCTCACCATCTGCTGCGCCTACTACGCAGACTTACTCCGTTCATCCCCAAAGAAGATTTAGCGGTCGTGGTGGGAGCAATTGTCAACTCCAGACTGGATTATGTAAATGCCCTTTACCTCGGACTCCCCATGTACCAAATCGCTCGTCTGCAAGTCGTTCAGAATACGGCTGCCAGACTTGTGACTGGGAAAAAAACATGGGAATCCATCTCACCGTCACTGAGATCCCTTCACTGGTTACCAGTTAAAGACAGAATTGCTTTCAAAGCTCTCTGTCTTACGCATAGATGTATCCATGGGAATGCCCCCCTTTACTTATGCGAAAAAATAAAAGCTCATAATCCCAATCGCATTTTGCGATCCACCAATCAAAACCTGCTCCAGGTTCCGAAAGCCAACTACAAGATCAAAGGAGAAAGAAGATTCGCGATCCAGGGTCCCAGACTATGGAACGCTTTACCAATATCATTCTCATAAACGATAAATAGGATGTAAATGCTAATAGGTTCCTATGAACATATCGATTTTAATAAAATAATAGAATGGATTTAAGATTTATTACCTTATTGGCAATTTTTTTAATTAAAAAAACTATTTAGGGCCAAAATGCTGTTTACAAAGTAGGGCAATATATTGTATATTCCCAATAATAATATTTATACTGTATTAAAACTCAAGAACTTTTTTAGATTAAACTGGCAGCCAAAAATACAATTGCAGTCAATGGGCCAGATTCACAGAGCGATTACGCCGGCGTAACAGAAGATGCGCGGCGTAAGTCTAAATTTGCGCATGCGTTTCGATACTCCGCATCCCCAAAACGAGATACGCAAGAAATCGACTTTTTTTGTCCAGCGTAATTTCAATAGACAGGCGCATCCGTCCGCGCAAAACTGCGCTAGACACACCATTGATTTGCTATTCAAATATGCTAATGAGGGAGTTACAGGGATCCACAAAAGAACGTTGGTGCAGCGCAGGCTACGCGCTGTGCGCAACAGCTGCACGGCCTGTCTAAAATTAGACCATATAAAAGGTGGTATAAAATTAGACAATTCGTCTACATGTCAGAGAAAGCAACACTGTTAGTGAGGAGCTGAGCAGTCACACATGTTGCACAACAATCTGTATGCCAACATGCCAGTGGCATCCATGCTCATAGCTATACTACTGACTTTAGATGAGCAAAGAAGGAGGAGGGCACGGAGGAGGGCACGGAGGAGGGCACGGGAGAGGATTTTTTTTTTTTACAAAAAAATTTTCTTTGCTTTTAAGAAACATTTTTACAAAAAATATACATACATATATACATCAATACATAACATACATACAAATTACAAACACGGTCTCACTATCTTTCAATAGCCCTTTAAAACCTTGATGGATATAATAATCTAATCTGATACAAGCCCCTCACTCTTCACTTGATATATCACACACGCATAGACATCTTTGGCATGAGTGATTCTGAGGTGTCTCGCATCTTCAGATTCACCCCTCATGCCATCCTGGAATTAACCACAACCCTGCAGGAGCCCAACACATGATACCACCCATGACACCCATGACAGCTATATATACAATCATAGCCCCACCCCCACAGATTTTGAACAGAACATGTATGGGGACAGCTGGCTGGTTGGTGAGTGACATGGGTGGCAGGCATGACTGTCCCCCCCATGATGCTGAAATCACAAGGGGCACATGCACTACTAACATCCTCCTGTCTTCTCCCTTCAGGGTGACTCTGCATATGCACTGGGACCCCATCTCATGACTCCTATACGGAACCCCCCTAACCAAGGCTACCCTGTCTTCTGAGGGAAGAGCAGCCAGGAGCCAGCTCACATTAGGCATCTTTGCACGTTAAACACACACATTAATCATGGCACAATGAGAATGCATGCATGCACACTACTGTGGTCCCTAGCACAGACACATCACATCCTCATCACATTGGATTGGCACAAGCCCACCATGCAGGACTTGTGAGCAGCAACGCCATGCCACGGCTCCAATTATGTCACTGTACATTCATACACCATTCACACGGACCTGGGGATCACTTCTCCACCACAAATGAGGGTGACACCCCTTTTCCGGCAGGAATGTCACCCCCACATTCCAAAATCATACACAAACAGAACCAAAAAAACAAAAAAATTGACCAGCAAAAATAAAAAATGCCCAGCAAAAATATAATTTAAACAAAATAACAACAAAGAAAACACATAAAAGACAAAAACCACTCTGCAAAACAGTCCCCAAATATCTCAAAGACACGTCACAAACAAACAAACAAATGCTAATAAACAACAGAACAAAAGCACCTTGCTGTATAGGGAGGGATACAAAGGGATGTACTTTTGCAAAGGAAGTGCGTTTGTGTCTGTCTATCTATGCTGTCTGCGTAGTTCATTAAGTTGCCCTAGTCCACTTCCAATTTCACTGAGGAAGGAAGGAAGGCAGAAGGAAGAAAGGAAGGCAACCTCCACCTTCTTGGTGACTGCTCTCCCCCACTGCTATTCCAGGAGCTCTTCCTGTTGGGTCTGAAAGAGTGACCCTCCCCCAGGGCGAGAACTGTCCCAGTAGTAATCGGCGCACGTACCTACCAGTAGGACGTGTGGCTCCTGGGCTCCAGACAGGCAGGGTTTCCCACCCCCCGCCTCAGCAGGCCTATTCATCAGCCTTCCCTGGCCGCTTCTCACTCTCCTAAGGACCTCTCCAGGTAAGCCCCTGCTACTCAGGGCGATCTACACCTCCCCAGGACCCGTAGGTGGCCGTCCTTGTTAGGACAGCCACGGCGGCAGCCTAATCTCCTCCATCGGAGAAACAACCCCCCCTCGATCCGCTTCCTCCAGCTCCGGCCCCCCCAACAACCAGCCGGAATTGGAAGGCTCCCCTGCTCCTTTCCTCTGTCCCATATGCCCCCCATACAGCCATCGTCATCAGAGGCACCCTTCTGCCACCTCTCCACGGCAATTCCACCATCCCAGGACTTTTCTGGACATCCGCGCCAGACCTCTCTCAAACGCGGGGCCGCGATCCAGGAAACACCGCGGCTTCACCTGCGGCCTAACGCCGCGCCACCTCTCACACCCAGAATCCCCTCCAAGTCATCAGAAACTTCCCAGGAGTTCACCCCCAGCCCCTGCAGGACTCATCCACCCCTTGCTTCAACAACCAGTCCCCCCCCCTGCTCACCAATCCACCCAGCTGGCTACACACCAGCCTGGGTCCCATGTCCTGCTCCTGGTCGGCGGCCATCTTGGTACACCCCAGCAGCAGTGACAGCTCTCACCCCCCTTTTTCACAACTTAACAGCACTTGATCCAGGGGTTTCGCCCGATCACCGTTCAGGGATCAGGAAGGAATTTTTTCCCCTACCAAAGCAAATTGGCATAGCACGGCTAGGGGTTTTTTGCCTTCCTCTGGACCCAGCCGGGAGGATTCACCGAATCCTCTCTCCATCGCCACCAAAAAAAAACTACTTTGCCCCCGGTGAATGGTGCCCATGGCTAATCTGCGGTACTCTGCAGAAACCATTTGGGATCTGAGGAGTTGCGCCGCAATACTGCCAGCCATCACCAAAAAGACCCTAAGAATGGAGCAACTTTTGAAGATCGATCGACGATCGACTGTCAAAAATTTTGGCTGTTTACCCCAGCTTAAGCACATTTCATGTGCTTTGATCAACACAAGATCGGCAGTAAAACACCGACTTGAAATCCATGATTTCATTCTACAACACGATCTAGATTGCCTCTTCATTACAGAGAGCTGGCTCACAGCCGACTGTAACACCATTCTAGGAGAACTGGTGCCAGAAAACTACCGTATTATAACGGAAAACAGAATAGGGCAAAGAGGAGGAGGCCTGGCGGTGATCCATAAGACTCACCTTGAGATCACTAAACCAGTCCTTCAAAATCCTCTTCCATTCATGGAAACCCTTACTCTGCAACTGCAAACAAATTCAAAGGAGACCGTCCACATTCTGCTCTGCTATAGGCCACGGGGCCCAAAATCACAGCTGCTATCATCATGGACGGATTTCTTCTCCACTTACACCCTCAACAGCAAACACCTTTTGCTGCTCGGGGATTTCAACCTCTGGGCCAATTCCTCACAAGACACCGTTGCCGATGCCTGTATTGACCACCTGGAAGATTTAGGGTTACAGCAACTAGTATGTGGGCCCACACATGCTTCAGGTCACACACTTGATCTTTTCTTCAGACAAGATCTGGAAATAAAAATTTTGGAAAATGAAAAGTTGCCATGGACAGACCACCATGCAATTAAATTCATTATTTCCACAATCCCCCCCGCAACAAAAACATCAAATCCAGTGACAACACACTGGACTAGATGTCAGAAGAAGCTCCACTCGGAACTCTTCAAAACCACTTTAAGGAAAAAGATAGAAACAACTCAGCCGCATCAAACGGCCGCTGAAATACTGGATGCCATAAATTCGGCCATGCTACAGTCAGCCGACTTGGTAGCGCTGAAACGTAAAACCCGCATCCGAAAAAACAACCGCAGCTGGTTTAACAACCAGCTGTCGTTACTGAAGCAAGAACGCAGAAGGGCCGAATCTGCCTGGAAAAGAAGTTCTTCAGAGCTAAACCTATCCATCTACAAGGCGGCGACAAGAAAATACCACAAAGAAATTTTCCAAGCCAAGAAAAATTATTTTTCTGAGGCTATCAACGGTGCCCTAAACCGCCCCCGCGAACTCTTCAAGCTGGTCACTCAGACCATGAATCCAGGATGTATTGAAGCCCCCAATGAAGACACACAAGAATTTTGCAATGAACTATCGGATTGCTTCATTAATAAAATCGAGGCAATCCGTGAAAGCATTCAGCAAAACAATTCCCCCCTCAGTCCCCCCTGCAGCCTCTCACACAACACCCATAGTAACTCTCCTATATCAGGTAAGTTCACCCTGGAACCCATCTCCATCGAGACCACTAAGAATGTCATTTGTACTCTGCGTAATAGCACAGCGCCAAATGACATTATCCCCACAAAACTGCTGAAGAAATGCGCCTACATCCTGGCTCCTCCCATCACGGAGCTTATCAACCAGTCTTTTTTGGAGGGCATAGTACCCTCACAGTTGAAAGAGGGTATAATCCAACCCATCCTGAACAAACCCTCCCTGGACCCCAAGGACCCACTCCACCGCCGTCCCATAACAAGCCTCAATGTACTCTCAAAGGTAATAGAAAAAGTAGTGGTACAACAGCTGCAACAGCATCTAGATACCCACAAGCTACTTGACCCATTGCAATCAGGGTTCCGTCCCGGACACGGGACGGAAACAGCATTGCTCAAAATATGGGACGATGTTCTCGAGGCCGCAGACGAAGGAGAATCTTGTCTTCTGTTGGACCTAAGCGCAGCTTTCGACACTGTAGACCACAAACTGTTACTGACTCGGCTTGCTGAAGTAGCCAGAGTCGCAGAAGGCGATTTATCTTGGTTCTCCTCTTTTCTGGAAAACCGATCGCAAACAGTGAAGTTAGGACCTTTCACATCTGAGAAACGCACAGTAACATGCGGAGTCCCTCAAGGATCGCCTCTGTCACCGGTGCTGTTTAACATCTACCTTCGTCCTCTTTTTTAGATTATCAGCAGCCAAAAACTGCTGTATCACTCATATGCAGACGACACGCAACTGTATTTCCGCATCTGCAACAGAAAGGATCATCACCTCAATCTAGAGACATGCCTCTCTTTGATAGAGGACTGGATGACAAAGAGTTATCTTAAACTCAACGGAGCAAAAACAGAACTTCTCCTGTTTCACGCCAAGCGCAGGAATCAACCTTCAACAGCATGGACACCCCCGCCTATTCTGGGCAAAATTATCACCCCTAGCACCAAAGTCAAAAGTCTCGGGGTCATTTTTGACTCCTTTATGACAATGGACGCACAAATAGGGTCAGTAGTCAGCGGATCTCACCATCTGCTGCGCCTACTACGCAGACTTACTCCGTTCATCCCCAAAGAAGATTTAGCGGTCGTGGTGGGAGCAATTGTCAACTCCAGACTGGATTATGTAAATGCCCTTTACCTCGGACTCCCCATGTACCAAATCGCTCGTCTGCAAGTCGTTCAGAATACGGCTGCCAGACTTGTGACTGGGAAAAAAACATGGGAATCCATCTCACCGTCACTGAGATCCCTTCACTGGTTACCAGTTAAAGACAGAATTGCTTTCAAAGCTCTCTGTCTTACGCATAGATGTATCCATGGGAATGCCCCCCTTTACTTATGCGAAAAAATAAAAGCTCATAATCCCAATCGCATTTTGCGATCCACCAATCAAAACCTGCTCCAGGTTCCGAAAGCCAACTACAAGATCAAAGGAGAAAGAAGATTCGCGATCCAGGGTCCCAGACTATGGAACGCTTTACCAACCAGCATTCGGTTGGAGGAGAACCACCTAGCATTCAGGAAAAAGGTCAAGACTCATCTCTTTTGATATCAAAGGAGACAGGAACAACAAGCGCCCAGAGGCGATTCAGTTCGCATGTGCTGCGCTATATAAGTTTTCATTCATTCATTCACTGATTGCGCCGTTCCCGAGTTGTGAACATGCGCACAGAGGTGCTGACCATGGTCTGCTTCAAGCGCGCATGCACGAGCCGGCCGGCCCTTCATTTGCATGGTGTCACGGCTCATTTTAATGTAACACGCCCACGTCCTTCCCAATTTGAATTACTCCGCCTTGCGCCTCTAAAATAACGTTGCGCAGGTGCAAATTTCTGCGCAAAACCGATGAGAATAGGGTGATTGCGCCGCTACATTGCGCCAGTCTAACGTAAAGGCGGTGCGCTACGCCGGTCCAATAATGCGCAGATGTACGTGAATCTGGCCCAATGTTTGTAACATGTCTATTTGTATATGACTAGAAATTATGATTTAATTTTCCATCTTTTTTCCTATATTTATTTTAATAAGCCATCTGTTTTATGTTTAATTTTTAATGTAATGACATTCCATTTAGTACTATATGCAGTGCAATACATAAAACATGACTGATGAGAGCTTTATGGTATATGTATATATTGGATTGGATTGGATTGGAATAAATACTTATAAAGCGCCGAATGCGAGTTGTGAAACTCGCGTCTAAGCGCTTACCAACAAGCTGGGGGTATCCAGTTCCCAGGAGCAAAAAGAAGAAACTAGGACATCTAAGTAAAAGAGGGGAACAGACAAGAAAAAAAAAAAACAGAAATATAAAAAGGGGGGGGGGGTTGTCAGGGCACGGAAAGCCTATCCCTACTCCCTGACCATGGACCGCAGCCTTAGGATTAAAGCAGCGTCGTGCTGAGGGCTTGGAAGGCCAGGTCTCTATCTATAGGCTTGTGAAAAAAGAAATGTTTTCAAGCCCTTACGGGAGGCCATCAAGGAGGTGGATGCTCGGAGCTGATGAGGGAGCTGGTTCCAAAGAAAATTCCCCAGTGTTTGGAGCCGGCGGCTACATAGTGGGGATCAAAAATTTGGGCACCCCAGGTAAAAATTTGTATTAATGTGCATAACAAAGCCAAGGAAAGATGGAAAAATCTTTAAAAGGCATCAAATTACAGATTAGACATTCTTATAATATGTCAAAAAAAGTTAGATTTTATTTCCATCATTACATTACACATCATCATTACACTTTTAAAATGACAGAAAACAAAAAAATGGCATCTGCAAAAGTTTGGGCACCCTGCAGAGTCACAGCTTGTAAACAGCTTGTAAACACTTTTTGTAGCCATCCAAGAGTCTTTCAATTCTTGTTTGAGGTATCTTTGCCCATTCTTCCTTACTAAAGTCTTCCAGTTCTTTGAGATTTATGGGCTGTCTGTCACGCACTGCTCTTTTAAGGTCTATCCATAGATAATTATGTTGAGGTCAGGAGATTGTGAAGGCCATGGCAAAACCTTCAGTTTACGCCTCTTGATGTAATCCCCCATGGATTTTGAGGTGTGTTTAGGATAATTATCCATTTGTAGAAGCCATCCTCTCTTTAACTTCAGCTTTTTCACAGATGGCATCAAGTTACCATCCAAAATTTGCTGAAATTTGATTGAATCCATTTTTCCTTCTACTCGTGAAATGTTCCCTGTGCCACTGGCTGCAATACAACCCCAAAGCATGATTGATCCACCACCATGCTTAACAGTTGGACAGAGGTTATTTTCATTAAATTCTGTGCCCTTTCTTCTCCAAATGTACCTTTGCTCATTCCGGCCAAAAGGTTCTATTTTAACCTCATTGGTCCACAGAACTTGTTTCCAAAATGCATCAGGCTTGTCTGTATGTTCATTTGCAAAGTTCAAACGCTGATTTTTGTGGTGAGGATGTAGAAGAGGTTTTCTTCTGAATACTCTTCCATGAAGACCATGGATCAGATTCAGAAAAAATTGCCTAAGTTTGGCGGGCGTAGCGTATCTCATATACACTACGCCGCCGTAACTTAGAGGCAGGTACCGTATTACGTATTCAGTGTGCATGCCCCAAAAATTCACGTTGGATAGAATGCCTAAGATACGTCGAACACTGCATACGATGTGAACGTAACTTACGACTTATGTAAATGACGTAAACAATGTAAAATTCGACGGCTGTTCCGACGTCCATACTTAACATTGACTACACCTCATATAGCAGGGGTAAATTTACGCCGGTCATACGCCTTAGGTAAACGACGTATAACAATACGCCAGGCGCAACTATGCTCTTGAATTGGCGTATCTAGCTCATTTGCATCATTTTTATGGGAACGCCAAATGCATCCAGCGTAACAATGCTCACAAGATATGCCGGCGTAGGCAAGTTACGTCGGTCGGAAGAAGCCTATTTTAAGGCATATCTAGTTTTCTGGGTACGGTGCATAGATACGACGGCGCAAATATACACTTACACCTCGCATCTCGAGATACGTCGGCGTAAGTTCTTTCTGAATCTGGCCCCATATTTGTACAAGTATCTCTTTATAGTGGAATAGTGTACCACAACTCCAGTGTCTGCCAGATCTTTCTGGAGGGATCGTGCAGTCAAACGTGGGTTTTGAATTGCTTTTCTCACAATCCTGCGAGCGGTTGTGTCTGATATTTTTCTTGGTCTTTTAGATCTTGCTTTAACTTCCACTGTTTCTGAAGACTGCCATTTCTTACATTCCGAACAGAGGATATTGACATCTGAAAATGCTTTGCTATCTTCTTATAGCCTTCTCCAGCTTTGTGAATGTCAACTATTTTCATTTTTTATTTTCTAGACAACTGCTTAGAAGAACCCATGGTGCTGATTGTTGGGGCAATGTCAGATGAATCTGGGCATTTAAAACCTTTGAGATTTACATCACCTGGTCTTCCCAGATGATGATTGAGAACAATCCATGACACTGGCAGGTCTCAGCTTTGCAAAGGGGGCAGTGAATGCTATAAATTCTGCAGGGTGCCCAAACTTTTGCAGACGCCATTTTTTTTGTTTTCTGTAATTTTGAAAGTGTTAATGTCTAATCTGTAATTTGATGTAATTTTCCATCTTTCCTTGGCTTCGTTATGCACATTAATACAAATTTTTACCTGGGGTGCCGAAAATTTCGAGCCCACTGTGTATATATATATATATATATATATATATATATATATATATATATATATATATATACAGACTGAAAGCTATAAAAGTGATGCTGAAAAATATAAACATTGATCATAAACCATTACAGCTATATGAATATAACTTTTACTTCCCTTCTACTCTATGCAGTTCTATAATTAAAATTGTTAAGAAAACTTGTTAGATACATATCTATAAGCATCTTTGGGCTTTCTAAATCTGCCCAATCACAGCCGTAGGGAAAGATCCCTTTTCAGGGCGATTCATTGATTGGCAGGCAGTGCCTGAATATCACCTTTTGATTAGGACCCTGTATCCTGTTGCATTTTGCTCTTTTTAGGTCAGGTGAAAGAAACACCAAGCTGCTGACAAGTTAATATGATGAACATTTTATTAACAGTTATAGAACAGCAGTGGTGATAAAAGGATAGCTTAGACTCTCTATGAATAGTAAACCATTTGGTTTTTAAGTCATTTAAGTCTCTTTATTGGCTGACTCAAGTTTTTAAAGATGCAAGATTTAAAAATATTGTTATGTAGGGATGAGCCAGATTTTTTAGACACACGTAAGTTTACCTCGAACATCGGATGTTCTCCCGTTTGCCAAATACCAAACATTATGGGGAGTTTGCGGGAAATGTGAGCGCCCGCGGAACACGCCATAATGAACGGCGAGACCGCCAATGCACTGCGAGATCGCAGTGCATTGACGGCTGCTGTTTAGCCAAAGCATACACCTGACCAGCATGCTTTGGCCAATCACAGCACGCTCTGCTGTGAGAGCCATGATTGGCCAAAGGCAGGCAGGCACACGTCACACTATGTAAGGCTGCTTACACGGCAGCCGTACACAGTCTTGAATGAGAGCATCAAAATGACATTTGTTAATGCAAAAATGCATTTAAAATTGCTTGAGGCTGTAATGTATTGCCAGATCCTGTCAATATAGATAAAAATCATTGAAAAAATAGCATGGGTCCCCCCCAGGCCCTTTGGGTCTGGTATGAATATTAAGGGGAAACCTGCATAACAATAAAAAAATTATATTGCATTAGGGGTCCCCCCAAAACCCATACCAGGCCTTTTAGGGATGGGACAGCGCCCGGCTCCTGAACCGTACCAGGCCACATGCCCTCAACATGGGAGGGTACTTTGGGGTCATCCCAAAAGCACCTTGTCCCCATGTTGATGGGGACAAGGGCCTCATCCCCACAACCCTTGCCCGGTGGTTGTGGGGGTCTGTGGGCAGGTAGCTTATCAGAATCTGGAAGCCCCCTTTAACAAGGGGTCTCCCAATCCAAGCCCCCCTATGTGAATGGGTACATTGTACCCCTACACATTCACTAAAAAAGTGTCAACATTTTAAAAATGACAGTAGACTGTTTGGGACAAGTCCTTTATTAAAAAAAAAAGTGTCCCGCAATGTCCATTCATCTTCGATCACAGCATCCGACGACTCATGTTGAGAGCATGTAGCCTTGTACGCAGGCCCAGGCTGGCCATAGGGCATACCGGGCAAATGGCCGGTGGGCCGCGAATGGCCCTCGACGGCCAGCAGGACGTATGTCACGTCTCCCCAGGGGTGTACACTATCAACACAGCGTAAGATAGAGAGAGATCAGCTGGGGTATCAAAGCCAGCTCTGACACTTCTCCCCTCCCCTTGCTGCCCCCACGACCAGTTAGAGGAGAGGAGCTGCTTCTACTCCTCCCACTCCTCCTGTGTCTACCAGGCCCACTCTCCCAACAGACACTGTTCTGCTGCCTAAGGGATGGGGGCGGGAATGTTCAAGCTAAAGCCAATCAGAAAGGAAAGATGGAGTCTGATATCCATCCATCCAGTCAATCCCTCCTGCCTCTGAGTGAGTACACTGTACACTGATGTAGGGGTGCCCTTCATTCCCTTCTCTCTCTCTCTCTTCACCTTTCTTTCTTTCTCTCTCTTTTTTCTTTTTTTTTTTTCTTTTCATTTGCGCCCCCCCCCCCAAAAAAAAATGTGAGCACCAGCCGCCACTGTAGATAAATAGCTAGATATCTACAGTGGCGGCTGGTGCTCAACATTTTTGGATGAGCGCAAACAAAAAAAAACTATTGCAGCCTCACTGTGCCCATCAATTGTCGCCACTATGCCACGCCATCAAACGCAGCCACTATGCCACGCCATCAACGCAGCCACTATGCCACGCCATCAAACGCAGCCACTTTGCCATGCCATCAAACACAGCCACTGTGCCATGCCATCAAACACAGCCACTATGCCATGCCATCAAACGCAGCCACTATACCATGCCATCAAATGCAGCCACTATGTCATGCCATCAAACGCAGCCACCGTGCCATGCCATCAAATGCAGCCACTGTGCCATCAATTGTCACCACTGTGCCATGCCATCAAACGCAGCCACTGTGCCCTTCAATTGTCGCCACTGTGCCAATTGATGCCACTGTGCCCATTGTCGCCAATGTGCCCATTGTCGCGGCTGAGCCAGAGGGGGCGGCGCTCCAGTGCCCTCTATAGATGCACCGCCACTAACTATCTTTATCTTTCTTTATCTATCTATCTTCTTTCTTTCTATCTTTATCTATCTATCTATCTATCTATCTATCTATCTATCTATCTATCTATCTATCTTCCTTTCGTTGTATCTTTATCTTTCTTTGTATCTATCTTTCTTTCTTTCTCTCTCTGTCTATCTATATTTATTTATCTCACCCCACATTCCATCATTAACCCCTGCCGCCCCCCGCCCCCCGGGCTGCTCAGTCTAAAATGCCCGGGCCTATTTTTTGTCCCAGTCCGGGCCTGCTTGTACGGTTCAGGTGCTCTCTTGCTCCCCCCTTTTCCTGTGGCCTGGCAGGTTGCGTGCTTGGATAAGGGTCTGGTATATGGATTTTGGGGGGATTTTGGGGCACCCCTATGCCATTTTTTTCAAAATTTTGGCCTGGTATGGATTTGGTGGGGGGGCCCCTATGCCATTTTTGTTTCCCATTAATATCCATACTAGACCTGAAGGGCCTGGTGTGGATTTTGGGGGGACCCTTAAAATCCATACCAAACACAAAAATGTATTTTGTGTTTTTTTTTTTTTTTTTTTGCGATGGGTCATAATAAAAAAGTCTAAACTTTAAAAAAAAATGTTTTACTACTTTGAGTCAGTTTTCATTTCACAATAAAACTAAATCAGGAGATATCCATTAACATTTCCCAGCAAATGAAAGCCCAATCTGGTTTGAAAAAAAAGGTATTATACACCTGTCCAAGTACCTGTGATGATATGTACGGTTTTACTAACATGTTAAAGTTTAAATTTTGGGTTTGGGTGATAAGGTATGTTTTTACCCTAGTCATGAAAGAGTTAAACAAATATTGGCGAGAGAAGTAATAAATGCAGCACAGTATTTTTAAGGGGATTGTAGGGAACATACAGTACTGTGCAAAAGTTTTAGTCAAGTGTGAATGTGAAGTATGAATGCTTTAAAAATATATATTTTAATTTTTTTTTTTCTATAAAAAAAACAGTGCCATCAGCACATATCTGGAAGAAACCCATGGGACCCAGGTACACCCATCTACTGTCTGGAGTTTTTATTGGGAAAAAGTAAGAGGGGCAACAGGATTTTTCTTGGTACCATCAGTGACATTGCACCAGATTAAAATCACATCATATTATTATTACAAATAACATCACAGAAAAATACTTTTCACTAAAAAAGTACATAAGAATAAAAATCCCTCTTACTGTATATGCCTGTACTACACCCACAGAAGTAGTTCCAACTTGCACCAGAGAGAGGTTAATTCATAAAATAGTTATGCATATAGTCAGCCAGACTCGACATGTTTCAATTTTTGTATTTATTTTCCTTTCCCCTTCACAAAATTTCTGATTTTTATCTGCCCAGATGCAGTTTTCTGGATTAAAGTCCATTCCATGTATTATTGATAAGACAGTAGGTATGTCAAGTAAGAATATATCTGTTTTCATATATTTGAATCTATTATAGTTTTTAATAACGTTTTGTTGTATAGGTTCACCCTGTTGTAATTGTGGCTTGCTGGAATTGGTGTTTTGAGCATTCTATAGCATTTACGGTACTCATTATTTGTATAACTTTGTAATTTTTTTGTTGTAGAACATTGCTCCCTCATTATACTCCTGATGAAGAAGCGGGCTTCCATGAAAAATATCAAGTCTGGCTGACTATATGCATGCCTCCTTTATGGATTACAATCTCTTGGTGCAAGTTGGCACTGCCTCTGTGGGTGCAGCACAGCAATATAATTTTTAGCGAAAAGTATTTTTCTATGATGTTATTTGTAACAATAAAATATGTGATTTTAATCTGGTGTAATGTCCTTGATGATACAAAGAAAAATTCTATTGCTCCTCCTACGTGTTCCCAATAAATATGTGTTTTAGGATATAGGTACCCAAAAAAGGATCAAACACCCATTAACCTCCCTGGCGGTATGATTCTTTCTGGTTTTAGGTGCTGAAAGCGGTACCATTATTTTGCAAGGAAATTTGGCGTTTTACATTGTAGGCCTGTAATTCTTAGGAATAACTCACCTAAATCTGACCAAACAAGAGTCTAGTAGGCATCCCGGGTATGATTTAAAAAAAAAAAAAATATAAATTATAATATAATAAATAACTATAAATAATTATAAAAAATAATAATATAATTACAATAAAAATTATTCAATAATGTAATCAACTCGAAATCACTGAAATTTGCTCAGTTGCAGAATTGTCGCTGTCATTGCTTTTATTTTTTTATGATGAATTTCCCTACAAATCGCTATTGCTCAATTCTGCAAGTGATTAAAATTTATTATCACTGTTTTCTAGCTGCTCTAAAACCATTTTTGACATAAAGGGACGCTTTTTGGTTGCTATGGACAATCTACAGTTTGCAGGCAGAAAGAACAGTTTTTATTATACAAAAGAACATGCAGGACACTGGGCAGACCACTAGGGAAAAGGGGGTGTGTGTATTTTTTACATACAGTACTGTAATCTATAAGATTACATTATACTGTATGTAATGTGTTTGTTTACTTTTTTTAATTTGGCGCTGTTCTCTGCCCCAGTGCATCGTAACGTCGCAGGGAACGGAGATCGGCGGCACACGGGGGACACTGTGTGAATCGAACGAGGACCCGCTCACTCACACAGTGGAGAGGCATCGCTGGATCCAGAGACAAGGCAAGTAAACCCTGCCTATATATTCTGCAAGACAAGCCCGAGTCAGACTCGGGGTTACCGATCGCAGCAAAAAAATGAAACCCCGAGTCTGACTTGGGGATACCACCAGGTTAATACTGAGCACTTGAATGTCTGGAGAAGTCTGGCCAGAAGTTGTCTTCATGGAAGAATTGTGGCCAAAAGCCATACCTCTGACATGGAGACAAGACTAAGCAACTCAACTATGCACAAAAACATAGGAAATGCGATGCAGAAAAATGTCACCAGGTGCTCTGACTTATGATTGAATATTTGGCTCTAGCAGGAGGCAGTTTGTTAGCTGAAGGGCTGGAGAGCGGTATAATATTGAGTGTCTGCTAGCAACAGTAGAGCATAATTGAAGTTCCTCACAAGTTTGGGGCTACATTTCTGCAACTGGAGTTGGAGATTTCATCAGGATCAATGGTGTACTCAATGCTGAGAAATACAGGCAGATACTTATCCACCATGCCATGCCATCAGAATGGCCCCACATTTATTCTGAAGCATGAGATTGACCCCAAACATACAGCCAATGTCAGTAGGAACTATCTTCACCATAAAAAAGAACAAGTGATGGTTTGGCCCCCATAGAGCCCTGGTCTCAAGCATCACCAGGTATGTCTGGGATTACATGAAGAGACAAAAGGATTTGAGGCAGCCTACATCAATTGATCAAAAGATCTGTGGTTAGTTCTCCAAGATGTTTGTAACAACCTACCTGCCAAGTAGCAAGAAGATTTGATGCTGTTTTGAAAGCAAAGGGTGGTCACACTAAATATTGTTTTTATTTGGATTTTGTTCATACATGTACCAGTTTGTTAATTGATGAAAATAAACTATTAACTCTTCTACATCTAAAAGCATTCTTAACTTACAACATTTTTTTTTACGCCTGCCTAAAATTTTGCACATTACTGTAAATGAAAGCATGGGTTTTAAAGTGGATGTAATAGTTGTAACCTCTAACAGTCTCATGTAGTTTGTCTCTAGTCTTATGACTGTTTCCTAAAGCATGCCTCCAGTTTACTGTAACTTCTTTATCATGTAAATAAAATGATAACTATAGTCAAAAATAAATTAATAAATAAATGAACAGCAAGTGAAACACCAGCCTACCTAATAAAACCTATATATCTAAAAAAAAAAAAACACATTATCATCTAGTCCCCAACGTGACAGGTGCCTAATAGATACACTTGATAATTAGTGATCATTAAGTGAAAAACAAAGAATATAATAACAATATTCCATAAATAATCACAATAACAAAAATTCAATAAATTAATGTGCTGCTATCAGTCCATAGAACTGTAGTGTACTGCAAAATCCACAACAATTGCCACGAACATCCAGTGAAATAATATCCGGTGATAAAAGCTGTTAATGGTCCACCTTCACCAACTGATAAGGACACCCACAAAAGTGCTCAAAACATGGCAGCTTACCACAAGTAGTTGACCCTTTTACTGAAAAAAATGGTCAAATGTGCTTCATAGCAAGTTGGACTTTGCTATTAACAGATGAAATAAGCAGATAATGGAACAACCTCTTAACCCATGGAGACTCAAGACGGCATATGCAAAGAAGAAGATAAGGTCCGAAATAGTGTAATCCCGTTTATTAAACTTAAACATTTTCAATTAAAAAAGCCAAATGGCTGCTTACTTTAGGAGTGCCCAAGGCCCGGCACTGGGACTGGATGGCATAGAATCAAATTGGTGGAGATGGTCCCGACTCGTGTGCGCTGGCGTGCGTTCCACCTTGCACCGCAGTGAGCCAAAGGGAACCGGAGGTGACCTCAGTACGTGACCAGGTGACACCTCTACGTCCGTTTCGTTTGACAAGTCTTCAGGACCCATAAGTTATTTTTATTTTTTGTCAGTGAGGACATTGCTGTGAATTCATACTACTGAGCTAGTGGTTGAGCTGGTACTATTTATGTCATACAGTTTGCCTAAATCTATAATGGACATCATTAGATGTGGACATTTTCTCCCCTTGGTAAAGATAAATACAATACTGTTTGATTCCAATAGAACAGCCAACACTTACACTGAAAAGTTATTCCCATTCATAGCTTAACTCATCAAAAGATTTGAAGGCCATAAATAACCCATTTTACTGCACTATGTTATTTTCCTGATTAATGGCAATTTTTACTGGAGAAGAGGAAAATCATCTTGGAACTAATGGTAAAGCCTATTGCAGTTAATGCTAATGTAGTAATAAACAGCTCTGAATAAAGTTATTATTTCAACTAATTTAAAAGCGGGAAAAAAGCACTCTGTGCTCACTAACCATTTTAATATGCACCCAGTAGCTGACCTTTCACTTGAGATCTTTAAAATTCCAAATCATCTTTCTATGTTCATAACATTATCTATGCAACCTTTAAAATTGCTAGATTGTAGGAAAGGAAGCATGAAATTCAGAGAAAATAAGTCCAAATCTGTTATGCAGTAATGGTTCAGTGAGAAAAATAGCACACAACACATTTATGGTTATTTTTAGATGTAGGGTATAATTCAGCTCTGAGGATTATGTGTCAATCTTTTATATCCAAAACAGATATAGTACAGAAATGCAAAGAAACTCACAATTTTTTTGTCATATTATCCAAGGTTGGAAGGCAGAAATAATGAGTGACATAAGAGGAAAATATACAAGAGGATTCAGTTAGAGGTGTTAAAAAGTAGTAGGTCAACGTCTAAAAGGGCGTCTCGTAGGCATGCATGTGATACACAAATCCTAACTTTGCTCGTATATACCCTGTTTCGGGTTCATGTGTGAACAAAGACTGTGGTTTCCTGAAAGATTTCAGAGCATCCTTGTGAATCTGTTCTTTACAATAGGTTACTTTATATATAATGTATATATTTTTTCAATTCTGTTTTCGATTTGGATGAGTGAAATGAACACAGAATCACAGAACTGAAGAAAGTTATGGGTTCTTAAATTGGGACTCCATACAAGCAATGCTTTTTTCATTTGGATTAAAAATATGTGAACTGTTTATAACTTGTTTAACCAGATTTGTAATCCAGGAACTCCTGCCAGACAGCCCTACATTTTGCTGTGGTAAGCAATGCAGTGTGGTGTAGGATCCACCCATGAATCAGACTGGATATTGAAGGAGCAACAGCACAGTGATGCGGTCAGCCTTGTGTTCTTCCTTTTCTGTAAGCATATTCCATGCAAACAGGCCCATCGCTACAGGACAGGCAAGACAAACGATTGCTTGGGGCCCCGAGCTGGCCAGGGGCCTTCAACGTCCCCTTCCCAGGCTGTAGCGTGGCCGAGCTCCTCTTCCTTCCTCCTGGAGTCCTGTCAGTGCGGCCGGATACCACACATGGTACAGGAGATTCAGTTTCCTGTTCCCAGCTGGACTGACAGGAAGTGCACACTGAGTGCTCACTTCCTTTCAGTCCGGGTGGGAACACAGGAAACTGAATCTCCTGTACCGCGTGGTCCCCGGCCCGGGAACTATCTGATAGGGGACTGGGGACCCATAATGATAGAACAACGGACTGACAGGAGGAAGAAGAGCTCGGCCACGCTACAGCGACAGCCTACGGAGATAAAGGGGAGGTGAGAATAGAAAAACATAGGGATTAGGGAAGGGGGGAGGAGTAAGAACATTGGAGGAAAAAATTAGTGTAGCGATAATGTAGGCTTTGCGTGCGGGGGAGGGGGGTGCTTGGGGGCCCCCATTTTGCTCGGGGCCCCCAAATTCCTATAAACGGCCCTGCATGCAAAGCAAAAGAGTGAAGGGGTCTAGTTTAATAGAATAGGTAGTCAGCCAAATGGTTAGACAATAAGGGGGATTTACTAAAACTGGAACACTCAGAATCTGGTGCAGCTGTGCATTGAAGCCCATCAGCTTGTTCAATTAAGCTTTGACAATAAAACCTGGAAGCTGTTTGGTTTCTATGCAGAACTGCACCAGATTTTGCACTCTCCAGTTTTAGTAAATCTTCTCCAGAGAGGAATTGTAGCAATAATGCAAAACAAGTTCAAAATGGCAAAGAGCATGCATAAACTGCAGAGTATTACAGAACAGATTATGAAAGCTGCAAAAACATCACCAATGATTTTGTGGCCCAATCAGGGTCACATGTGGCAGCATACCCTAATCTATGTAACAACAGAGAGTCTTGTTGAAAATCGCTACTTCAGTTCAAAACACAAACAGCTACTTATAATTATTCTCATAAAACGTATTCACTGTATATAGTACCCAATCCAGCAAATACTACTTAATTGTTGTGCATAGAGATACTTGGAAGAGAAACTAGTTTAACCACTTGCCTACCAAATCATAGTAAAATGACGTTGGCAGGGATCTTTCGTCCTTCAGACTGGACGTCATATGACATCCTTGCATTCCCGGGCGCTAGGTGCCGCGTGTGCCCGACGGCCGCGATGTCCGCCGGGCACCTGCGATTGCCCGCAATCACGACAGGACCATGGATCTGTGTGTGTAAACACACAGATCCATGTCCTGTCAGCGGTGAGGAGACTGATGTGTGTTCCCAGTACAGAGGAACACACACCGATTTCCTCCCCTTGTGAGCCCCCCTCCCCCTACAGTTAGAACACACTTTAGGGAACATATTTAACCCCTTCAGCGCCCCCTGGTGTTAACCCCTTCCCTGCCAGTCACATTTACACAGTAATCAGCGCAGTTTTATACCACTAATTGCTGTGTAAATGTGAATGGTCCCAAAAATGTGTCAAAAGTGTCCGATATGTCTGCCGCAATGTCACGGTCACAATAAAAATCGCAGATCACCGCCATTACTAGTAAAAAAAATAAATACAAATGGCATAATTCTATTACCTATTTTGTAGACGCTAGAACTTTTACGCAAACCGATCAAATACGCTTATTGCGTTTTTTTTTTAATTATGATATTTATTAAATCAAAAAGTAAAAGATTCTGTCCCAGATTCACAAAGCACTTACGCCGACGTAAGTGCAAATGTGCGCCGGTAAGTGTAAATGGGTGCAAACCAACATACGCCTAAAATCTGGCCACCCTACGCCGACGTGGGCGCACATATAGGCTGGACACATGTTGCTGCTCCCATTGATTAGGCATTCAAACGTGCACATGAGGGAAATACGGTGATTCACTAATGTGAGTGCGCCCGACGCATTCTACGCGAGCTGCGTGTAAGTTGTACATCCAGCGTAAAGTTATTCCCCATAGATGAGGTGCAACCCGGCAACAGACATGCAAAAGTCTGCACCAGGGAACACAAGCCGGCGTAGTGTGCGTTGGACGTGTGTTTGGCTGGGCGTACGTTAAGTTCATGGCGTACGTGGTTATCCGGCGTAGCTTAGGCAGTTGTGCCGGCGTGGTTGTGAGCAGGCGCATAAGGGTGCTGTGCATGCGTCCACATCACGGCAACGTCACGGCGCATGCGCAGTTCGTGATACGCCGGGCATAAAACACTGCACTATGCTCGGACCATCATTTGCATGGGGTCACGCCCACTTCCACCTACGCCGGCCTGCGCCCTCGAAACCTACGCTACGCTGACGCAGCGCTGGGAACAATAGCTTACTGAATGCAATGCTTGCCTCTCCGCGCTTCGGTGGTGTACGGCGTTTGCGATACGGCGGCATAATGTGCGCCCACACTCTGTGAATCTGGGCCATTGTGTTTTTTTCAAAATTGTCGCTCTTCTTTTGTTTATAGCGCAAAAAATAAAAACCTCAGAGGTGATCAAATATCACCAAAAGAAAGCTCTATTTGTGGGGAAAAAAAAGCCTCAATTTTGTTTGGGAGCTACGTAGCACGGCCGCGCAATTGTAATTCAAAGTGCGACAGCGCTGAAAACTAAAAATTGGTCTGGGCAGGAAGGGGGTATAAATGCCCTGTATTGAAGTAGCTAAATAATGTAGCGTACATTTGTGTAAGGCTGACCGCAGGTCAGCCTGTATTTGTAGAAGGAGTCGGGAGGTATTTAAACCCACCCTCCTTCCTCCTTCTGGGCGTCAGTTTTCTGGTGGGAGCTTTGCAGCACCTGTGTCGTCATTTCCTGTGCGACCCGTCTGACGTCACTTCCGGGTTTTCCTCTCAGCCAGGAAGACCGGCTGGGCGTTAGGAGGGCCCGGAGTCTCCCCACTTTCTCGTGCGGGGTACAGATTTGGTCAGGGGGATGTCCACGGGTGGCCAGCTACTCCCATCTGCTACAATTACATTATCGGTACTGGTAGAGGGCAAAACACTTCTCTGAAAGCCTGAGGGAGCTTTTGGCTAACATGTGGGTGGTTGAAGCAGCAAAGGCCGGTCTCACTGGTTGGTTACTCCCTGTTGCGGGATGGCGGTCTCCGGCGGCAGGGATGTTGTTGTTGGGTGCTTGGCTGCGGGGAATCAGGCATCCCCCACTCACCTCCCCACACCACAAGCTTAATGTTTTATTACTGTCATGTCAGTCACTTCCTGTCCTGGTCACATGGTTGTCCATGGGAAAAACAATTCTGATGTTCAGACATGCATGCTGTTTGACTGTTAACCATCCAAATCTTAGGTCAACTCCACGTGGCATCAGGGGGGAGGGGTGGGCTCTGTGGCTGCCAGCTCTGGGAACTTGCAGTACACCACTAGCACAGCTCCATACATTCACATGTTCAGCCAGCCACATACTACACATATGCGTGTCTACTCCATACTACACCTTAGAGCTGTTATACACTGCTGTCCAGATGTCACCTGTCATGCATCCCCCCCTGTCTCTGGACTCGGGTTGGTATGTGTGTGTGTGTGTTCAGTTAGTAGGCTCAGTGGTGTATGTTTTCAGTCAGATTCGGTATGCTTTTTTCACGTTTCTCATGTGTTTTTTTGTTTCTCATGCGTTTTTTTCCCCCATGCGATTGCGTTTCCCATGCAATTCCGTTTCCCATGCGGTCACGCCGTTGTATGTTTACGTTTCTCATGCGATCATGTTTTCATCCGATCACGTTTCACAAGGTAGTTCTCATGCGACTACGTGTCTCATGCAACTACGTTTCTCATGCGATTACGTTTCACGTGATAGTCCTCGTGTGATTACGTTTCGCATGGTAATTTCTTGTGCGATTATGTTCTCATGCGATTACATTTCACATGGCAGTTCTTATGCGATCACGCTTCTCATTCAAGTTATGTCCTCAGGTGTTCACATTTCTCATGCGATTACGTTTCTCATGGTTGTTCTCATGCGATTACTTTTCGCATGGTAATTTCTTGTGTGATTACGTTGCACATGGTAGTTCTCATGCGACTACGTTTCTCATGCAGTTACGTTTCTCATGGTAGTTTTCGTGCGTTCACGTTTCGCATGGTGGTTCTCATGCGATTAAGTTCTCGTGCGATTGCGTTTCGCATTGGTAGTTCTTGTGCGATTATGTTTCGCATAGCAATTTCTCATGCGATCATGTTCTCATGCGATTGCGTTCACATGGTAGTTTTCATGCGGTCACGTTCACATACGATCACGTTTCGCAGTTCGTAGTTCTCATGCGTTTACGTTTCGCAGGCGATTTCGTTTCGTGTGGTAGTTCTCATGCGTTTGCGTGGTGGTTCTCATGCAGTTGGGTTTCCCGTGGTGGTTCTCATGCAGTTGCGTTCGTGTGGTGGCCACGTTTATCATGGTAGGTTCTCATGCGATCACGTTTATCATGGCAGGTTCTCATGCGATTGCGTTTCGCATGGTAGTTGCTTATGCGTTCACGCTTCTCATGGTTGGCTCTCATGCGATTGCGTCTTCTCATGTGATTACCTGGCTCATGCGTTACGTTGCGTATGGTTTCTCCCATGCGATTACGTTTCTCATGGTTGTCATGTTCCTGTGCAATCGCGTGGCTCATGCTTGCCTTGTTCTTGCGTGGTTGCGATTCATGTTTGTCAAGTGTACACATTTCTCTTGCTACCCATGTTCTCGGGTGCTCATGTTGCTCATGCTATTTCTGTTCTCATGTTTTCCGTTTCTCATGCAATTTTACGTTTGTACTTTCTGTTTTACGTTATGTTTCTCACGCTATTCATGTTCTCAAGTGTTTACGTTACTCATGCAGGTTTCAGTCGTGATGCATACGATTCCGTTTCTCAGGGTATTTTTATGTTCTCAGGTATTTACGTTTCTCATGTTTTTGTTTCCCATGCTTTTCATGTTCTCAGGTGTGTGCGTTTCATGCAACTTACGTTTCTCATGCAGGTTTCAGTTGGGATGTTTTCTAGTTGGTAGCATTGGTATGTTCATTTTGATTCATGGCGTTCACCACTGGGGGGGTCACCCATCACGTCTATGGGTGCTTACGGATTGAGATGAGCGTTTTTAATTGGCTTGTACGGTGGCAAGTCTCCTCATCCGTTTCTCACACGTTTCATGCATCTTGACATTTCATCTCTCATACAATGACCTGACACGTCTTCAGGTTCATCAGGCCTGAGTGTACGTTTTTAATTTGCCTGCTACACCTCAGGTTGCTCGGCCTTTGCAATTCATGGGTTTGGTCACAGTCTTAGTCCAGCTGCATTAGTCCTACACTTGCCTACGTTTCATTTTCATAGTCTGGGCGTACATGTTAGTCCATGGCCACTCTCCACTGCTGGTTACCTGTCACGTCTACGGGTACTGTCGGATTGAGATATTTTGTTTCTAATTGGCTTGTGCAGTGGCAAGTCTCCTCATCCGTTTCTCATACGTTTCATGCATCTTGGCGTTGCATTTCTCATACAATGACCTGACACGTCTTCAGGTTCATCGGGCCTGAGTGTACGTTTTTAATTTGCCTGCCACGCCTCAGGTTGCTCGGCCTTTGCATTCATGGGGTTGTCACGTTCTCAGTCCAGCTGCACTAGTCCTACACTTACACACGTTTCATTTGCACAGTCTGTACATACATGTCACGTTCATATCCTCACGTTAGTTCATGTCCACTCTCCACTGCTGGTTACCTGTCACGTTCACAGGAACTGTCGGATTGAGATGTTCGTTTTTAATTGGCTTGTGCGGTGGCAAGTCCCCTCATCCGCTTCTCACGGCTTTCATTACATTTTCATACGTCACGTAATCTCATTACTTACATCACCTGCCCGACACGTCTTCAGGTTCCTTGGCTTGAGTGTTACGTATTCTGTTGGCCTGCTTTGCCTCAGGTTGCTCAGCCTCGCCAATTCCGCAGACTGACACGCATTCGGTCCTGCTCTAGGTTACTGCATGTGTCAATCACGGACACATACGTAGGTAGGGGTAAGGTGAGGTAGGGGTTTTCCTTTTCCTAAGGTAAGTTGGGGCTTGTTGGTCATGTTTTGTTTAATGATGTTGTTCTTCTTTGTAGAGTTCATGTCACGGGCAACAGATATCGCAGATTTTACCACCATCCATCCTTCCCCAGTTACGGGTTTCGTTACATGGTTGCACGCCCTCCTTGTATATTCCGATTTTGTTATAGACGAAGCTTGATCTTCAAGTCCTTTTCAATTCAGCCTGGAAAGCTTGTGACTCGGCCTGGGATATCTTCCAGGCGTTCCTATCTCGGTATCCTGGGTTCTTTTCTCACAAACATGCCAGTACCTACTTGCGTTTGTTTTCTTTTGCCACTTGCAGCTCAAACGGTTTTTCAAGCTGGGTCCTGGACATTCTGGGCACCAGATCGTTGCGGATGTTCTCAGGGATAGGCCACTTTTCCTTTTCCCTAGTACCCCCTTCCCTGCTAGAATAGGGCATGACATTTAGTCATTCATTGCTGCCTAACTAGGATAGCACTTCAACATTCACTCCGGGCCATGGTTTCAGTACAGGTGCAGTTTCTGCTGCCATTCGTCAAGGGGTTTGTATTCTTGTTGTTGAGAAGTTAGGTGGGCGGTAGTTAGCTTTCTTTTCCGGATAAATCCCAGTTCCACATGTCTGTCACAGGCATTCTTGCATTGGGGGCTTGTGGTTACATTCAGTTACTTTCATTTCAATCCCTTCGCTACCTCATCCTACGGTTTCATTTTTGGCCCCTTTTAGGCATACTGACCACGTGACCCCGTCACACCTCAGGTCAATTTCCCTCCGCAGGTTTTTCCCTGTTTGTCCTCAGTCCTTTCCCTAGCATGATTACCTGAGACTCTGAGTACAAGTGTAAGGCTGACCGCAGGTCAGCCTGTATTTGTAGGAGGAGTCGGGAGGTATTTAAACCCACCCTCCTTCCTCCTTATGGGCGTCGGTTTTCTGGTGGCCCACCCACCCATCCCCTTTTTATTGCTATTTCTTCTTTTACTTCTACTTGGGTATGCCCCCTTTTAGGCATACTGACCACGTGACCCCGGCACACCTCAGGTCAATTTCCCTCCGCAAGTTTTTCCCTGTTTATCCTCAGTCCTTTCCCTAGCATGATTACCTGAGACTCTGAGTACAAATTGTTTTATGCTTTACTTGCTCAGGCGTTTAAAGAACTGATGATTCCACTGTGTCGTAAAAACAAGGGGATGACAAGAACTTGAACCTGGCTGTTTAATAAAGGTATATACACTGAGCAAAATTATAAACACAACACTTTACTGTTTTCCCCTATTGACACAAAAGGCCTATTTCTCTCAAATATTATATACAAATCTGTATTAGTGAGCACTTCACCGTTGCCAAGATAATCAATCCACCTCACAGGTGTGGCATATCAAGATTCTGATTAGACAGCATGATTATTGCACAGGTGTGCCTTAGGCTGGCTACAATAAAAGGTCACTCTAAAATGTGCAGTTTTATTACACAGCACAATGCCACAGATGTAGCAAGTTTTGAGGGCGCGTGCAATTGGAATGCTGACTGCAGGAATGTCCACCAGAGCTGTTGCCCTTGAATTGAATATTCATTTCTCTACCATAAGCCGCCTCCAAAGGCGATTCAGAGAATTTGGCAGTACATACAACCGGACTCACATCCGCAGATCACGTGTAACAACACCAGCCCAGGACCTCCACATCCAGCATCTTAACCTCCAAGATCGTGTGTTCCAGCAACTGTCCGGGTGGCTGGTCTCAATCGGTTTGCAAACCAAAGCATTTCTGCACAAACTGATGGAAACCATGTCAGGGAAGCTCATCTGCATGCTCGTCATCCTCATCGGGGTCTCAACCTGACTGCAGTTCGTCATCGTAACCGACTTGAGTAGGCAAATGCTCACATTCAATGGCGTTTGGCACTTTGGAGAGGTTTTCTCTAAACGGATGAATCCCGGTTTTCATTGTACAGGTCAGATGGCATACAGCATGTATGGTGTTGTGTGGGTGAGCGGTTTACTGATGTCAACGTGGTGGATCGAGTAGCCCATAGTGGCGGTGGGATTATGGTATGGGCAGGCGTATACTATGGGCAACAAACACAGGTGATGGCATTTTGAATGCAAAGAGATACCTGATGCCCATTGTTGTGCCATTTTCCAGGACCATCATCTCATGTTACAGCATGATAATGCGTGGCCCCATGTTGCAAGGATCTGTACACAATTCCTGGAAGCTGAAAACATCCTAGTTCTTGCATGGCCAGCATACTTACCACACATGTCACCCATTGAGCATGTTTGGGATTCTCTGGATCGGCGTATATGACAGCGTGTTCCAGTTTCTGACAATATTTAGCAACTTCGCACAGCCATTGAAGAGGAATGGACCAACATTCCACAAGCCAAAATCATCAACCTGATCAACTCTATGCGAAGAAGATGTTCTGAACTGTGTGAGGCAAATGATGGTCACAACAGATACTGACTGTTTTTTGGACCCCCCAATACAATAAAACTGCACATTTTAGAGTAGCCTTTTATTGTGGCCAGCCTAACGCACACCTGTGCAATAATCATGCTGTCTAATCAGCATCTTGATATGCCACACCTGTGAGGTGGATGGATTATCTCGGGAAAAGGAGAAGTGCTCACTAACACAGATTTAGACAGATATGTAAACAATATTTGAGAGAAATAGGCCTTTTGTGTACATAGAAAAAGCTGTAGATCCTTGCGTTCAGCTCATGATAAATAGGGGCAAACACAAAAGTTTAACATTTATAATTTTGCTCAGTGTACTTAAAGTGGATGTAAACCCACTCTCATAATTTCTGAATTACTGATCTATAAGGATATACGCATGTATCCTTACCTGTCAAATATCTCCCCTTTAGCTGTTTGGAGCCCTGCAATACTCTGGATTCTGTGGGAAGGTCTGTTGTCCAGGGCTAGTGGGTGGAGTCGTGATGTCAGTAGACTCCTTGCCCACCTCTACTCTTCCCTTTGCTAGACATCAATATTTATTACATCAATATTTCTTTACACTTCTGCTGGTCTTGTGGATCATGCCCCATGATCACTAACATCCAGTCAAAACCCAGGAAAGTCACCACATGACTTCAGCATGTCTAATCATGCTGAGGTGTGGAGCAGCCAATCCTGGGAGAGCTGGAGAAGAAAGAAGGGGGATGGGAAGTACACAGAATGCCTCTCTCACACTCATGCATGAGATAAGGAAATAACATGTCACTCACAGCAAGGGGGAAGAACTGACACCTGTTTCTCTGTGTGTCTGTTTATATCTTACTGAAGAATGATGTAAGAAAGAGGATTGCTCAGAGCTGGATTAACTCTTCGTGGCAAGACTGGGCACAGATGAAATGGCATTCTCTGCTGTAACAGATATGAGTCTTAATTAAAAAAAAAAAATGGGAGTTTACATCCACTTTAGGCCTCGTACATACGATGAGAAAATCAACACCCCTTTCAAAACAATCGTACGATAACCTGAACATAAGTATACAGCTTTTAAGAGCCGCTCACAACAGTTTGTGTAAAATTATCCGAGGGGACAAACTCAAAAAAAATATTGTACAATAACAGAACATACCATTTTCATTTAATCACTAGAGTATTGGTCTGAAAAAAACATGACAACACATGCTCGGAAATGAAAGAATAATATACAATACATTACATCACTTGCGAAGTTGTATTCTGTCATACCAGAATTTTCATAACTTGAGTAACCTTTTACATGTGTGACTAGCATGCAAAAAGGACAATCATTCATCCGATATTCTCATCATGTGTACAAGATTTTAGGTGCTTTGGCCCATAGTTCTTTTTGTGTAATAAAGCAGGTTCATTTATAGAGTTGAGAGAAGAATATGTGAATGTTTTAAATATGGTCTGGTACATTTTGTGGGAAGATAACTTTTGGCAAATTCCATTACCTTGTACCCGGTCGTAAATGTTTATGTCTGGGTTGCCACCTTTCCATGGATAAACTGCCCTGATTAAAGTGGTTGTAAAGGCAGAAGTTTGTTTTTATCCTAATGCATGCTATGCATTAAGATAAAAAGTCTTCTGTGTGCAGCAGCCCCCCTAGTACTTACCTGTGCCAACACGACCAAGTGATATTGCAAGAGAGACTCGTCTGTCCTCATTGGCTCCCGCTGCTGTCAATCAAAGTCAGTGAGCCAATGAGAAGAGAGAGGGGGTCGGGCCACGGCTCCATGACTGAATTGACACAGGGAGCTGCAGCTCAGCACAGGTGACCCCATAGCAAGCTGCTTGCTATGGGGGCACTCAACAGAAGGAAGGGGCCAGGAGTGTCAAAGAGGAACCTAAAAAGAGGAGGATCTGGCCTGCTCTGTGAAAAACCACTGCACAGAGCAGGTAAGTATAACATGTTTGTTATTTTTAACAAAAAAAAACAAGTCTTTACTATCACCTTATATGTGCTGACAAATATAAAAAACATTTAGCTGATAATGCACTGCTGCATTGTAGCAGTAGGGTATACGTACACTTGGTAAAATGTATATATTCAGCAATCTCCTGTAATGAAGTGCATTCTCATACATGTGTATATAAACATATTATTCCATTGTAAGACTGGCTGAAATTCACATCAATTAGGACTAATTTTAACCGCTCAACGACCGCCGTATGTACATATACATCGGCAGAATGACACATACAGGCACATGGATTTACCTGTACGTCCCTGCCTAGACGTGGGTCCGATCGGGACCCTCCCCCCCGGTACTTGCGGCGGTCGGTAAGCCTCTGGGAGCGACCTGGGATGAGGGGGCGGCTGTTCGTTTTTGTCCGCCCCCTCCGGATCGCTCCCAGCGAATCAGCTCTCTCCCTGCTCTGCACTTCCTCTGCCTGTATATTGTAAACACAGGCAGAGGAAGTGATGTCAGCTCTCCTCTCGGCAGTATTTTCAATCCGCCAAGAGGAGAGAAGACATCAGAAGTAAGTCGCATTAACACTACACTGACACCACACACATAGGCACATTAACCCCTTCAGATCACCCCCCCCCCCCAGCCCCCTGTAACACTGTCACTGATTGCAGTGATCATATATTTACTGATCACTGCATTTAGTGTCAGTGTGACAGTTACTGTGACAGGCAGTTAGTGTTAGGTCCAGGGTAGCCCCCTACCCCCTAATAAAGTTTTTAAACCCTTGATCACCGCCCTAGTTAACCCTTTCACCCCCTATTGCCAGTGTCACTAAGCGATCATTTTTCTGATCGCTGTATTAGTGTCACTGTTGCCGCTAGGTAGCTATTTTTTTTTATTGCGATTTTTTTTTACTAAAGACATGTGGCTGAATACATTTTTGCCTAAAAGTTTGACTAAAATTTAGTTTATTTGATTTTTCTTATAACAAAAATTAGAAAATATCATTTTTTTTCTAATATTTTGGTATTTTTCTGTTTATATCGCAAAAAATAAAAATCGCAGAGACAATCAAATACCATCAAAAGAAAGCTCTATTTGTGGGAAGAAAAGGACTCAAATTTTGTTTGGAAGCCAAGTCGCATGACCGCGCAATTGTCTGTTAAAGTGACGCAGTGCTGAATTGTAAAAACACCTTTGGTCATTTAGCAGTATATTGGTCCGGTCCTTAAGTGGTTAAAAAGTGAATTTCACATCTGTTATCTCCTATAGCATCGCATTTACTGTTCACAGATAGTTTTTTAAGGAATTTTTAAGGTTTTGTTTTATGCAACTTCAACTGAGAGAGCAGATTTTATCAAATATTGATTTGGCTGAGAATTGCCATTCATAATTCAGTAAATGTAAGCAATGCAATGGCTCTCTGAAGGCAAACAGCAGAGCAGTAAAAAAAACTCCCTATTGTTAGAAACAGTCATCATAACACAAACATGCTGGCAGTTGATCATTATCTTTTCTATGGAATAAAAAAATAACCAACCTTCTGTTCTATGCTTGCTTATTAGCAGTGTTGAAAAGTGGAATCTCAGAAAGGTGATATTCACAGGTCCAGGTTGTTTAACCACTTGCCCACGGCGTCATGGTAAAAAGACGTCATGTTTTTAAAGATGGATATCTCGGTAACGGCAGCAGCTGCTGCCACAACCGAGATATCCATCTCTTCTGTGGGCGGTCCTGTACACGATAACGGCAGTCTCCGCGGCGGAGAGGGAGAGCCCTCCGCCGCTTACCGGAGCCGTCGGTAGCGGCGGAGGTGACGGGTCTGTTCGGCTCCTCTGCTGGGATACGAGTGAGGAAAAAATCGCCCCCACCCGTCCCCCATAGCTCTGCTGGGCGGAAGTGACGTCAAAACGTCAGTCCCGCCCAGCGTCTTAAAGATACTTTTTTTTCTGACACTTGAAAAATTAAATTTTTTTTTATTTATTTTTTGCATTTAAGCCTAAATATGAGATCTGAGGTCTTTTTGACCCCAGATCTCATATTTAAGAGGACCTGTCATGCTTTTTTCTATTACAAGGGATGTTTACATTCCTTGTAATAGGAATAAAAGTGATAATTGTTTTATTTTTATTTATTTTGGTGTATAAAATTGTAAACTAATTTAAAATAAATAAGAAAACATAAAAAAAAATGTAAAACGCCCCATCCCGACGAGCTCGCGCACAGAAGCGAAAGCATACGCGAGTAGCACCCGCATATGAAAACGGTGTTCAAACCACACAAGTGAGGTATCGCCGCGATCGTTAGAGCGAGAGCAATAATTCTAGCTCTAGACCTCCTCTGTATCTCAAAAAATGCAACCTGTAGAATTTTTTAAACGTCGCCTATCGAGATTTTTAAGGGTAAGTTTGATGCCATGCCACGAGCGGGCGCAATTTTTAAGCGTGACATGTTGGGTAAAATTTTACTCGGCGTAACATTATCTTTCACAATATATAAAAAAATTGGGCCAAATTTATTGTTGTCTTGTTTTTTTATTCAAAAAAGTGATTTTTTTCCAAAAAAAGTGCGCTTGTAAGACCGCTGCGCAAATACGGTGTGACAAAAAGTATTGCAATGACTGCCATTTTATTCTTTAGGGTGTTAGAAAAAAAAAATATATAATGTTTGGGGGGTTTAAGTAATTTTCTAGCAAAAAAAAACTGTTTTAGTCTCGTAAACACCGAATCTGAAAAACAGGCTTGGTGTGCAAGTGGTTAAAGAATATGGTCAGAGATTAGATTAAAAGTAAAGTTTTACTCCAATCAAATATAAAAATCACAAATTAATGCAGCTTTGTTTTCATTAATACATAATTAAATGTATTTTTTTTTTCAATGCAAACATTGTAAGTAACAGATATGGACTTGGTATCAGCCTCTTGCAGTCCACTGTACAGTGGAGCTCAGAGAGGGGGAGACAGGAGGAACACAAGGAGCCAGTCAGGTGTGCCAGTACAAGGAATCATGCTAATAGGAGGAGAAAACAGAGTGATGGAGGACTGAGCTCATCAGTATTCTGCTTCTCTTTTCCCTGCACAGTCACAAGGTGAAGGTTGGGAGAGGACCTGTAAGCAAAAGTGTGTAAATCTCAGGACAGAAATAAAAGTGCTTTGGCAGGTAAAATAGCTCTTATAAATGTCAAAGGGCATACCGCATATGAGTGTCAGTCTCTAGCTGGAAGATTCTGTTGAGATACATTTTTGTAGCCCTCATAGCCTTGTGAGTATTACAGTGTTTAAACTATTTTGCTGCCATGAATGTGTTACAGCAGAACAGAATTGTTTGCAAGGGGGTCCAGCTCAGTAACCCTTAAAGTAGAAGTTCAGCCTAAGGGCTCTTTTACACGGAGTATCCGTTCAGATCCGCCTTGCGGACCTGAACGGACCCTGACATCCGACCCGCTCCGATCCGCCAAAGTATGACGGAGGAAAAACCTACCTTTCCTTCCGTCTGGCGGATCGGATCGGATGAACACGGAAAAACGGTCCGTGTTCATCCGATCCCCCCATAGGGGAGAGCGGAGAAAAGACAGGGCGGTCCCTGCACAGCTCAGCGGAGATCAACGGAGCGATCCCCGCTGAGCAAACGGAGGTGCACGTGCAGATCATTACTGATCCTCTCCGTGTGAAAGAGCCCTAAGACTAAAATGTCTAAATCTACTTGCAGTCACAATATACTAGACTAACCTATCTAGCACTGTAAAGCAAAAATTACTATGCATAACTTTTATGAAGCTGCTCTGGTACCGTCCCATGCTGAGCTGTCAGTGGTGGCATCTTTGTGTAGGTGGGTACAGAAGGGGCAGCCGACAACGGATGTCCCATAGAAACTCTATGGGCGATGTCACTTCCCAGGCATTTCCCAGCTCTTGTTTGCTGCCTCCTGTCCTGCACACAGCTTCCGCCGGATTGAAACGGCTTCAGAAAAGGTATGTATAGCGATTTTTGCTTTACAGGGCTAGATAAGATAAGTTATCCTAGAATGTGGTACAAGTAGATTTAGAGATTTTAGTTTTTGGTCTGACTTTCTACTTTAAGTCCTCTGCATTTTCCTACATTATAAACTCATGGTCACTTCAGCCATAAACTTATAGCACAAGGTCCCCTATAATCTGCTGATTAAGAAATAGCTGTGGTTAGCAGCTGACAAGCCATCGATTGCAGCCACTCATAAAAAAAAATGTTTTAACAGAATTGGTAATCGGCTGATTTATCAGAGAGTAGCTGTAACTTGCAGTTAAATAAACAGGTGCAGAGTTATAAGCAATAATGCAGAATGGGTTCAGGATGGCAAAGAAATGCATACACTGCAAAATAATGAAAGCTGCACAAACATATGAAAATTCATACATTGCAAATAATGAAAGCTTCACCAATATGGTCTCTTCACAGCAATGTCTCTGTGACTCAATCAGAGTAACATGGCTGCATATCATAATCTCTATAAGATTCTATAATAACAGACAGTCTAGTTTAGAGACACTAATTTAGTAAAATAGAACAGAGCTGCTTAATTTTTTTTTTAGTTTAGAGTTGTCATTGGATCGTACCAAATCAATATAATCATTAGCCATCTGAAGAGCATTGGAGCAGTGTTATGACATGTCCCTCCTGTCCTTAGTATAACCTGCTGTCGCCTCCATTCCACTCCACCCGCCATGTGCTTTTATGAATCTTTCACAAGACCCAGGAGGCAGCTCTAGTGACTCCACCACCAGTGTGAGCTTTATTTGCTACAGCCGGAATCAGACTCTGGTACTGTCAAAAAGAGACGGTTGTAGGCTGGCACATACATTACCGGAGATGACCGTTACCTTAAAGTGTTTGTGAAGGTAAAACATTTTCTGCCATAGTGCCCTCTGATATATAATAGTAAGCTCCCCAGTGAATGTTCTTTATAAAAAATATGCGAACCCAGCCTAAAAGTGGTAGTAAAGTAAATATGTCCATTGTTTAGGAGATATTCACACTGCATGCAATGCATACTAGCACATTATGCCATTGTCTTGCATTTTTTTCTTTATTTTTTTTTTCTAAAGGTTGCGGTTTACTACCGCTTTAAGGAGTCTGTGCCTGTATCTGAGCATGATGAGTAAATGGACACTCCTCTATATTATTAATGTGAGACTTTTTTTCTGACTTTACTATCAGCGGGAGATATTTATGTGGATTAAAGCGGTAGTAAACTTTCTAAAAGATACCCTATTTAAACCACATTTTTTTCTTTGATATTGTAAACGCTCATCATTGATATTAGCCGCCGCCATAGGAACTGTGGTCTTTCGGGTTCGATTTTCTATTTTACTTCCGACCGCAGTAGCATGCGCACTTATAACTCTACCCAAGGTGTCCACGATCCTCTTCACTTTGCAGAAGACGTAATCAAGTCTCGGGTGATGCCCGGGACTGATGTCAACACTCGGAAATGACGCAGCCCCGGCATAGACCCTGCATTTTTCCGGCAGGGTCTCTGCTTGCCGGAAAAATAGGAAATAAGACACATACGCGGAAGACGTCAGAAGGGAAAAATATACAGAATACAGGAAAGGCAAGCAGGTAAGGAGATTTTCACATAGAGCAACTTGTTTTAAAACCTGCAATTGTCCATTTATAGGAAAGGTAGTCGGAATAGGTATACAACCACTTTAAGGCCATTGTACACACGATCGAATCTATCTGCTGAAAACGGTCCGACAGACCGTTTCAGCAGACAAATTCGATCGTGTGTACGGGCGGACAGACAGATTTTTCCAGCAGACAGATTTTAAAGCAAGTGTCCGCATGCGCGGAAGTGTTTTACTTCCTGGTGACGGTGACGTGCCGGTGTCAACGTCACCGCCACGTCACCGCGCTGTCTGCAGGCGGGGATTTTGGTTTGATCGTGTGTACACGATCAAACCAATCTATCCCAGCAGACAAATCCGATCAAAACGGTCTGTCAGACCGATTTGATCGAATTTATTTCATGGTGTGTACGCGGCCTAAGAATGCACTTTCATTAAAAAATAGTATTCTTTATTGGACATTGTGTGGTTTTGCAGTGTTGGCTTTTTTTTCCACCCTTACACATAGAATACATACTGTAGATTACATAGAATGTTCCTATATTGGGTTTCTATGTAAAAGATTATGATTACATAATATTAATGGAGACAATTAGCTGTAAAAGTAAAAGTTATAGTCACATTACCAGTTGAATAGTATTTTGCAGGTCATGCCAGTTTATCAGAATAACTTATATGTCTCTATGTGGAATACTTGTATTTCACTGTGTGCAGTGTGGATAAATGTGCTCCTCACTTTCAATTTTCTGTATATTATTTAGGAAATCCTCAGAGAATGAAGAGATGGAGTTTTATTATGGCTCCATGGCATTAAGAAGTTCACAGCTATTTAAATGTTAGATTCTGCATGAAATAAACTTTATGATATCAGCAACATTTTCTGACTTACTTACAAAATTTAATAAGCTTAGTTTTTATTTTTGGAGCAAAAGCCTGAAATAGCATATTGCTGAATACACTTAATATTTTAGTTTTGCTATTTGTATAGCAACTCTTGCTATATTTTATTTCATTGAACTTGTTTAAATTGAGATCACATCTGGTACTCGGAGAAGGGGAGCCATAAATATGCCTTTAATGAGACTTTATCCAATGTTTGTGCCACTATCAAGTAAAAATCCTTATGAATACAAATGTCTTTAAAGCAACCTGCACTCTGTACAGGTTTTAAACTAACTTTCTGTCGTTGTGTCTTTGTAGCAGATCCCCCCAAGGGCCCGTAATCCACTGCAAATACTGACTTGGTAAAAGTGATTGTAAAGTCTTGGATAAAAAAATAACAAACGTGTTATACTTACCTGCTCTGTGCAGTCGGTTTTGCATAGAGCAACCCCAATACTACTCTTCTTGAGTCCCCTTTTGCTGCTCCTGGCCCCTCCTTTCTGTGGAGTGCCCCCACAGCAAGCAGCTTGCTATGGGGGCACCCGAGTCAAGTCACAGCTCCCTGTGTCCATTCAAACACAAAGCCCTGACCTGGCCCCTCCCTCCTAGAATGCATTAAGATAAAAACAGAGGAGTACCAGCTTATGGAGCTCCATGGCCGCCTGCTTCTTCAGTTGACAGCTCCGGCTCCATGCACTCTAATGCTCTAGGATGTCGGATCTGCAACCCATTGATCGAGATCTAGTTTTTCTGACCCTCAGTCCCAGAGCATGGCATGCATTTTCCTGGTTTGAGGTCATAGGCCACATCAGAGGGCTCTAAGGGCCACATGGTGAGCACCGCTGGTGTAGTGCTTAGCATGCCTGGACTGTGACATGCACTTGTATTATGATTGCACCATACCCAAAAGTAGCTAGTTTTTCTTTGAACTCCAGCAATAGATTGGGGCAGTGGAGAATAAAAATATACTTATAGCTTCTTCTGGTGAGATTTAAAAGGCAAAGCTTGTTGGGAACACAATATTTTTATGAAGGTACATTTTATGTTGCAAAAATCCACAGTTCAGCTTCAATTTATTATTACTTATTTTGAATATAGTTATTGTACCAAATTTGCCATTTAGTTGACTCATATGATATTCCTCCTGACAGTAGCTTTCATTCATGCTAAGATGATTCCAGGAAATAAGATGTCTGCATGTTTTATAGTAGAAAATTCAGTTTCATCTGCATTAGCTTAATGGATAGGCAATGCATTAATGCGATCATATGTCAACAGTAGCTTATAATGCACAACATATGACTGATTGTGCAAAATTCTATCTGCTTCTGTCAATTAAAATTTATTTTAACATCGCCAGTTATATCTCCTAAACTGTCGGAGAAAATTGTGATGTAAAGCATAGCTTTAGCACTTAGAAGCAATGAAATCATAACAAGCTGATTTTAACATATCTGTAATTTATTTATACTCATTAAGAAATAGAACACTAAAATTGTTGTAACCCTTTTTACTAAATATATAAAACAATTAGGCCCCTTTCACATTGGAGCGGGAGTCACGGTGGCGGTATAGTGCCGCTACAAAATAGTATTACCGTATTTATCGGCATATAACACACACCGGCTTATAACACGCACCCCAATTTTAAGAGGGGAGTTTAGGGAAAAATGTTTTCTCGGGACCCTTTACAGTACACAGTCTCCCCCATCCAGTTCACATCCCCCTTCATTATACATCACCCCCATCTAGTGCACATCCCCCCTCCATTATACATCCCCCCATCCAGTAGACATCCCCCCTCCATTATACATCCCCCATCCAGTACACAGCCCCCCCATACAGTATACAGCCCCCTCCCCAGTATACATCCCCCATCCATTATACATCCCCCCATCCATTATACAGCCCTCATCCATTATACATCCCCCATCCATTATACATTCCCCTCTCCCCAGTATACAGCCCCCCATCCATTATACCCCCCCTGCACTCCCAGGAGACCCCCAGTCTCCCGGGACAGTGCTGCCAGCATTCTCTACAGTCAAGTAAAAAAAAACACTGTCAGCCCCTACCACACTGCTCCTCCTGTGTCTATTGCAAAACAAAACAAAGCTTGCATTTACCTCAATAGCTCCGTTTTTTTTTCCACTGACCTGGGGTCACATGACTGCCCTCCTCTGATGGGCATGTGACTTCTCTTCTCCTCCAATCAAAGCTACACTCAGAGGAGGAGGAGAGCAGCCTGAAAAAAACGAAGCTATAGAAACATTTACAAGCTTCGTTTTACCATTGTAAAACACAGACTATCCGCGCCCCCTGTTGGTCAAACATGATATCGGCGTATAACGCGCAGGCACTGTTTAGTCTCTGTTTTCAGAGGAAAAAGGTGCGCGTTATACGCAGATAAATACGGTAACCCTCGCTAGCAGCCGATAAAAGGTTAATACCGCCGCAATGCGCCTCTGCAGAGGAGCATTGCGGGCGGTATTGCCGCGGTTTCCCATTGTTTTAAATGGGAAGGAGTGGTATACACGCCGCTCCTCTCACCACTCCAAAGATGCTGCTGACAGGAGATTTTTTTCTCTCCCGCCAGCGCATCGCCTCGGTGTGAAAGCCCTCCGGCTTTCACATTGAGTATGCAGTTAAGGAGTTTTTCAGGCGGTAAGCAGCGCTATTTTTAGTGAAAAGGGTCTTAGGGGTTGATTTACTAAAATTTGAGAGTGAAGAATCTGGTGCAGCTCTGCACAGAAACCAATCAGCTTCAAGGTTTTTTGTCAAAGCTTAATTGAACAAGCTGAAGTTAGAAGCTGATTGGTTACCATACACAGCTGCACCAGATTCTTAACTTTCCTTTTTTTTAATTCATCTGTTTTTTATTTGATTTTTGATTAACTTGCTCAAACAAACAGTCAATTGATCAGGTAACATGGTTGGAAAATACAGAGAAGAAAAGAAACAGCAAGTCATTCATCCAATCCTAGATATATACCTAGTTTGCATATCCAACGATACCTGATACCTACTAAACCTCCTTGTCAAAAGTCTAGCATCTCCCCCCCCATCCCTACCCCTGCCTAGAGAAGCGTACTACCCTATTGGTTAATCATCTAATGAAGAAGGGAGGAGACCATTCCTCCTTTCTCTTGTCGCTTTGTTCAATATTGGGGACCATTTTCCCGAAGAGTGCTACACCCTAATGGGACTCCCAGCGATTCACGCCCCCCCGCGCAACGGGCGGCGATAGTTGCTGGCGGGGGACATGCTATCCTGGAGAGACTGGCATTGTGTTCCCCTACAAGGGGTTCCCAACAGCCCTCTGCCACGGCCCCCATAGATTTTTAACTTCCAGTTTAGTAAATTAAACCCTTAGGGCCAGATTCTCATATATATTCGGCGGCGTAGCGTAAGCCATTTACACTACGCCGCCGCTGCGTACTAGAGCAAGTGCTTTATTCTCAAAGCACTTGCTCCGTAGTTTTCGCCGGCGTCTCGTAAATCGCCAAGCGTAAACCCGCGCAATTCAAATGGGGCGGCTTGTATTTAAATTAAGCGCGCCCCCGCGTCGAACGAACTGCGCATGCGCCGGCCGGGGAAAAAGCCCAGTGCGCATGCTCCAAAGGACGTCACATTTTCTCAATGTAAACGACGTAATCACAGCGTACGCCAGCCCCATTGAGAATCTACGTACGCAAACGACGTAAACGACGCACAACACGACGCGGTCCCGAGGCCATACTTAACATGGCATCCGACGGGACACGACGGCATCCGACGGGACCTCGTAAGGTTACTCCACATAGAAGCTGGGGTAACCTTACGCGAACGAAAACAACGTACGCGATGACGGGGCGGCGTAAAAGCGATCGAGAATCGGCGTACTACTTCATTTGCATATGCAAATGAAAAAACAACGTAAAGGCCACCTAGTGGCCGGAGTTGTCATTACACCTACGATCCGAAAGTGTAATGCTTTTACACTTGTCGGATGTAGAAGCGTATCTATGCAAAAGTGATGCTCAGCATCACACGCATAGATACGAGACAAAAAAAAAGGCGTTACGACGGGGTATCTGAGATACTCCGTCGTAACGCCTCTGAGAATCTGGCCCTTAGTCTACACGTGCAATGAGTCCATTAAAAACATTGGGCCAGATTCTCAAAAGAGATACGACGGTGTATCGCAGGAAACACCATCGTATCTCTGTTTTTTTTACTGGTTATCTATGCGTCTGATTCATAGAATCATTTACGCATAGATACAGTGAAGATCTGACAGGTGTAAAACACTTACACCATCGGATCGTAGATGTAATGACTTTGCTGGCCGCTAGGTGGCCTTTACGTTGATTTCTCATTTGCCTATGCAAATACGCCAATTCCCAAACGTTTTTACGCCGCCCCGTTGTCGTTTACGCCGTTTCCGTAAGCGTAAGGTTACCCCTGCTCAGGGCTTTTTTTCAGGGGGAACTTGGGGGAACTCAGTTCCACCACCTTTGGCTCAGACCCTTTGATACCTGCTCACCACAATCACTTGTAAACACAGAAGTCTGGTTTCTGTGTTTACAAGCGATAGCTATGCACTCTGTGTGTAACCCCCCTGAACTCTACACTCTGTATGTAATGTAATCCTGGTATTTAATGCCCCTTTAAGACCCTTCTACTGTTTGTGAAATTTGAATGGGTCGTGGTTGAGTTCCTGCACCTATTTTTTGAGAAAAAAAGCTCTGCCCCTGCTATATGAGGGGTAACCTTACGAAGTTTCGCCGTATGCCATGTTAAGTATGGCGTCGGGACAGCGTCGTCTTTTTCCGTCGTTTACGTCGTTTTACTAAGTCGTTCGTGAATAGGGATTTACGTAAACGACGCTCACGTCAGTTTCATTCACGTTTTCCGACGAGAGCTGGAGCATGCGCACTGGGCTATTTTTTCGGCTGGCGCATGCGCAGTTCGATCGACGAGGGGGCGCGCTTAATTTAAATACAAGCCGCCCCCTTTGAATTATGCGGCCTTACGCCGGGCCATTTACACTACGCAGCCGCAACTTACGGAGCAAGTGCTTTGGGAATACGACACTTGCTCTGTTAAGTTGCGGCGGCGTAGTGTAAATGGTTTATGCTACACCGTCGGCCAATCTATGTGAATCTGGCCCATTGTCTAAATTAGTAAAATACAAGTGAATACAAGCTTTCAATAATTTTGAGATTAGTTCAAGAACAGAATAAATATTTAAAGAAGAATTTCACAAAGCTTTTAACAAGAATGTTTGAAGAGGTAAGGATAAGGTGTATGTTAAACTTATCTCTAACTTGTATTGAAAGACACAGAGATAAGTATAAGGTAGGGTGGCCTGTCCATTATGGGCGCAAGGGTGCCACACCCCCTATTCATGGCCCACTGCCCTCCCTATCCATGCACCCGGCCCCTTTCAGGACACAATGAAAATTCGCTGCTGCAACACTGATCCTTCTCCCAGACAATCAGGAAGCGTGTCTGCTACCCATCACCCATTTGGCTGAAAGGACAGGCGCTCCCTTTGGACACGTAGGAGGAGGGGAGGAGATGCAAGGCGGAAGCGAGGAGAAGAGCCGCTGGCCAATACCTGAATGCTGGCCGATGCCCGATCCCTGCCACTGCCTGATGCTCCGATCCCCGCCACTCCTTGGATGCCTGATCCCTGGTGCTCCTCCGATGCCCGATGCACGCTGCCTAGATGGGGTAAGTGTCGGTGGACCGACCGGCAGACAGCGGGGGGGTTTGAGGTGCCGCAGGGGGATTGGTTGTTTGTCACCTCCCTGAAACAAAAAACACCAGCCACCACTGGTATAAGGCCCCTTTCACACTTGTGTGCATTTGTCAAGCCTTTGCAGGACAACAAAAGAAAATGGACACTATTCACCATTAAATCCTGTGTAACTGTTCACACTGCAGGTGCACTGTGATTTGAAAAGTCCTGCATCTTTAGTGCAGTTTTTCAAAAGCACACCAAAAAGGCACTGTCCGTTTTAAGCCAATGGGAACACATCAAAAGCCTATCAGTATGAAACGACCCTTAAATTGCACAAAAGTGCATCAAAAGCACATCAGTGTGAAAGACCCCCTTATGCCTTTCTAATTAAGATTGTGAACCTAGAATTTGTGAAAATACCAAAATTTGAAACTGCAACCTATGTACCCCAACTACTATAAAATCTCATCCTCTTTAACTCAAAACAGTATTGATTTTTCTTACTCCAGAATAAAATAAACCTTCAAAAACATTGGATAAAGTTTATCCAAAGACATTTTTTATGTTTTGGGTAAAGTAAGAAAGGGTTAGAGCCTCTGCCAGTTTTTTATTGCTGTGTGCATCTCTGTGGAGGGGGATTTACTTTCTATATTTGTCTTTGTATTTGTCAGTGGGCCTGGAAGAGAAAGAATATCTAAAATTTGAAGGGGAACTTGTTATGATGATAACAGATGTCTAAAAGGGGATTTCCTTCAATTTGAAAAAAACAATTCCTCTCATTTCCTGTTCTGTCTACAGGTCAAAACAAAAAGTGAAGAGAAATGTCCGGATGAGGACATAGATGACATAAAAACCTAAGAGGAGTATTCAAAAATCCAAAAATAAAGTTTGGGGTTAAAATACAGGTTATAACTGAATCCAGAAAATAAAGTGGCTCACACACAAAATAAATTAAATCAAATAAACATACAACAAAAGTAGAAAAGTATAGTCCATATCACTAATATACTGTCAGTAATTTTTTAAGTTTTTTTCTTTCAAGGATTAAATCATACTGTTCTGTAACACTGCATTAAGCTTTAGGGCAGGGGTAGCAACCTTGGCCCTTCAGCTCTGGTGAAACCACAAGTCCCATGAGACATTGCAAACCCTAATAATCAGAGGCATGACTCTTATGCCGCGTACACACGGTCGTTTTTTGCGATGAAAAAAAACGTCATTTTTTAAAACGTCATTTAAATTGATCGTGTGTGGGCAAAACGTTGTTTTTTGTCTTCAAAAAAACGACCAAAAAAAAAATTCCAACATGCTTGAATTTTTTGTGTCGTTTTTCAAAACGTCGTTTTTTGTGTCATAAAAAGTGATGGTGTGTGGGCAAAACGATGTTGAAAACGACGTTTTTAAAGCCGCGCATGCTCAGAGGCAAGTTATGAGACGGAGCTTCAATGGAACAGAGTGCCGTTGAACGTGGTGTACGTCACCACGCTTTGCTAGAGCATTTTGGAAAAACAATGGTGTGTACGCAACGTCGTTTTGGAAAATGAAGTTTGAAAAACTTCGTTTTTACCTTTGGCGACTGGGGTACACCCCACGCAACCTGCATCCTTCAGTACAAGTTAGGCTCATGTTTCCCTTCCTTTCCCTCTTTCTTACCCCCACTTTTCTCTCTCTCTTTCTTACTTCTATTCTTTTAAGACAGTTGTATGACCAGAAGGTAATGTTCTTTGTTCTTCGTCCGGTTATTCATATGGGCAATTTGGTAACACTATAGGCCTATCTTATTTCGTTAGTATGAGCTAGAGGTTCAATGAAGCCAAATTCGAACCCTCTAATTTCCCATCAAATAATTTTATAGGAGGAGGCGGATTGGGAGGCGCCTGGCTGGGACACAGATTGATCCCATTAGGGGTGTCCGGGACAGGCAGGTTTCCCCTGAGCGCAAGATCACCATATACACCTCTTTTTCCGCCCCTTCCTCTGTTATTAAGCTCGCTGGATTCCTTTAATCAACCCACAGTTGGGTAATTTGAAATCAATTGAGTCATTGTTACTGTCATTATGCCCGGTTTGTAGAATGTTTTGATGTTGTAATTTCAGCCTTTGGTCATAATTTATCTGTATCCTTTATTTGAAAAAATAAAAATCTATTGAAAGTAATATAAAATAATATTATAGTCTAATATAAGTTTTAGTTCTACCTATAAATATAATATACTATAATACAATAAGATATAATTTATAATATAATCTAAGATAATATAATGTAAGTTAAATTTAACCTATGAATATACATAATATAATGTAATATACGTTATTTTTAATGTAATTTTAAATAATAATGTAATATAATGTAATTTTAAATATAAATAATATAATGCAATATAATATATAATGTAATAAAAATAAAAATATAAAAAAAAAAGAAAAACTTCGTTTTTTCTTTCATGATTGAAAACGACGTTTTTTCTCATCGCAAAAAATGATCGTGTGTACGCGGCATTAGAGGCAGAGGCATGATCGGATATGTAGTTTCACTACAGCTGGAGGGCCAAGGTTGCCTACCCCTGCTTTAAAGCATGCCCACATTTAAAGGGTTTGTGTTTTGTTTTTGTTTTTTTTGTCATTCTAAAGTTTTATTAAAGGATAAGTTCACCTTACACCCATATTCAGGGTGTAACACGTAACATTGTAAGATTGCTGGTTCAACTGGACCCAGGATTTAAGGGCAATCTGGATGTATGGAGGCACCCCAATGCATTGGGCCAGTGAAAACATCCACATGCAGATATGGTATATCCAAACTAAACTTTATTTCTAATGCATACTTGTTCATAATCAAATCATACAAGAAAGGAACGCCCTTGTCCCAGCCAATCATATTTACGTTATTAGGTTATACAAGTAATATTCGTCACAATTATACATTGTGTGTAAAATATAATAATCTGTCTTCTGGGTGCCTGATTGAATCTGGTTTACACTGCAGCTTATCTAATGTTATGTTCTTTGCCTAGGACACAATAATACTTGCAAGGTTCCTAGCTTTTGTGTAACTAATCCTAGAAGCTTAAGGATGCATCTTCATACAAGCATTAATTACTATGGGGGAACTCTAGCAAGCCTTATAATGCATTGATATTATGGGGGAACTGTAGACTTTTAATCCCTCCTTTTATCGCGTAGGCTATAGCCTACGCGATCACTCATTATACCATTTCTGCTCTATGTGGATCTTCTCACCCCTTTTCACATGGGGGTTAGTCATTTTCCTGGGATTGTAATACAGAGAACATAACATGTAACAATCGGTGACAAAGAAAAATATTTTGCAACTTGGGCCAATGTGGAGTTGGAAGTGGTCTGGGACCGAAATCGGGGAGCAATTTGGGGGCCAGTCTTTGACAATGTTCAAGGTAGTTGCATTGTGACCTGTTCCAATCCTTGGATTAGGTCCTCCAGTTGTGCGGCTTGTTGGTCCCTCCTTTTTTGCTCTTCTGTCGGTGCCTCTTGAAGGGGAAAAAAGGGGGTCTTCTTTATCAGAGATGCACGGATCCATTGTGGTCCCTGGGAAGTAAGTACAGCCATTCTGGAGACCTTTTTCTACTTTGGGTGGGCCGGTGTAAACGGGTCCTATATGTTGTCTCAGTGCAAATTGTTTTATTAGGACTTTGGATCAGATCTGTGAAAAGAGGAGGAAAGGTGACAGCCATTGCTTCATAACTGTCGCTAAGTGTACTTACCAGATTTCTCACATACTCTTCCTGTAGGGAGTAAAGGTTAGGATCCACTTGGGGATCTTCATTTTCCATAAACCATTTCCTCTTTTGTACTGGCCTACCCATTAAAATTTCATAAGGAGAAAGAATTTTCTTGAAGTAGGGGTGTTTCTGATTTGGAATAGTATCGAGGGTAAGTGTACTAGCCAATCTTTTAAAGTTCCTTGCGTGGCTTTCCTATTTGCAATGGACAGCCCCACCTAGGGATGCTTATGATGAGTATGCGCACTACTGTCTGTGCGACTTCTCTTGTGGTTTTGAATGCTTCCACCTATCGTGCGAATAGATCCACGATGACCATCTTTGGCATGTGGGTGAAATCTATTTGCAGATGAGTGAAAGGTGTAGTAGGATACAGGAGGTGTTCATGTTTCACATTGTGTGGTTTGTTTGCATGTGATGTAATGTGATGATACATGTGATGCACCGTGACACATATGCTTTTAACAAGCTTGGGAATTTTTGCGACAAAGAAATCCTTCAGTAAAATGTGTTCTGCCAACCTCTATGACCTACCCAATGGCATTGGGCCATAAACAAAGATGCACTAGCTGTGGGGATGCATCATGTCCTGTCTGCCCCTCTTCGAGGAAAAGTCCATTTATGATCTTTTCCGAGTCATTCCTCGCAAACCTTCAAATCTTTCTCTGTGGCATGTGTCTGGAGATCTATTAATGAATGATCTAGCAGTGCTATTTAAGGTGTTTAGTAGTGCCATTTTGGTATGTGCTGACTGCTCTAGTAGCTGACTCTGCAAATGCACTCTAATAAAAGCAGAATCTACAAAACCCTTGTGTACATCAGATAAAACAGTGGAAGTCATAAATAACCCGGGTGTCCCGTTGAGCAATGTGTATACAGTCATGCTGTGACTCTACCTCATCCTGTTCTCCTATTTAATCCCCCCAAAAAAAGGTATTAAAACCCTAGATTTTGGAATAACTCCATATCCGCCCAAACTTTGAGCAGACAGGTGTGAATATTTTAAGTACCATTGTAGTTGGTCTGCCCAGGGTAAATGATGTTGCCAACCCCTACCACCATCGCTCAGGAGGCATACCCTGAACCTGAACTGGGACCACCCTTGGGAAAAAGACCCCACAGGGCAAAGCTCTCCACCATGTTTTTTTGGCGAGGACACCTGTCATAATCTTACAACTGTCCCCTGCATACAAACATAGCGAGGAGGCCAAGTCTGGGTGCTACAACCACAGCACTTTTCAGATACCTTTATTCGGGCACCTGGATATATCTCTTATATTTCTGGAAGGGAGTTTTAGCTTTTGGTTACACCTTTGGTAACAGGTAAAACAAAAGTGGTATATTATAAAAACCAACTGTGGTGAAGCCTGTGTCTATCCCATGTTTATTTACTAGGGCAGCCATAACTGCTTGTGACTGAAGACACGTTCCATGTGTCAGGCTGTGGGGCTGTGGAGGGGTCAGAGTGGCTGGCAGACATAAAAGATCACATTGACTCCAAAGTTGCCACTTGTGGACCACTTGTTCTTCTCGTTCTGGGGTCCTTAAAGTTGAATTATTTTTCCCAGCTATACTGGGCCAGAACTAGGGGGAATCTGTGAGTTGCACAGAACCATCAAGTGTCCAGGGCTGTAATGCAGCATCCTTAGCCGCCTGGTCTGCTTCCATATGTGAGTCTCAAATGCTAGGATGGCTACCTCAGCAATAACCTGGAAAGCAGAGAACAGACAGCCAATCAATCTAACTTATTGCTTGATTGATTTACCTGCCGAAGTAAAACAACTTCTGGCCCTTTAAATGAAAACAAACAACCCTCTGTCTCTATATTTCTATATATCCACCGACCCCGAGTAAAGGATCCAACTACTCTGAATTCAGAGTATCCTTCTGGGTGCAAAATCAACCTGTACTTACAACTGGCCTCCAAAGAGTAACTACATACTGTAGCAGGGCCGATCTATGTGTAGATGTGGTCTCGCAGGTGGGCTTGCAATGTGGTCTGGAGCATAATTGCATAGACAATAAAGGTACATAACGCTGAGGATATTATCCAACAGGTTAGACATCGGCCGTGAAGGACACATTTCCAAAAGATTGGCCAGTCCACAAGGGGATGTTCTCTCCTCGTCCACCAGAACGCTAAAACATATTTGCTAAACCAATCACTATGAAGTGAAGTGGGTAGCATTAGATGGTGTGGCTGTGGCATGGCACATCAGGTAAAAACTGGTGCTCCAAGTATACCTGGGAACTGTTTTCCCTCGAGTCCTGTATAAAGCGGCTACAGGGTTTATAGAGGTGTTCTAGGGTGATATCCAGTATCCCCTCTTCTAGAACTTTTTTTTTTAAAACTACATTTTTGACTATGCCTCAGAACAGGGTGTCAGCATCACTACAGTCGCTCACTAATACACAGATTAGGCCTAATAAGCGTTTAAAGTGTTATGTTCCTTTAAGATGCGATGTTTGGAAAACCCTTCGTGTTTTTTGGCAAAATGCCAAATGGCAATATTTTGCATGGAGATTAATGTGTTAATGAAGCAAGCTTATCTAAAGTTATGTTCTTTGCCTAGGACACAAAAACACTGGCAAGGTTCCTAGCTTTTGTGTAACTAATCCTAGAAGCTCAAGGATACATCTTTATACAAGCATTAATCACTATGGGGGAACTCTAGCAAGCCTTATAATACATTGATATTATGGGGGAACTCTAGCCTTTCAATGCATTGATATTATGGGGGAACTCTAGCCTTTCAAACATGTTACAGATGCACTGGCCCCCACTCCCCCCGAACCCCCAGTCTGACAGCTCTTCTCCCTCCTTCTAGCTGACACAATCTGTAAAAGACATGACCATGGCATATGAAAACGGTGTTAAAACCACACAAGTGACGTATCACCGCGATTGTTAGAGCGAGAGGAATAATTCTAGCCCTAGACCTCCTCTGTAACTCAAAAGATGCAACCTGTAGATTTTTTTAAATGTCGCCTATGGGGATTTTTAAGGGTAAAGGTTTGACGCGATTCCAAGAGCGAGCGCAATTTTGAAGCGTGACATGTTGGGTATCATTTTACTCGGCGTAACATTATCTTTTACAATATAATGGGCTAACTTTACTGTTATCTTATTTTTTTATTCAAAAAGGTACATTTTTTCCAAAAAAAGTGCGCTTGTAAGACCGCTGTGCAAATACGGTGTGACAAAAAGCATTGCAAGGTATCTCCAAGAACAGATGGTCAGGAACAAGTGCATGCTGTGCTTTGAACTCTCCAAAATTAAACAAAAATTCCTTAACAACTACCAATAAAAAAACAATACATGTAACCCTTAAAAAATGCCACTTGAATCAAAAGCCCACTTCTTTTTTTAGGAAAGTCTTACTGCAAAATAAAGCAGTTTAACTTAAAATAAAAGCCCCTATAATATAAAATAACAATAAATATACCAACAAAAACAAAACAAAATACTGAACCCTTGAAACAAATATTTTTTTTATTTAAAGAAAGCCTTACAGCAAACAAAATGAGGGACAGCATATTAAAAAAAGGCCCAGATAAGAAAAAAAGGCAACAAAGGATTTGAGGGCATGAAGACCTAGGCCGCGTACACACGATCGGACCAACCTGATGAAAATGGTCCGACGGACCGCTTTCATCCGGCCACCGCTGAAGTGGTCTGTTGGTCTGATGTGCGTACACACCATCAGTCCAAAATCCCATCGGGCCAGAACGCGGTGACGTAGAACACAACGACGTGCTGAAAAAACTAAGTTCAATGCTTCCAAGCATGCGTTGACTTGATTCTGAACATGAGCGGGTTTTTGGTCCGATGCTTTTGCATACTAACCATCGTTTTGGTCCGACAGTCAGGTGTCCATCGGACAGATTTTAAAGCAAGTTTAAAACATTTGGTCCGATGGACAACGGTCCGATGGGCCGTACACAAGTTCAATTTGGTCCGATGAAACTGGTCTTAAGACAAGTATTATCGGACCGGTCTGATCGTGTGTTCGCGGCCCTAGCCATCAGTTTCCTGAATCTTGACAGCTTTCCTTATCCTTTCCCTGTTTGGACATTATGGCTTCTAAGTGACCCCTATCATAAGTTTAACAGAATAGCTCAAATTGCCACATTAGCTCACCGGTACAGCGAATTGTAAACGGTTCAGTTTCACCCAAACCCACATCTAACCCAAAGCTGTATCTCATTCCCAATATTTATAATAGCTGCTTAGTACATAGCTTAACCGCTTGCCGACTAGCCGCCGCAGTAATACGGCGGCAGGTCGGCACTGCTGCGCGAGAGCCCGTAGCTCTACGTCGCGCCTTTCGCGGCCACTAGGGGGCGCGTGCGCGCCGCCGGCGGCCCGCGCGCGCCCCCCGCTCGCCCCCGAGTCCCGTGCGTGTGCCCGGCGGGCACGATCGCCGCCGGGCACACGCGATCGCTCGTTACAGAGCAGGAAACGGGAGCTGTGTGTGAAAACACACAGCGCTCGTTCCTGTCAGCGGGGGAAACGCTGATCTTCCGCTCATACAATGTATGAACGGAAGATCAGTGATTCCCCCTAGTAAGTCCACCCCCCCATACAGTTAGAACACAAATAGGAACACACTTAACCCCTTCCCCGCCCCCTAGTGTTAACCCCTTCACTGCCAATGGCATTTTTATAGTAATCCAATGCATTTTTATAGCATTGATCGCTAAAAAAATGCCAATGGTCCCAAAAATGTGTCAAAAGTGTCCGAAGTGTCCGCCATAATATCGCAGTACCGAAAAAAAATGCTGATCGCCGCCATTACTAGTAAAAAAAATAATAATAATAAAAATGCCATAAAACTACCCCCTATTTTGTAAACGCTATAACTTTTGCGCAAACCAATCAATAAACGCTAATTGCGATTTTTTTTTGCGAAAAATATGTAGAAGAATACGTATCGGCCTAAACTGAGGAAAAAATTTTTTTTTTTATATATTTTTGGGGGATATTTATTATAGAAAAAAGTAAAAAATATTGCATTTTTTTCAAAATAGTCGCTCTGTTTTTGTTTATAGCGCAAAAAATAAAAACCGCAGAGATGATCAAATACCACCAAAAGAAAGCTCTATTTGTGGGAAAAAAAGGACGCCAATTTTGTTTGGGAGCCACGTCGCACGACCGCGCAATTGTCAGTTAAAGCGACGCAGTGCCGAATCGCAAAAAGTGCTCTGGTCTTTGGACAGCAATATGGTCCGGGGCTAAAGTGGTTAAGCCATAAGTACCATATGAGCACCAAATTAACACTGTAAAAGAGGTGAGCTTCCATGCACAGTCAGGATAAACTAATTTAATCCCCACTCAAGATACTATATAAATAACTTTACCTTGTATATGTGAAAATTAAATATGGTGTGCTTTACCCTGTTGTCTAATATTTTTTTATTTATTTTTTCCATGTCTTAAAAGCACCGTACATATACAGAAAAACTGTTATGTGAAGACATCTATTAATGAGCTTTCACATCATTTTAAAAATGTGGATTCAGAACGGCAGATAGAGAATGGCTAATGTAATGTAAGTATAATCCATTTAGGTGCTAGTTTCACAGCCAAAGTTTATCTGATTACATACTATACATCTGCTTTATGTAAAAGAAAAAAAACATAGTACAATAAATAACAAATACAGCAACACATAAAACCTAACAGATGTTAGATATTAAAAGATGCGATAGGGAATATAGTATATCTGGAATAATTTTAAAGTTCAAGCTGATTGGGAAAAAAAGTCTGTTAATATTTTTTTTTTTTTTTATTAAAGTAAAGTGGTAATACCCACATTCAGCATGCTGCACACTGATAAAAAGCTTAGCAACTGATTTGCTGCTGCTCAATTTAAACATGGATTTGCCTGGATACTAAGTCAATTGAATTTAGAAGTGCACAGCTTGCATGGTAGGAATGAATGACAGGTATGTGTGAAGACAGGCAGGTCATATAGAAGTCTTGAGGAAAAATAATTACAAGTTATCTCAAGAATATTAGTGAGCAGACTGCAAATTACCTCGCTGATGATGATGATGTTGCATCTCATGAAAAAAATGAAACAAATTTAAATTACTATAATGGCTTGTCCCTGTGTATTTCACAAGCTATTCAACTAGGATATAGATTTTTATTCTGGCTACATAGAAGAATTTCAGGGGTAGAGAATCATTTTCATTACCATTTGCTTGCCGAAGATTTCTCCCCACAGACTGGAAGAAAAGGTCATATGTAATTATGTGCAAATAAAGGTGTATTGGAAGAGAAATAAAACCATCCTCCATAATCCCAAAACATTGATTGTGTACATATCTCAGAATTCAATATTGTCTCAAAAAGACAGTCATAGTCTTTTTATTGTTATTTCAGAAACAACTTGGACCGCTGCCTCATTGCTATTTTGAATTATCAGTTTTTTGTGTTACGAATAAGGGTGAGCTTAGTGCTCGGTCCAAACATGATTTTGGACCAAACACTGGCTGTTTAGACTTTCATTGGCATGGAGGTACGTGACAGCTTCTGGCCAAGCCACACCAGTACAGTGTCATCTACTACCAATGTTTGGCCTGATAGACAGACACACCACAGTACAGTGTCATTTATTGCTAGTGTTTGGCCTTATTTCCAGCCACACCAGTACAGTGCCATCCAGTATCAGCGTTACCCAGAACAAGTCACCTGATCGCCACCCACACCAGTACAGTGTTATCTAGTACCATTGTTTTCCAGAACTACTGACCTGATCACCAGACATCACCACTCCTGTGTCATTTGGTGCCAGTGTTACCAGAACCAGTCATCTTATCACCAGCCTTACACAGCCCCAGATAGCCCATACTGGTGTCCCAGAGGCATAGGTGTGCGCAGCCTATTACAGGGCGTGCACCCCAAAGCCCAAACACACACTACCGATCGCTCACAGTGTTCATTCAGAAAGTGAAGGGGCTGGTAAATTACATATTTACTGGCCCCTTCCTCGCTCCTAAAAAATCTCAGCAGCAAAGGTCGATGGTAGAGGAGGGAAGCTGGCAGCGCTGCGGGGGTGAAAGATGGGAGCCAGGGCAGTAGAGGAAATCTGTGCTACACGGAGTGATTAGGATGTGTCAGGGCATATCTGGCACACCCGGTGCGCACACCTGTGCCCAGAGGCACCTTTAAAAGCTTTGTGGCTACCCTCTACTTCAGTAGTGCATGTCGCCATCAACCCCCCCCCCCCCCACACACACACACACACACTTTTACAGTCCAACCATGTATTCCTGTAGAAACTGAAGATTTTACACCCATTCAATTGTTTATTTGTTTTTTACTTAAGAACTCTTCAATTTAACTGTGGAACAATGTTACCTTTATACTCAGCAGAAATAATAATAGCTGGGAGTGGCTAAAATAGATCAAAGTGCACCAGGATTTTATATAATTTTTTGGTTGAATTTTTTTAAATTTAGAAACCTCATAAATTATAACAAAAGCACAATAGGTAAAAAAGGAACTAACAATTCCCCATTTATGAGACAGGGGGACAAACATAACTCCAGACAAAGTCACAAAATAAAATACAATGTGTGACAATGAAAACTATACCCTAAAACATTAATGACATGGCATCATTTTCATGAGACCCTAACATGAAGTTCCAACAGAGCTACTGTATACACCTAGAAGAATCCATCATAAGGAGAAAAGATACATAAATCAGGCTGCCTACCCCATTGAGGGAGAGGCTCCATAAAAACATATCAATCAAATGCTGCTTGTACCTTAAACATGTACTTGATGGGCTGTGGAAAAAAAAAACAGAATAAAGGGAAAATAAGAAAGAATGGAGGAGAGAGAGACGAGAAAAAATAATGGAAGAGTCTGTAGCAACCATAGCAACCGTACAAATATATTAATGGGACAGAGCTAAAACAGCTGATAAGGAGGCCAATGAGGCACTGCTCAACCTTATATGTATTGTATCTGCCTTTTGAACTCATCGGGGGATGAGTACATGATTCAAATTGTCCATAGCACGCAAAACTTGTCAGAGAGGTTTCATGTTATTGGGACTTTTCAGTAGACATGTGCACAGAATTTTTTTTAGTTTTTTTTGTTCCGTTTCGTATCGTTCCGTAGGTTCGTTTCCGTTCGTTTTTTGTAAGACGTCCGTTTTCCTGTTCGTTCCCGTTCGTTTTTCGTATGGCGCGATTTTTTCGTATTCCGATCGTTTCGTATTTTCGTTACCGTTTTATTTCCGTACATGCGGGATGGTTCGTTATTCTGTTTAATTCATGTTCGTTACTTGTTAGACAATAATTTTCGTGAATTTTCGTCAATGATTTGCATTCTGTATTTAGAATTCCTTTTTCTGTTCGTATTTTCAGTCGTATGTTCATATGACAGCTATAACAAAAGATTTGCATTCTGTATTTTGAATTCCTTGTTTCTGTTCGTATTTTGCATTCAAAATACAGAATGCAAATCTTTTGTTATAGATGTCATATGAACATACGACTGAAAATACCAAAACAAAAAGGATTCAAGATACAGAATGCAAATCTTTTGTTATAGATGTCATTTTTGTTTTTTGAATATCTACTTTTCAGGTGCTACTTAGAATTATAAAAACATACTGTATGAGAGAATATATTAGAATTATAATTTTTACAGATCTCCAGACCAGACTGCTTCTCTTCTTGAGCTTTCAGGTTCATACTGCCAAAAATCCAATCTCTTAATTCTTTTTTTCCCCCTTTCTCCAACCTCCAACTCCAAGGCAACACCAATGAGAGTGTTCTCTCTATGTTAAGATGCTGATAATATTCAATCTGATTGTTTTTTTTTTTTTTATTATTATTATTATTATTTATTTTCATTATATCAAAATACCAATATACATACTGTATTTATTGGCGTATAACACTCACTTTTTTACCCTGAAAATAGAGGGTAAACTGTGCCTGTGTGTTATACGCAGGGGGTTGTGGAAAGTTTTTTACCTGAAACTTCCCTCTTAAAGTTAGGGTGCGTGTTATACGGTACTTTTCATTCAAAATTCAACCATGAATACAATATTGAATGTAATTAACACCCCTCCCCACTACCATCCCCACATCCTACTCCCCCCACCCCCCTTCCCTTCGTCTCACTACATCCTTTATCAATTTTATAATGTTTCTTCCTTTTCTACCGGTTCTCCTTCGCCTACTGACTCATCACCTCTACATTTCTTCTCGTCTTCTTAAACATCTCCACTATTTCCATTTATTTGCCAATGCCTCCTTTTCTTTCTCCCCACCAAATCTCAGGTATTCCATGTTGTATGTCTCTTCTACTCTACTAATCCAGTCCCTTATTTTGGGGCATTCTATTTCTTGCCCCTTTTTTGGTATCAGGCTTTTCTCTGCATTCATCATATGAGGTATCGCTGATTCTCTATATTGCTTTGTTGAACTTTCCACCCCATGAAACAGACACGTCCACAGTTCTTCGGGTATTTCTCTGGTAAACTCTTTTATTAGTTGTGTATTTTTTTAATTTTGGACAGTCCCTCCTACTTTTTTACAACCTCACTGATTTCCCTGATTGGTATTTGCATGCTTTATCTGGTGTACCATCTTGTCAGATATTTGTAATTAATTTCAGCTGTATTGGTATCTAACGCGGAGCTATGTACCAGTCTCAAGAAATGAGAAGCTGTCAGTACATCAGGTGTGATGAAATTGATAAATTTTCAGTAATTGGTACCATAGCTTGTAGACCCCATAACTTTCACCCAGACTAAATAATATCCAACATTTTTATTTTTATTTTTTTTTACCAAAGATATGTAGCAGTATACATTTTAGGCCAAATTTATGAAGAAAAATTACTTTTTTGCAAAATTTTATAATAGAAATGAAGAAAAATTATTATTTTTTGCAAAATGTTGTTCTTTTTTCTTTTATAGCAAAAAAAAAAAAAAAAAAAACGCAGAGGTGATCAAATACTACCAAAAGAAAGCTCTATTTGTGGAGTATCTTTTGTATATTTTGCTTATTCCCTCTTGTCCCCAAATCTTTCTCCCATTTTTTTATATATGGCAGGACCTCTCGCCCCTCTGTTGCCATTACAATTTCTGGGATATACCGTTTCTTGTATTTGCCGCTGTGCATAGCCGCTTCAGAGCCTCCAGAGGCATTAAATCTCCCCCTGATCTTATTGGTTGGGACAAGGTTGCAACAAAGTACTTAGGCTGAAGATACCGCCATTCATTAACCACCATCAAATCTGTTTTGTGCTTTAACTGGTTGCCGACCGCCCGCCGTCATATTACTGTGGGAAGTCGGCACGCCTGGGCGAAAGCCCGTAGCTCTACGTCGGCTACTTTGCGGCCACTAGGGGGCGCATGCGCGCCACCGGCGGCGGCACGCGCGTTCCTGCTCGTCCCTGAGTCCCGCGCGTGTGCCCGACGTGTACGATCGCCACCGGGCACACACAATCGCTCGGTGCAGAGCGAGGACCGGGAGCTATGTGTGTAAACACACAGCTCCCGGTCCTGTCAGTGGGGGAAACGCTGATCTTCTGTTCATACAATGTATGAACAGAAGATCAGTGATTTCCCCTAGTGGGGCCACCCCCCCATACAGTTAGAACATACCCAGGTTACACACTTAACCCCTTTCCCGCCCCCTAGTGTTAACCCCTTCACTGCCAATGGCATTTTTATAGTAATCCAATGCATTTTTATAGCACTGATCGCTATAAAAATGCCAATGGTCCCAAAAGTGTGTCAAAAGTGTCCGCCATAATGTCGCAGTACTGAAAAAAAAAACGCTGATCGCCACCATTACTAGTAAAAAAATATATATTAATAAAAATGCCATAAAACTACCCTCTATTTTGTAAACGCTATAACTTTTGCGCAAACCAATCAATAAACGCTAATTGTGATTTTTTTACGAAAAATATGTAGAAGAATACGTATCAGCCTAAACTGAGGAAAAAAAAATTTATATATTTTTTGGGGATATTTATTATAGCTGAGTGAAAGTGATCCACCACCGTAGGTTAAGTTGAAGAGGCTTACCAGATGGATAGCGACCACAATAAGTGTACACCTATTTGGTCAGCTATAGCTTAGGGTTAAACGCTGTTCTCAAAGGGACTCAGAAGGGATGAGTGACAAAGATATCCGATCGATTGAAGAATCAAACTTAAAATTTTCACTCCTCTTCTCAATGCATTCAGCCGACAACATGACTCGGAAGGCCGTTTTACAGATGCATCGTCTCCGTCGCTTCCGTCGCTTCCGGGCATACCCAATCGTATGGCACCCAGCCTGGGATCTTTATCGAAAGAACTGGGAACCCAGTAGAGTACTCGGGTCCCCTTCGACCTCCGGGTGAGGTCCAGCATAGCTGGTGGATTTGAGCACATGACACCCGTCACAGATATATCCCTCCCAGCATGCCCCGCAAGGGAAAACTCCTCCAATTGGCTGCTGGGGAATAGTGTTGCTCGCGAATATTCGAATCGCGAATATTCGCTACGAATATTGCATATTCGAGTATTCGCGATATAACTCGAATATAGCGGCGAATATTCGCTATTTCGAATATTGTTATTTTTTTCAAATTTATTTTTAAAACAGATCACATCCTAGTGATCAATGATCGCCTTCAAGGTCTAAAAGCATGCTGGTATGATTACAGAGAGACCCTGGGCCGAGTAGCTGATGCAATTCTTTTATTTTCCGAAAAATCGCATTGCGTTTTTTCGGCCGAAAAAACGCATTGCGCTTTTTCGGCAACATAAAATAATTGCATCAGCTACTCGGCCCTTCTTTTGCATCAGAGCCAATCAGAAATCTCGAATATCGCGCAATATTGCTATTGCCGAATATTCGAGATTTTCTGATTGGCTCTGATGCGCCAATCAGAAAATCTCGAATATTCGGCAATAGCAATATTGCGCGATATTCGAGATTTCTGATTGGCGCATCAGAGCCAATCAGAAAATCTCGAATATTCGGCAATAGCAATATTGCGCGATATTCGAGATTTCTGATTGGCTCTGATGCGCCAATCAGAAATCTCGAATATCGCGCAATATTGCTATTGCCGAATATTCGAGATTTTCTGATTGGCTCTGATGCGCCAATCAGAAAATCTCGAATATTCGGCAATAGCAATATTGCGCGATATTCGAGATTTCTGATTGGCGCATCAGAGCCAATCAGAAAATCTCGAATATTCGGCAATAGCAATATTGCGCGATATTCGAGATTTCTGATTGGCTCTGATGCGCCAATCAGAAATCTCGAATATCGCGCAATATTGCTATTGCCGAATATTCGAGATTTTCTGATTGGCTCTGATGCGCCAATCAGAAAATCTCGAATATTCGGCAATAGCAATATTGCGCGATATTCGAGATTTCTGATTGGCGCATCAGAGCCAATCAGAAAATCTCGAATATTCGGCAATAGCAATATTGCGCGATATTCGAGATTTCTGATTGGCTCTGATGCGCCAATCAGAAATCTCGAATATCGCGCAATATTGCTATTGCCGAATATTCGAGATTTTCTGATTGGCTCTGATGCGCCAATCAGAAAATCTCGAATATTCGGCAATAGCAATATTGCGCGATATTCGAGATTTCTGATTGGCGCATCAGAGCCAATCAGAAATCTCGAATATCGCGCAATATTGCTATTGCCGAATATTCGAGATTTTCTGATTGGCTCTGATGCGCCAATCAGAAATCTCGAATATCGCGCAATATTGCTATTGCCGAATATTCGAGATTTTCTGATTGGCGCATCAGAGCCAATCAGAAAATCTCGAATATTCGGCAATAGCAATATTGCGCGATATTCGAGATTTCTGATTGGCTCTGATGCAAAAGAAGGGCCGAGTAGCTGATGCAATTATTTTATGTTGCCGAAAAAGCGCAATGCGTTTTTTCGGCCGGAAAAACGCAATGCGTTTTTTCGGCCGGAAAAACGCAATGCGATTTTAATCGCAATCAAAATATCGCAATTAGCGAAAAATCGCACTTATGATACTACGCAAAAATACCACGAATATTCGAAATTAGCGAATATTTCTCGAATATTCGGAAAAATATTCGTGATATATCGCGAAATCGAATATGGTGTATTCCGCTCAACACTACTGGGGAAAGCTTGCTCTGTCAAAACCCCCTCTGCCGTCAACTGCTGACCAGGGATGACGACACATCCCTAGACTGGTGCAGACTGACCCAGAGGACACTTCTGAAATAACAGGGGTCACCATCCTAACAATTGTGTGAATGGAAGCAAGGTAACTCTCCCATTCTTGCAAAATTTAGACTAGTGCCTGCACTAAAAGTAAAGGAACGCTACAGCTGTATACTCATTTTTGTGACATATGTCTTGCTTGTGTGAAACCTTGATGTTAATCTGATTAAAGCTGCCAGCACTAAACAGACTTCCTAAATATGTGAATTAACAAAATAGAATCAAAATAAGTGCAGTGCAAAATACAAAAGCCCGGATTCACAAAGCACTTACGCCGACGTATCTCCAGATACGCCGACGTAAGTACAAATGTGCGCCGTCTTATCTATGCACTGACACACAAACCAAGATACGTTGAAAAATAGGCTTCAGCCGCCCAACGTAACTTTCCTACGCTGCCGTATAGTGGGCGCATATTTACGCTGGACGCATGTGGCGCTCCCATTGATTTTTGATTCAAATATGCAAATGAGTCAAATACGGCGATTCACGAACATGCTTGTGCCCGGCGCATAATATACGCAGTTTGCGTAAGTCGTACGTAACGGCGTAAAGTTATTCCCCATATGGGAGGCGCAACTCATGCAAAGGTATGGACCAGGGAACGAATGCTGTCGAATTTTACGTAGTTTACGTTGTACGTGAATAGGGCTGGGCGTAGGTTACGTTCACGTCGTAGGCAGTGATTCAATGTATCTTAGGCAGTTGTTTCGGCGTGATTGTGAGCATGCGCACTGGGATGCGTCCAAGGCACGAGGCATGCGCAGTTCATTTTAAGTACTTGTCTGACTCTCGGCCCATCATTTGCATGGGGTCACGCTTAATTTAAATGTATCACGCCCACTTCCACGCCCACTTCCACCTACTTTGACTTAGGCCGGGTTACGCCTACGAACTTACGTTACGCCGGCGCAACGTTGGGAGCATTTGCTTTGTGAATTCCATGCTTCCCTCTCCGGCGTACTATAAAAGACATATGCTACAGTGGCATATATATGCGCCGATGTATGTGAATCCGGGCCTACAGTATGTGCGTTCAATAAATGATATTAATGAAATAAAGTACAATATGCACATTTTCACAATTTGTTCTTATATAAATCAAACAATATGATAATTATTAAAGTGCAATGTGCAGATATTGTCCATATAGCATCCTTATGAAAATCAATCGATGGTGAAAAAATTGTGCCTATCTATTAAATGCATAGCGAATAAACGATCTCTCCACAATTATCCACCCGTATACTGTACTGTATGTGTTTCTCAAACTCATTGTGCTTCTCCCACCGGTTGTGCCCTCACCTTATAGGCTTTTTAAATATGCCCTTAGAAATGATTAATCCTTTGAAATGCTTCACATATTATTCCTTCTCCTTATAAGCTGCCTATATACTCCAGTCACATCAGTCAATCAAAATGTTAAGCCTCCTTGCTGCTGCTTGTGAATTCCATTAACATCAACCAAATACAAAGCAATCAGATTTGGCAAAAGTGCTTTATCAGTTTAAAATATATATATATATATATATATATATATATTTATTGAAAAAGGTCACTCACGTTTTAAAACTTAAAACAAGTCTGTGTGTTTTATCTCTTTGCGCCGACCGTACGCATATGTGCGGCCTCAGCTTTAGGGGATTATACCAGGATGATGTCTGCAGCTGCAGGCATCATCCCAGTACCGTTTTTTAGAGTGGGCGGTCGGCCTTTCAGAGATAATAACTGATGCAGCTAAAAGCCTCTTGGTTGTTATCCCGGAGGCGCCTGGAGGGGACATCCCCCCCCGCCTTCCAACACTCTTACCAGTTCTCCCGTCCCACCAGGAGACCCGATCCTCGATCCACCACTTCCGGCAGCTAGAGACAGACTGGCACGAAGCCGGAAACATATCCTCTCTGTAAACACAGAAGCAACGCCGGTTTTTAAAAATACAGTATTCAAAATCGTTGTTTTTGACGATCTGAATACTTTAAAGTGCAAAGGAGGGATTTGGTATCTTTTAGGCCCCATACACACGAGCGGACAGATTTGTTCAAATCTGTCCGTCCGACAGATTTGAACAAATCTGTCTGCTGGGATTTTGGTTTGCTCGCGTGTACACACGAGCAAACCAAAATCCCCGCCAGCAGAGAGCGCGCTGACGTGTCGGTGACGTGGCGTTGACGTTGACGCCGCCACGTCACCGCACCAGGAAGTAAAACACTTCCACGCATGCGCCGAATCCATTCGGCGGCGGTGCGGCGGCGGAGCGGGACGACATGTCTGCTGGTAAGTGTACTAACCAGCAGACATGTCGGGCGGACAGATTCCCACCGGATAGATTTCAAAGCATGCTTTGAAATCTGTCGGGTGGACAAATCTGTCCGCTAGCCCATACACACGATCGGAGATGTCTGCTGAAACGGTCCATCGGACCGTTTTCAGCGGACAAATTCGATCGTGTGTACGAGGCCTTAGACCCTCGGTCCCTCCATAAAGAGTACCTGGCTGTCACCACCTATTACTGTTACAAGGGATGTTTACATTCCTCGTTAGAGCAATAAAAGTGATCAAAAGTTTTTCTTTTTTTAAAAACACAATGTAAAAAAATTAAAATAAATAAGATTTTTTTTTTTAAAAGTGCCCCTGTCCCTGTGAGCTCGCGCAGCAAAGAAAACGGTGTTCAAATCACACATGTGTGGTATCTGTGCGATTATCAGAGCGAGAGCAATAATTTTAGCATTAGACCTCCTCTGTAACTCTGAACTGTTTTTAAAGCGTCGCCTATGGAGATTTTTAGGTACTATAGTTTGTCGCCATTCCACGAGTGTGTGCATTTTTAAAGCATGACATGTTTGGTATTTACTCAGCATAACACCATATTTCACATTATACAAACAAATTGGGCTAATGTTTCATTTATTTATTTTTTATTCATGAAGGTGTCTTTTTCCCCAAAAAGTTGCGTTTGAATACCGTGTGACATAAAATATTGCAACAATCACCATTTTATTCTGTAGATTATCTGCTAATATATATATATATATATATATATATATATATATATATATATAATGTTTGGGGTTTTCAAGTAATTTTCTAGCAAAAAATACGGGCCCAGATTCAGGTACAACTGCGCATTATTGGACCGGCGTAGCGCACCGCCTTTACGTTAGACTTGCGCAATGTAGCCGCGTAATCACCCTATTCTCGTAGCTTTTGCGCAGAAAATTGCGCATGCGTAACGTTATTTCAGAGGCGTAAGGCGGAGTAATACAAATTGGGAAGGACGTGGGCGGGTTACATTGAAATGAGCCGTGACCCCATGCAAATGAAGGGCCGGCCGGCTCGCGCATGCGCGCTTGAAGGAGACCATGGTCAGCTCCGCTGTGCGCATGCTCACAACTCGGGAGTGGCGCAATCAGTGAAATTGGAAATGGACTAAGGACTACGCAGACAGCATAAATAGACAGACACAAACGCACTTGCATTGCAAAAGTACATCCCTTTGTCCCTTCCCATTTAACCAAGTGCTTTTGTCCTGTTGTTCGTTGCGTTGTGTTTTGTATTTGTTAGATTAGTGTTCTGTGTGATCAAGTGTTTGTTAGTAGATCTTTGAAAGTGTTTTTTGATAAGTGTTTGAGAGACTGTTTGTTTGATATATTTCTGTTCGTTTGTTTTCTTGCTGAATTTTTGCTGTTTGTTTTTGTGACTGTTTTTTGCTGAGTGCTTGTGTGATTTTTTGGGTGTTAGTTTTCTCTTTGTGTGTGTTCTTGCTTGATTGGTTGTGCGTGTTTTTGTGACTGATTTTTGTGGACTGGGAGTGAGTTTTTGCAGTATGACAGAGAGAAAGCGAAAACTAAATTTTACTTTGGGGGAAAAAAGATTTCTTGCCCGAGCCATTAGCGATTATGGGCGTTTCCTCCACAGCCCGGACAGTGCCAACACCACCCCGGCCAGGAGGAGGGAGATTTTGGACCTCATCACTGAGCAGGTCAATTCAGCGGGGGAGGGGGAGACACGGACCCAGTCTGGGATTGACAAAAAAATTAATGACCTCCTGGGTCTGGTCAAACAGAAGCTGTCCAATATGCTTGCCCATGCCAGGGGCACAGGAGGGGGCCCACCATGCCGTATTAGGCTGACAGCGGAGGAGCGTGCGGTGGCCCTGACCTTTCATCGGCATGAAGTTGAGGGCCTGCCCGGCTTTGACTCAAGTCCAGAGCCCGTGGTGCCAGGTAAGTTTTTTTTTTAATATCAGGTGTGTAGCATGTGTGGGGGAGGGGGTGAAAGGGAATATGTGGCAAGTGTGTGGATCCTCCAACCTGTGAATGTTTTGTGTCATCCACAGATGTGCAGGAGGGTGCAGGGCCATCTGGCCTGACCGCACCATCCCCAGGACAGCAGCCTAATAAGGCCCCCCCGACAAGGCCGGAGTCCACGGAGGAGGTTGAAGAGGAGGAGGAGGAGGTTGAGGAGGAGGAGATTCATGAGGAGGAGGAGTCCATGTCAGGCACTGGACTTTTGGTTTTTGAGGACTCTTCCCCTCTGGCTGGCAGCAGGCAGCCCTCCCTAAGGGGGAGCCCCCCCCTCCTCCCCCAACATGGCTCCCCTCCCAAGGGCCTCCCCTTCTCCCCAGCCACAAGCATCAGCTGGAGGCAGGAAGTCATCCCAGAAGACCAGGGGGGTGGCCGATCTCCTGCCCGCCACTCTGAGAAGGGACCAGTTCCTCCAGACCCGCCATCTGGGACAGGTCAGCCAGACATTGGTGCGGATGGAGGAGAGCCTGTCCTCCATCAAGGATACGCTGGTGAACCTGGACTCCCACTCCCGGCTTTCACAAACTGCCTAAACGAACTGCAGACGACATCAGCAGGCGTTGGGCAGGATGTGAGGGCCCTTACCTAGGCTATCCAGGCCAACACGGCAACACTTGGTGGTGCCCTGGACAGAATAGCCGTGGCCTTGGAGGGCAGGCCGCCAGGTGGGCAGAGATCAGGGGCTGCTCCTCCTTCCCCGGTTTTCCCCCTCCCCATGAGTCTCCCCTGAGGAGCCGGAGCCATGGCCGGGGGCGCCCCAGGCGTGGCTCACGTCAAGGGCAATATTTTTTTTTTCCCCTCTTTTTTTTTTGGCTGGAAATTTTTTGATTTTGCTGGTCATTTTTTATTTTTTTGGGGGTTGTGAATGCTGTTTCATTGTGGGGGTGACATTCCTGCCGGAAAAGGGGTGTCACCCTCAATTTAGGTGGAGTAGGGTTCCCCAGGACAGGGAGAAGTGATCCCCAGGTCCGTGTGAATGGTGTATGAATGTACAGTGACATAATTGGAGCCTTGGCGTGGCGTTGCTGCTCACAAGTCCTGCATGGTGGACTGGTGCCAATCCAATTTGATGAGGATGTGGGGTGTGTGTGCTAGGGACCACAGTGGTGTGCATGCATGCATTCTCATTGTGCCATGATTAATGTGTGTGTTTAACGTGCAAAGATGCCTAATGTAAGTTGTCTCCTGGCTGCTCTTCAGAAGACGGGGTATCCTCGGTTAGGGGGGGATTGTCTGGTTCAGGGGTCAGGTCATCACGTAGGTCAATCTGCAGGCCCTTTCTTACTGCGAAGTTGTGCAGCATGCAACATGCACCGATGATCTGGCACACAAAGTTTGGGGAATACAAGAGGGTACCCCCAGACTTATCCAGGCATCGGAAACGTGACTTCAGGAGGCCAAAGGTGCGCTCCACCACTGCACGTGTTTGGGCATGTGCTTGATTGTATCTTTCCTCTCCTGGGGTTTGGGGGTTCCGGATAGGAGTCATGAGATGGGGTCCCAGTGGATATGCAGAGTCACCTGTAAGGGAAAAGACAGGAGGATGTTAGTCATGCATGTGCCCCTTGTGATGTGTGCATCATGGGGGGGTAAAGTCATGCCTGCCACCCATGTCACTCACCAACCAGCCAGGTGGCCCCATACACGTTCTGATCGAATTCCATTCGGATGTGGCATTGATTGTATATGTAGCTGTCATGGCTGGACCCTGGGTGTTTGGCACGGACGTGCCATATGAGGCCTTGGGCATCGACTATCACCTGTACGTTGATGGAATGCCAATGCTTCCGATTGCGGTACATGTGCTCTGTCTCCTGGGGGGGCTGGAGTGCCACATGTGTGCAATCAATGGCCCCGATGGTGCGTGGGAATCTGGCAATTCTGTAGAAATCTGTCATTGCCTTCAGCCGCAGGTCCTCAGTGGTGGGTTTGATGATTTGGTTGGCCATGCGTCTGAGGATTGCAGGGACAACCTGGTGCACACATCTGCTCATGGAGGATTGTGACATCCCAGCCACCACTCCACTTGTACGCTGAAAAGAGCCACTGGCAAGGAAATGGAGTGTTGCCATGACCTTGACAAGTGGCTGCACTGCATGTGAGCGTTGTGTTGGGCTGGTGATGTCCTCCTGCAGGGTTGTGGTTAATTCCATGATGGCATGAGGGGTGAATCTGAAGATGCGATACACCTCAGAATCACTCATGCCAAAGAGGTCTATGCGTGTGCGGTATATCCTCACCCGTGCCATCCTCCGTGCCCTCCTCCTTCTTTGCTCATCTAAAGTCAGTAGTATAGCTATGCGCAACGATGCCCCTGGCATGTTGGCATACAGATTGTTGTGCAACACGTGTGACTGCTGAGCTCCTCACTAACAGTGTTGCTTTAGCTAACAAGTAGACTTTTTTTCTCTTTTTAGACCAGCTTTTATATGGTCTAATTTTAGACAGGCCGTGCAGCTGTTGCTCACAGCGCGTAGCCTGCGCTGCACCAACGTTCTTTTGTGGATCCCCGTAAGTCCCTCATTAGCATATTTGACTAGCAAATCAATGGTGTGTCTAGCGCAGTTTTGCGTGGATGGATGCGCCTGTCTAACGAAATTACTCTGGACAAACAAAAGTAGATTTCTTGCGTATCTCGTTTTGGGGATGCCGTGCATCGAAACGCACGCGCACATTTAGACTTACGCACGTGCATCTCCTGTTGCGCAGGCGTAATCGCTCTGTGAATCTGGACCACAGATTTTAACTTTTAAACAACAAATGTCAAAAATAGGCTTAGCCATGCAAGGGTTATACTTGTATCAACAGTGCTAAGACGAATATGCCACCTCTCAACCAGCTCTACAGCCCCAGTCATCAGTGCTCCTTGTGTTGTTACACTCAGAATGGTGCTTCCTGGTTCCACGTTTGTCAGCCTTTCAGGTCCCTCTTATTAGTTTTGTCATTCCTTGTGACTTCCTCGGGGAGATGACAAATGTCCTAGTGTTTATATAGTGGTTTGCCATCGCCATTTTCTTGTTGCCCCTATAGATATTTATTTTCATCCCATATGCCTCCATGGTGGCAGTTCCTTTATCACTACTTTAACACTATTTTTTCATGTAAACTATAACTATATTTAAAAAAACTGCATCTCTAATAGTTGCTGAATATCTTATTGTTTATATATCAGTTCATCGCTGCCATTTTCTTGTAGCCTGTTTTAATACAGAATGGCGGCCATTTTCTTATAGTAAATTTTTTCACCATCGATTGATTTTCATAAGGACACCCTATGGACAATATATGCACATTGCACTTTAATACTTATCATATTGTTTGATTACTACATTTTTCTTCAAGATGTCATACTATATACTGTACTTTCTGTATACAATAGAGTTGATCTACTGTAGAGTGCACAGTCTGGTGCAGCTCTACAAATAAATAAATCAGCCTCTCTATCTTTTTTGTATAATGGTTCTAAAATTAACAGTAAACATATTTTCAACATTAAATCTATCCTTTTTATTCATTGACACATAATCATCTTAAAGAGATTGTAAAGGTACAATTTATTTTTCCTAAATAGCTTCCTTTACCTTAGTGCAGTCTTCCTTCACTTACCTCATCCTTTGATTTTGCTTTAAATGTCCTTTTTTTTCTTCTAAGGAAATCCTCACTTCCTGTTCTTCTGTCTATAACTCCACACAGTAATGCGAGGCTTTCTCCCTGGTATGTAGTGTCGTGCTCGTCCCCTCCCTTGGACTACAGGAGAGTCAGGATGCCCATTAACACACAGCTCCTTTCTCTATCTGCAACGCAGAGAGCTTTCTGACTCTCCAGTAGGGGGCGACAGACAGAAGAACAGGAAGTGAGGATTTCTCAGAAGAAATAAGGACATTTAAAAGCAAAATGGAAGGATGAGGTAAGTAAAGGAGGACTTTCCTATTCAGGAAAAAAAAATTGTACCTTTACAACCACTTTAAGATGATTATGTGTCAATAAATAAAAATGATAGATTTAATGTTGAAAATATGTTTACTGTTAATTTTAGAACCATTATACAAAAAAAACCAGCTCATAATCCTCTCATGTTGTGTCCTGCATTACGCACCACCTCATCGACTTGCTGGCTGTTCCTGCCTTTATCAGGTCTCTCTTGAAGGTGGCTTAATCCTAAGTATATTAAAATTGCTTCATTTGTCTCCCCCAGTAACACATACCTACTCTCCAAGAACCATCCACAGTGTTCTGTACACTACAGTCTCTTGAAAAAGTATTCATACCCCTTGACATTTTCCATATTTTGTAATGTTACAACCAAAAATATAAATGTATTTTATTGGGATTTTGTAGGACAGACCAACATAAAATGGGACATAATTGTGAAGTGGAAGACAAATTATAAATGTTTTTTTTTTTTTTTTTTTACAAATAAGTATTCGAATAGCATGGAGTGCATTTGTACTCAGCCCCCTTTACTCTGATGCCCCCAACTAAAATCAAGTGGAATAAATTACCTTCAGAAGTCACCTAATCAGTAATTAGAGTCCACCTGTGTGAAATTTTATCTCAGTATAAATACAGCTATACTGTGAAACCTTTAAAACTTTGTTATAGAAACTTAGTAAACAAACAGCATCACAAGGGCCAATGAACACACCAGACAGGTCAGAGATACAGTTGTGGAGATGCTTAAAGCAGGGTAAGATTATAAAAAATATATCCCAAGCTTTGAACATCTAATGGAGCACTGTTCAATCCATCATCCGAAAATGGAAAGTGTAACGGAATGACCCGTGACAACCAGAGACTTTGGAAGGATGGGGGATACTCCTGTGTCAGCGTCACTGATAACTCTTGGGTCTGGGTCCACCCTGTGCCCCTTTGGGCATGGGGTGGCTAGTGAATCATAATTCATGTATTACATGAGATGGGACATTAATAATAATTAATGTTTGCAGGATATCTTGAGATATCACAAGTTGTTGGTTATTCAATGTGGGAAAACATTCTTTTGAAAGGTGTCAATTGCATCTACTCCTAGACATTTCATTGTCCATTGTGTAAAGGTGTTAATTCAGGTCTGCTCCAAGACCTCTTCATTGTGTGATAACACTGTGTGATAGACTATTGATGCCCAGGTGTTAAGACCTTTCTGCCAGAGACAGTACGTCTGTCTAAAGATGTGGACTGAGGTCAAATCATTGTGTGATAGTATTTTGTTTTGATGTCATTATCTAAAGAAATGTGTCTCGTCAAGATTGGTGCCGAAATGTCTGGACACTAATTAGTAATTAGCCTTAGTGTGTGATTAGGGGGGGGTGGAGATTTCATTGTCCCTTTGATTACTGCCACATGCTTGTAACTGCATAAAAAGCTGAGAAGAAACCATTAAAGCATTCATTCATTTTGGAACTAGAGAACAGAGCGGAGTCTCGTTATTCTGGGAAATGGAATGGATCATGTCTGCTGGATTGTGGAGTATCGGATAAGCTTGTCATAGGTGGATGCAAGGTCGTAAAACGGTGGTGACTGTTACAGTGGTGGCACAGCAGTGGGATGATTCCATCACCAAAAGGACGGCTACAAGGACACAGGACAATGGAGACGGTGTATGAACGGCTGAAGCTCTCTACCCTCAAGGACTTACTGGAGAGCCGGGGCAGACCGGCCAGCAACTGTAAGAAAAGGGACATTATCGCAGAACTTGTCAAAATGCATAGAGCTGAGAGGCCCAGCGTAACAGACAGTTCACCCGAGGAAGAATTTTTTGATCGGGCTGTTAAACGTGGACTGGCACAATATGGTCCTAATCCTCCACCGGAGATCATAGACCGGGTTATAGCGGCTGTGGATGCCACCTTGCTACAGCGAAGAAGTGCTGCAGCAGCTGAAGTCACAGTAGCACCAACTGAAGAGAGAGGAGAGGTGCAGATACCAGTCTCCATGGAAGAGGAATTCCAAAGGAGGTTACAAGAGATGCGGATACAGCACAGAGGACCAGTATCAGAGGAGGCCCTGCTGGAATGGTCGGATATGATTCATTGCCAACTCTGGAAGGAAGCACTGGCTCTGGAGCAGCAACACTAAGGAAAGGTCCTGCCCTCCATCCATGTAAGATACTGGCTGCAGTATGACGTACAAATGCCATTGTTGGGGGAACAAACGAAGCAGGAGTGGATAGCAGAGTTAAGCAGGCTGATCCGGGCAGAGATGCAGCTGGACGAGAGCTACAGAGCCCTCCGGTGGTATGTAGCCCAAGAGTGCCCGTGGTCAGCGGATGACAGCCCCACGGAAAGCTATGACTATGATGGCCTGGGATTGTTGTATTGGATGATGTCCAGTGATCCAGACTTCGGGGATGATCGGAAGTGGCGCTTGGAGGACATAATGGAGCACAGAGAAGAATAATTGAATATCTCAGAAGGGCACTGATTACAGGAAGATTTGGAATTTCTGGCCATTCAGGAATGGGATTTGGGAATCGCCTACAGACAGCTGCTAGACTCGGCTCAGCAGCAGGGTGGGGCTCCCGTTGCCTGGGACTATGAGGAAATTTCAGATGACAACTATGAAATCCTGGCTGATGAATCGGCAGTGGAAAATCTGAAGATTGCCATTCCCAAAGCCGAAGCGGATGAAGTGGAGTTCCAGGGAGCTGTAGCAGTTTGCCCCTCTCTCCAGCAACAAGCTGAGGTGGTAAAGATTTTACCCCCAGCTAAATCACTGGCAACAGAGCAGAGTGCCCCAGGCCTCTGCTCCCAACTAGCAGGAGAGGGAGTTCCTTTGATAGTGGATGGGACTGTGGTCTCCCCTCACAGCAACCCAGCGGAAGAGCTGGCAACTGAGCAGAGTGCCCCGGGCCTCTGCTCCCAACTAGCAGCAGAGGGAGTTCCTGTGATAGTGGATGGGACTGTGGTCTCCACTAACAGCAACCCAGCGGAAGAGCTGGCAACAGTGCAGAGTGCCTGGGCCTCTGCTCTCCACTAACGGAAGAGGGGGTTCCTGGGGTAGTGGATGGGACTTCAGTCTCCACTGACACAACCCCAGAAAATGGTGCGGCACTGGGACAGGAGGATGTCGGCTTTGCTTTACAAGCACCGGGGGTTTTTCACCTAGCACCAGTGGATGGGACTTCAGTCTCCACTGGTATACCCCAGAAATGGGGGGCAGTTGGCCCAGATCCCCAACAGCATGATGGACTGAGCCCAGCCACCCTGTATTCTCTCCAGCGGCTGAAAGGACTCCAGGGCCAGTCCAGGTCTCTCCACAGCGACAGGGTGTGTTCTCTGAGAGAGGCAGAGGTTGGGGGGATGAGTAATGCTCAGTTTGGAGCCATTTTTGGGGTACAGTATGGATACCAGCATTGGAGGACTCGAACTACTGACTAACTTCGGAGTAAACCCGTTTGGGGTTCCTTCCTGTGTCAGTCTCCCACCGAAAGGGGAGAGATGTAACGGAATGACCTGTGACAACCAGAGACTTTGGAAGGATGGGGGATACTCCTGTGTCAGCGTCACTGATAACTCTTGGGTCTAAGTCCACCCTGTGCCCCTTTGGGCATGGGGTGGCTAGTGAATCATAATTCATCTATTACATGAGATGGGACATTAATAATAATTCATGTTTGCAGGATGTCTTGAGATATCACAAGTTGTTGGATATTCAATGTGGGAAAACATTCTTTTGAAAGGTGTCAATTGCATCTACTCCTAGACATTTCATTGTCCATTGTGTAAAGGTGTTAATTCAGGTCTGCTCCAGGACCTTTTCATTGTGTGATAACACTGTGTGATAGCCTATTGATGCCCAGGTGTTAAGACCTTTCTGCCGGAGACAGTACATCTGTCTAAAGATGTGGACTGAGGTCAAATCATTGTGTGATAGTATTTTGTTTTGATGTCATTATCTAAAGGAATGTGTCTCCTCAAGATCGGTGCCGAAATGTCTGGAACCTAATTAGTAATTAGCCTAAGGCCGCGGACACACGACCAAATACATCTGTTCAAATCGGTCTGGCAGACCGATTTGAACAGATTTGTCTGCTGGGATATATTGGTTTGATCGTGTACACACGATCAAACCAAAATCCCCGCCAGCAGACAGCGTGGTGACGTGTCGGTGACGTTGATGCCGCCACATCACCGCACCAGGAAGTAAAACACTTCCGCGCAAGCGTCGAATCCATTAGACGCGTGTGCAAGCAGATTTGTCTGCTGGTTAGCGTACTAACCAGCAGACATGTCGGACGGACGGATCCCCAGCAGACAGATTTTAAAGCATGCTTTAAAATCTGTCGGCTGGCCAAATCTGTCCGTCCGCCCGTAAACACGATCAAATCTGTCTGCTGAAACGGTCTGGCAGACCGTTTCCAGCAGACAGATTTGATCGTGTGTACGCGGCCTTAGTGTGTGATTAGGGGGGTGGAGATTTCATTGTCCCTTTGATTACTGTCACATGCTTGTAACTGCATAAAAAGCTGAGAAGAAACCATTAAAGCATTCATTCATTTTGGAACTAGAGAACAGAGCAGAATCTCATTATTCTGGGAAATGGAATGGATCATGTCTGCTGGATTGTGGAATGTCGGATAAGCTTGTCGTGGGTGGATGGAAGGTCGTAAACGGTGGTGACCGTTACAGAAAGAGTATGAAAATGGAAAGAGTATGACACAACTGCAAACCTACCAAGACATGGACGTCCACCTAAATTGACAGGCCTGGCAAGGAAAGCATTAATCAGAGAAGCAGCCAAGAAGCCCATGGTAACTCTGGAGGAGCTGCAGAGATCCACAGCTCAGGTGGGAGAACCTGTCCACAGGACATCGATTAGTCGTGCATGCCACGAATCTGGCCTTTGTGGAAGTGGCAAGAAGAAAGCAATTGTTGAAGAAAGCCATTAGAAGTCCTATTTGCAGCTTGTGAGAAGCCATGTGGGGGACACAGCAAACATGTGGAAGATGGTGCTCTGGTCAGATGAGACCAAAATTGACCTCTTTGGCCAAAAAGCAAAATGCTATGTGTGGCAGAAAACTGACACTGCACATCACCCTGAACATACCATGCACACCGTGAAACATGGTGATGGCAGCATCATGTTGTGGAAATGCTATTCTTCAGCAGGGACAGGGAAGTTGGTCAGAGTTGATGGAAAGATGGATGGAGCCAAATACAGGGCACCGCAAAAGCAGTCAACTAACAACCAAGCAAAGAAATTTGTGAGAAGTGAAACCATCTCAGGACTACCCAATCCTTTATTAACAAAAAATAATACCATATACAAAAATGCCCTACAGTAAAAAAAACTACAGAGTACAAAAAATGTAAGCACTAAGTCCAACTAATTCCCTCTTATTCTTTTACCCCCTCCCCTAACCTCACAGATGCAAGCCCTATAAAACACCCCTTGAATAGGTGAGAACATCTAACCCACCACCACTATTCATCCCCTGCATTTAGCTAGGCAATAGTCGAATATGGACCACTAAATAATCTTCCTGTTAATAAACACTAATTGCCGACAATAAACTCGCAGATATCAAGGAACCACTCAGAAGTGTATCGATAGACTGGAACTATATTGACCACGCATATATCCACTCCCAATTCTGACAGGACAAAATGAAATAAACTACACAGTGAAATCATATAGTTCCTCATCAAAGTCCCGGTTAATTATCTTCATAAAGTAAACAATAGTAAGTGGACTGCATATCATCAAGTTAACCATGGACAGGATGAACCAGCACCGACCAATATCGTTCTGTGTATAATCAGGTTTAACTAGTTTTAACTTCTCCTTTCACTGACTCACTTAGCTGGTAGGATATCAATGTAACAATAGAAGAAAATAGGGTGTCTATCTAGCAGACCATATAGGCCTGAATTAAATTCCACAATTGGGATGTTGTGCAGCCCAGAGTCCATAAATCACCACTTAGTATGTTAGGTAAAGATGTCAGTAGTAAGATCGATGGACAAACTTCCATTACACTTGTAACATAGCACCAATAAAGGCTGTGTGAGTACTCACATATATTTGTCAACAACCACTATGCAGCGCACCAGCTGTATCCAAAGCTTGTTTTGCAATGGCACTTGCAGTTCAAAGGACAGTAATCTCTCCGGTAGTTTGCATCAATAGGTTGAGCTATCATGCTGGGTTCCACTAATTATTTGCACAAATATTCATGGTCAAGAAGCACTATGTAAGTGCAATTTAGCATTTAGGTAGCGTCCGGTGCCCACCACTGCAGGGACACTATCCAGGCAGGCCAAGGGCGTATCCAAAGTCTAGTCTCGAGAGGGGCACTGCCAGAAAATAAGGTGTTGCTTACAGAACTCAATTAGGTGTCCAATGTGTCCGCTGCAATGTTGCAGTACCGCTAAAAAATCAAAGATCGCCGCCATTACTTGTAAAAAATATTTAAATATAAATGCCATAAATCTATCCCATAGTTTGTAGACGATTGTCAGGGACCTTCAGACATGGTACAAGAGATGGTCAGAGACTGCAGGCATGGTACAGGAGATGGTCAGAGTCTGCAGACGTGGTACAAGGGATGGTCAGAGACTGCAGACGTGGTACAAGGGATGGTCAGAGACTGCAGACGTGGTACAGGAGATAGTCAGAGACTGCAGACGTGGTACAGGAGATGGTCAGAGACTGCAGACGTGGTACAAGGGATGGTCAGAGACTGCAGACGTGGTACAAGGGATGGTCAGAGACTGCAGACGTGGTACAAGGGATGGTCAGAGACTGCAGACGTGGTACAGGAGATGGTCAGAGACTGCTGACGTGGTACAAGGGATGGTCAGAGACTGCAGACGTGGTACAAGGGATGGTCAGAGACTGCAGACGTGGTACAAGGGATGGTCAGAGACTGCAGACGTGGTACAAGAGATGGTCAGAGACTGCAGACGTGGTACAGGAGATGGTCAGAGACTGCAGACGTGGTACAAGGGATGGTCAGAGACTGTAGACGTGGTACAAGGGATGGTCAGAGACTGCAGACGTGGTACAAGGGATGGTCAGAGACTGCAGACGTGGTACAAGAGATGGTCAGAGACTGCAGAAGTGGTACAGGAGATGGTCAGAGACTGAAGACGTGGTACAAGGGATGGTCCGAGACTGCAGACGTGGTACAAGGGATGGTCAGAGACTGCAGACATGGTGCAAGGGATGGTCAGAGACTGCAGACGTGGTATAAGAGATGGTCAGAGGCTGCAGGCATGGTACAAGGGATGGTCAGAGACTGCAGGCATGGTACAAGGGATGGTCAGAGACTGCAGACGTGGTATAAGAGATGGTCAGAGACTGCAGGCATGGTACAGGGGATGGTCAGAGACTTCAGACGTGGTACAAGAGATGGTCAGAGACTGCAGACATGGTACAGGAGATGGTCAGAGACTGCAGACATGGTACAAGGGATGGTCAGAGACTGCAGACATGGTACAAGGGATGGTCAGAGACTGCAGACATGGTACAAGGGACGGTCAGAGACTGCAGACGTGGTACAAGAGATGGTCGGAGACTGCAGGCGTGGTACAAGGGATGGTCAGAGACTGCAGACGCGGTATAAGAGATGGTAGGAGACTGCAGGCGTGGTACAAGGGATGGTCAGAAACTGCAGACGTGGTATAAGAGATGGTCAGGGACTGCAGACGTGGTACAGGAGATGGTCAGAGACTGCAGACGTGGTAAAAGGGATGGTCAGAGACTGCAGACGTGGTACAAGAGATGGTCAGAGACTGCAGGCGTGGTACAAGGGATGGTCAGAGACTGCAGACGTGGTAAAAGAGATGGTCAGAGACTGCAGGCGTGGTACAAGGGATGGTCAGAAACTGCAGATGTGGTATAAGAGATGGTCAGAGACTGCAGACGTGGTACAGGAGATGGTCAGAGACTGCAGACGTGGTACAAGGGATGGTCAGAGACTGCAGACGTGGTACAAGAGATGGTCAGAGACTGCAGGCGTGGTACAAGGGATGGTCAGAGACTGCAGATGTGGTATAAGAGATGTTCAGAGACTGCAAACATGTAACAAGAGATGGTAAGGGACTGCAGACATGGTACAGGAGATGGTCAGAGACTGCAGACGTGGTACAGGAGATGGTCAGAGACTGCAGACGTGGTACAAGGGATGTTCAGAGACTGCAGACGTGGTACAAGAGATGGTCAGAGACTGCAGGCATGGTACAAGGAATAGTCAGAGATTGCAGACGTGCTATAAGAGATGGTCAGAGACTGCAGGCATGATACAAGGGATGGTCAGAGACTGAAGACATGGTACAAGAGATCAATGCAGCCTCACTGTGCATATGAACGCAGCCCCACCTTTGTGTATAAATTCAGTCCCACTTTTGTATATCAATGCAGTCCCACTTTTGTCTATAAATGCAAGCCCACTTTTGTCTATGAATGTAGCCCCACTTTTGTCTATGAATGCAGTCCCACTTTTGTCTATGAAAGCAGTCCCACTTTTGTATATGAATGCAGCCACACTTTTGTCTATGAATGCAGCCACACTTTTGTCTATGAATGCAGCCACACTTTTGTCTATGAATGCAGCCACACTTTTGTCTGTTAATGCAGCCACGCTGTGCATGGCACTCACCATGGTGGTGTACTGGCAGGGCGTCGGGAAAAGTCCTGCCTGCAGCTTCTTTGGAGCACATTAGCAGTGGTGAACTAATCACTTCTCACTCAGCTGTATGTTACTAACATTGAACCGCCTCTCGGCCAATCAGGTGGACCGGGTCTGTGTTACCTGTCGCCTGATTGGCTGAAACGACAGTCGCTGTGATTGGACGCCTATCAGGCGTCCAATCACAGCAGAGGATGAGAGGAGGAGCGGGCGGGACAAGGCTTCGGGGTCGGGGAAAGATGGAGGACATCACCCGCTGCCAAGGTCAGTTCCAGGGAGATGACAGGGGGGCACAGTGGCAACGCTTGGGGCACAGTGGCAACACTTGGGGCACAGTGGCAACACTTGGGGCACAGTGGCAGCCAGGGTTTCTGGTGGTGGCAAAGGTGTAGTGTAAGAAAAAAGCATGGGGTCCCTCCCAAAATTCATACCAGGCCCGATGGATTTTAGGAGCGAATTCCCAAATACCAAAAAAAAGAAACTGTCATAGGGTCCCCCAAGAATTTGCACTAGACCCTAATCTCAGAATCAATGGTGAGGGAGCAATCGTCATGAGCATATCACTGAATGACCTTTATTTTTAATTTTTTTATAAAATACTATTTGACGAAGGGAACTGTGGTGGCTCAACGTGATTGGCACTGCGCTGACAAGCCGTTCACCTCCGCAGCCAAGGGTTCGGATACATGTTAATTGAGTTTGGTGGTCTCAGCCCAGCTCCCGGTGGGTGTGCTATGCAAGGTACGCCTGTGCTTAGTACGCCCACCCCCCCCCACAAAAAACACCACACTTGCACGCACACGAAATTGGTTTAACACACACGCACTTTGGCCATGCGGTCTCCTAAAATAAAGAGAGGCGAAGGACCTACGGGGCTGGCTGGGTGGGCTAGGCCCCCTCACTCCCTCATAACGGGAGTCCCTCTGCCCCATTGGGGTCCCGTTGGGCCCCAGTTGGGCTCCCAAGAGGAGCAGGTAGGGCGGGGTGAGTGGGAGGCCCCCCCTCACACCCGCCATTGCCACCAGGGGCATGAAGAAGGATGGCGATTGCCTCTGGGGGAGGGTCTGCCTACTCCCAACTCCTGCAGTCCGGCTCCTCTCTCTCGAGTTCACGCACAAAAATACACTTTAAAAAAAATACTATTTAACTTTTTTTTGTAAGTTTAGTGGTACTATGTGCCCCTTAGTCATTCATATAGACAGTGGCAGTATCTGGGCCCCGCTTATTTTTAACCACTTGCCGACTGGCCGCAGTACAAATACTGTGGTAGGTCAGTTTTATTGTGCAAAGAGACATACCTGTACGTCATTTCGCGCAATAGCCAGCGGAGGGCGCACGTGCACTAATTGGCCAGAGGGGAAGCCAATCAGCGCAACCAGCAGATGCCATGTCCGTCGGGCCACCTGCGATCGCTCCCCAGAGAGACAGGACGGCAGTATGCCGATGTAAACAGGGCAGATCGCCGTCCTGTCAGGCATGAACAGAGTGATCCTGTGTTCCTGCCGCAATGTCGCAGTCCCGCTATAAATCGCTGATCGTCGTAGTAAAAAAAAAAAATGCCATAAAATGATCCCATAGTTTGTAGGCGTGATAACTTTTGCGCAAACCAATCAATATATGCTTATTGGGATTTTTTTTACCAAAAATATGTAGCAAAATACACATTGGCCTAAATTTATGAAGATATTCGTTTTTTTTACACCTTTTTTATTTAATATGTTTCATAGCAGAACATTAAAAAAAAAAAAATCCAAAATCGACGCCCTTTTTTTAATTATAGTGCAAAAATAAAAACTGACAAAGGGGATCAAGATGATCAAATACCACCAAAATAAATCTCTATCTGAGGACAGATTGGGAGTTACAGACAACGGGAGAGGTTAGGGAAAAGACCTAGAAGCGAGCATGCTGAGGAGACGTCAAGGGAGCTAGAAAGCAGGAGGTCTTGGGATGAACAAAGCAAGCTATTTACTTGGTGTTTCGAGACTAGGTTGGTGATGTAGCTGGGGGCCGGAGTTTAAAATATGTACATATGTTATACATCACCAAGAAGTCTGATGTGTGGTCAGCTTTAAGCCTTGTACACACGGTCGGACATCCAACAAACTTTTGCTTGGATTTTTGTCCTAATTGATTTGTCCGGTCACACCCATAGCATACACACAGTCAGACTTTTCTGCAAACTCTTCTAAAACTTTCCCATCATCACATGGTTTTTCTGCCCTTTTCTGCTCTTTACCGCCACCCTTTGGTTAACTTCTGCTATTGTTGGTTGATTTTAACATTGGTTCTGAGCATGCGTATTTGCACTTTGTACAAAAGTTTGTTGGCTTGCTGTACACACGGTCACACAAGGCACCATCAGACTTTTTTTGCCGAAAAGTTGGTCCGTTCGCAGACCCAATTTTTTGTCGGATGAAACCCGAAAAAGTTGGTCCGATGGAACGTACACACGGTCGGACAAATTCGAAAAGTTGCAGATTTTGAAGTTGGTTGGCCAAAAGTCCGACCGTGTGTATGGGGCTTAACGCTAAAGTTTTGCTTTTCAAGTTATTGAGTGAACAGGGATGCTAGCCAACTGTTACAGTTTATAAATATAGATCAACAAAGAAATTTGAATTAGGACTGGAATTGGCCATGCTATAATATGTGGTAGATTGCAAAAGAAAACCCAGGAGATTGCATGTTATTGTGTAAAATATTGGCTCAGGCAGTTAACAATGCATGCAATTGCAACCAAGAAGCATGAAGACATGTAGTGAATAAAGCAAGATACAGAGACAAGTGTTGTTTATGCTCTGTGGGTAGTTTATAATTTGTTTCAATGCCTCCTGGAGTTGAAAAATGTACTGCCACATCACAGGAAATATCTCATATTTATTTATTTCTCAGCATCATAGGTGGACAGCAGACTTAAAAAGATGTATACTGATTTAATTGAGCATTGATGTTAATTTAATTGTGGACAGTATCTAATTTGCACAGCAGAGCCCATCTGCCTATTCGCTCATGTTCCCCAACACAATCTACAGAGAAATCAAAACCAAACAGATGAGCCAAACATTGATCTAATTCATGTTTTCTGCTGGAATAAATTCAGAATTGGTTTTGAAAGACTAGAGCACATTGTGTTCACCGTGGTCAACAGAAACATCAGGTCATTCGAAATGAAAAAGTATAAACTGATTATTGATAGATTAAAGGAGAGCACATTAGAGGAGAATGCATTAAGATAAAAAAAACCTTCTGCCTTTAGAATCACTTTAGTGGGTGTTTAATAAAGTCAGAAGAAATTAGAATTGTCTGTGTGTTATCAGCTTAATCACATCGTGCTTGTCTATTGTCCTGGCATAGGTGAGGATCGGATCACATTTTATGGCAAATTACTGCAGAACAACAGTTATTCCCAATGGGTTCACATACTTTTTCTTGCCACTGTATTTTGATAAATTCATCTACAAGAATTGTGAACATCCAAAGCGGTCCTTTTCAGTGGCGGCTGGTGCTCAAAATTTTTGGGGGGGCTCAAAGAAAAAAAAATTGCATTCTCACTGTGCCCAAACGCAGCCACTGCGCCATGCTATCAAACACAGCCACTATGCCATAAATTTGCACCACTGTGCCATGCCATCAAATGTAGCCACTGTTCCATCAATTCGCACCACTGTGCCATGCCATTAAACCTGCCACTGTGCCATCAATTGTCACCACTGTACCATGCCATTAAACCAGCCACTGTGCCATCAATTGTCACCACTGTTCCATGCCATTAAACCAGCCACTGTGCCATCAATTGTCACCACTGTTCCATGCCATTAAACTAGCCACTGTGCCATCCATTGTCACCACTGTGCCCTTTAATAGTCGCCGCTGTGCCAATGGTCGCCGCTGTGCCAATTGTCCCCACTGTGCCCTGTAAATTGCTCTCTTCCCCCCCGCCCAGCACTTACCTTTACTGGAGTCAGGCATCCACAACCCACAATGTCTTCTCCCGCCCACGATGACTGACAGGCGTCTCAGCCAATTATTAATTCAGGTTACCGGTAGCCAGAACCGGCCAACCTGATTGGCTGAGACGCCTGTCATCTTATCCAAGGGGCGTACAGTCTGTGCGCTACGAGAATAAGCTCCCGGGACCTGAGGGCTGTACTGGGAAAGCCTATCAGAGCTGTTGGCTCTGATAGACATTTCTGTACAGCCAACCAGCTGGCGTTATTCAGAGCACCGACCATCTGAATAACAGCGGCAGCGGCGATAATAACATAGATTCGTGCAATGCATGAATCTATGTTATTAGACTCAGTGGCGGTGAGAGCCAGAGGGGGCGGCGCTCCAGCGCCCTCTATGGACGAACCGCCACTGGTCCTTTTATAGTTCCAACGTGCTTTGTGATGCAAAGTGATGCAAAATATCTAGACAGCTAAACACACAATTGAAATGCATACTATACTTATACAAAATAAATAACACAAATATGTTTTTTTTACCTTAATATCTACCTTAAATCACATTGCTATTTGCCTGGCGTACTTGTTTGTAGCCTAAATACTGAAATTTGCACCTAAAAATTTAATTTTGTAACTTTTGTGAAATGTCAGTAAAAACTAGGCGGTGCCAGTAAATTTTGGGTGTCGTGCCAGTAAATTTCAATCTGGTAGGTTGGCAACACTGATCGAAAAATATGCTTCCGCCATTGCTGAACGCTGCTAAAATCCACCTTCTGCTTCCTTGGAAACAACAGAGTGTCTCTTCTATCAGAATATGGTACAACTTAATTGATCAAACAATGCCCTAGGAACAGCTAACTCAACACTAGGAATAAGCTGAAACTACTTGGGCTTGGTCCGAGGCAGGTTCAGCGAATATTACTGAAGCTTGAGTGCTGAATCCAAACCCCATTGAAGTAAATAAGGGCTAAATATTAAAAAATAATAATCGCCACTTTATAGGATAATAGGTAAGGGGATGTCAAACAAATGGCATGGGAGAATGGGTACTGCCCTGCGGAACATGTATCAAAGAAGAAAATAAGTTTGGTGGGGAGCAATGATATAATAATGCTTTAAGAGCCCAAAATTCCTTTAAAAAGCAAGCCTGGGCAATGCCTTGACCCTACCTATAAAGTGCCATACCTATTTTATGTACACAGCCTACTAAAGCAAAACTGACATTCCCCAAAACAAATGCTGTTTAAATCACTGGCAAATGACAGTCCTTAGACTCCCTTCATCAATACCAGACACTTATTCTAGACCGGGTCTTGTATAGAGGTTAATGGGAGACTACGCCAGATTCATATTCAAGCATGCAGGCTAGGAAAAGGGGGAGAATGTGTGTCTGTCCCCCTTCAGATCCATGAAATGCCTTTATCAGCTGTGAAATTCTTTGGAACTCAGTGCTTTGCTAGGGAATGGTGAGAAAGAAGACGGTCCCGGGAGATGACAGAACCGTAAGATGACGGCACCAGGAGATGACGGCCCTGGGAGAAGATGACCCTATACTTATTTAATAAAGAACTTGTTTAAAACTGGTTTGTAAACATTTAACATTTTTTTTGGTGAATGGGTAGGGGTACGATGTACCAGATATCCATTCATATAGGGAGAGGGGCCGGGATCTGGGGGCCCCCTTGTTAATGGCCTTTGTCCTTATCAATGCCTACCTTTACAATGAGTGTCTGTTAAAAATACAGTTGAAAGGTATTTGTTAAATCTTTTTGGTAAGTGCAGATGTAGCACCATGGGGTTTAGTCAGGGAGCGCCTCACAAATTTACTTGCCAAGAGTACTTTACTTGGTTGATTAATAAAGATCTATTGATTTCTCCTTAAGTTTGGCCTTGTTGCACTTTTCTTATCTACCACTAGGTGGCTGGTTACTTGGTGGTTCTAGGAATGAGAAGGGCAACCCAAGGTCTGGCTATGAGTATATGGGGCATCTCAGCCAAAGGACAGGGGTTTTCTTGAATCCCTTGGCCTGCTGGGAGAACCTACATATTCGGTGAGGTTAGGTGATCTATGTTCTGTGCCAACCAGACGGCAGTCTAGATGGACATGTGTCGTACACCCCAGGCTGCTAGGCTGGAGATTTGGCCTATCTTCGGGGCATCTGGCTGCCAGGCTGTGTGAGGGCCTATCCAGAAGTAAGAGGGCAGCGCATGGTTGGGATTGCGGCCTGCAGCACAACCAAAAGTCACAGTTCTGACGGCTGGAGAACTTGTCAGTGGTCAGAGGTAGAAAGAAAGCTGTTGCCACAAAGGGACCAACCACCTTTTTCAGGGACCACACTGAGTAACTGAAGAAAGTATCAGAACCATATTCTCACCGAACGGGCATGGTGGAGAATCGGGAAACTTCAGCACTGATCAAGTCAGGAACCCAACCAGCGGAGGTGATGCTTGCAGAGCAGCCTTGCATGTCAAGCCAGGGACCGAGCTGGTTAGCAGGGGTGAAGCTTGAGAAGTATCTGGAGTGCCAAGCTAGGGACCCAGAAGAAAAGCAGGGGTGACGCTTGAGGGAGATACTGACGCCAACCTTGGAGGAGCTCAAGGGAGTCAGTGAATCTGAGGGTCTAGTGAGAGACCTGGAGCTCCGTGTTGAAGAACTACGAGAGGCAGTTGTACTGGAGCGAAAAGGACTGTTACATTTGAGTTAGGAACTGTTAAAGACTGTTACCTTAGGAGGAGACAGCATTCATGTGCAGTAGTGGTGCCTTGCTGGGGCCTTTCCCTGCACAGCTGTCCTCCTGTTGAAGTCTTGGAGTCTGTTAACTGAATCTATAACTACTTAAGGGTGTCCTGGCCCTAACCCTCTTTTCCCCAAAAATACAAAAAGGACTGTCAAAAGAAATAAAACCTCTTTTACATCCAAGAAGTGTCTATGCCTCACAACCCACTACATATTGAAGGATGTTAGCTATCTTTGGCTTTGGAGGTCCTCATTAGACTGGACAAGGCCAGAGACCTTGCTACACAAAAAATACCTGTTGATCTAGCAAGCTATCTTATTTATCATATAGTTCTCAGCTATCTGTGTATAGAAAGCTTCTTACCAGGAATGAAGCAGAGAAGAGGAGAAGGTCATTTGAAATCCTGTCCTAGGTCACAATGCTGCTCCTCCATAGATACAGTACAGTGAGTGAGCATAACCCTAAGGCTGCATTCACACCTGAGCGTAGCGCTTTGCCACGATTTTGCGGCGGTTTTTAACACGTTTTTCCGCGATATTTGCGGCATTTTTTAGAACGATTAGCAGCGATTTTTGCACAGGTCTAGGGTCACCAATGTTAAAAGCAGAAAAACGCCCAAATCTGCCTAAAAAAAAAGTCACAGAACTTGTTTGAGCATCAGGCGTTTTTTAAAACTTCTGGCTTCAGACGTTTTGGACATTCCTGTATTGTTGCTTCAGTTAAGACAGTAATCAGACTTCTGAGGCAACTTCCATTGAAATCAAATGGTACAAGTTGCCTAGAAGTTGGATTGAAGTAGTACAGGAACCTTTTCTGAAGTCAGAGCGACTTCAGTAGTGTGCATTAAGATGGCTCCATTCACTTCCATTGATTTTCTCAACCACACAACTTGGGACGACTTGGGGCAACTTCAAGTCGGGTTCCCAGGTCACCCCTGTTTGAACCGGCTCTAAAGGTATCAACAATATACCTCTACTTGTTTACTGTGAAAATAAATTTGTTCCTTAATTTTATTTTATTTTTTAAGTTCATACAGTTTTTTTAAAAGTTAGAGCTGAACTCCAGGTAAAAACAATAATAGGGCATTAGCTGCAGTAGTTACCAATAACATATCTCTAATGATGTGTGCTCCACTCATGGCTGCTGCTTAGGTTCTGCAAACTGGTAAGATTTAGGCACTCTGGGACACTGAAATTCGGGACTGGAGCCAGGGCTACTACCGTGTTTCCCCGAAAATAAGACACCGTCTTATATTTTTTTTTCCTCAAGAAATCACACTATGGCTTATTTTCGGGGGGTGTCTTATTTTTATTACAGAAAATAAAGGTTGCCTACCTGAACCACACTTGCGCTTCTTAGCATTTCCTCTGTCCACCTGTAGACTGAGATTATCGTATTCTGCACGCCATTTTTGGACCATTCGGATATCCAACTTCTTCTCTTTGCAAAAAGCCATAAGATTCTTGCCTCGGGAGTCCTCCACAATTCCTTTCTTGTACTCAACAGAATAACTCTTTCTTTTTGCACTCATCTTGTCTGGTTGTACCACTACAAGATATCACTACAAGATTCGACACTACATCTTATTTTCGGAGATTCGACACTACATCTTATTTTCGGAGATTCGACACTACATCTTATTTTCGGAGATTCGACACTACATCTTATTTACGGAGATTCGACACTACATCTTATTTTCGGAGATTCGACACTACATCGCTACGTCTTATTTTCGGAGGGGTGTCTTATATTTCTATCTTGCGTCGAAATCCCGCTACGGCTTATTTTCGGAGTACGTCTTATTTTCGGGGAAACACGGTATTAGAAATCACTGGGTGACCTACCACTCTACCTGACTGCCCCCCAATTTGAAAACAATATTTTTTCTAAAAATACACTTAAGTAAAATTATAAGTGGACATAAACACAAAATAACTTACAAAAGTCCTGCTAAATCGAACAATGTAGATAAAACTGTAAGCTGTGTGTAGGCAGCCTATGTTGCGCTATGGGGATGCAGCAGCTGTTCAAACACTGCTGAAGGTCCTAATTTGAAGGCCTGTGGATACAGGTATACAGCCCCAAATACAGAGGGCCAGATTCTCGTATCTCAGCTGAGAATCTGGCCCAGAGAGTGTGCATTTGGGGCCACTCATCCCCACCTGCACACTTGTTTGTATAGCCGCTGCATCCTCAAAACAGGAAACAGGCAGCTCCAGCAACCACACAAAGAAATAGCTCATTCCCACTCTATGGGCTAGCGAACTCATGTAAATGAGACCTTAATTATTTACTTTTTTATATATATATATATATATATATATATATATATAAAATTTACAATGCCGTTGGGTGCCAGCAGTGCTGCGGGGGAGGGGGCAGACAGAAGTGCCTGAACAGCCGGGGGAATCAAATCCTGCACAGGGAGGGTTGATTGATACAGCAGGGTGGGCAATTACAGGAACTGATGCCCTGTGTATCTCTCATTTAAAAGTCGGTGGGAAGGAGAAGAGAAACCATCTTGCAACTGCTGCCGGGAGAGACACACAGGGGATCTGTTCCTATAATTGCCCCCTCACCTCACCAATTACCACCTCTCATACCCACATCCGATTCACCTTCTGCCAGGGCCTTGTACAGGAGGACTAGTGCTACCCCCTTATTAGTGGCCGTGGCTGGATCACAGCAGTCACAGCAAGTTACCCGCTCTTCAGTTTCTCCATTTATAAAAATTCCTGCATTCTTTTCGAAGAAAGAACATTGCAATCTTCCCTTGTCCATCACAGAACTCCCTATTTTCTTTGAAAAGAATATACAATGTTTATGAATAGAGGAGTTGCATAACAAGTGGCTTGCAGTGATTTTTGTACTCGAGGGCAGGAGGAGTCCTGACACGAGGACCCCAGAAGAGAGGATTGGGGCTGCTTGTGACATCATCACGCATGCTGTAACCAGGAAGCTGTTGGAGGACAGAAGATGACTTAAGGCTTTTATAGCATGAAAGACAGCGGGGAATAATTTCACATGTCGGGAGGCATAAGAGGGTGTGGCTACATGATTCCAGACAGCCCAGCCTTTGTCAAGCCAACCAGATTGAGGCCATGGTTAAAATTTGTCAAATAGCAATTACATTGAAGCTGGACCACTTGTCACGTGATGGGGGACTAAAAAATACACAATTTTTGGCAGAACAAAACAGAAATACAATACCAGAGGGTGCACTCTGAGTGTAGTATTTAAAAGCAAACGTATTGGTAAATTAGGAGAAGGCAAAATAGCAGCTCACATTTAACGACTTCAGCCCTGGAAGAATTAACCCCCTTACTGACCAGGCCATTTTTTGGCACAGCGTCTCTTTAACTGACAATTGTGTGGGCGTGCAATGTTGTTCCCAAACAAAATGTTTTTTCCTTTTTTCCCACAAATAGAGCTTTCTTTTGGTGGTATTTGATCACCTCTGCGGTTTTTATTTTTTGTGCTATAAACAAAAAAATGCCGACATTTTATTTTTATTTTTGCTATAATAAATATCCCCCCAAAAAGTGTAAAAAAAATAATAATTTATTCATCAGTTTAGGTCAATATATATTCTTCTACGTATTTTTGGTAAAAAAGCGTATAATTGGTTTGTGCAAAATTTATAGCAAAAGTTATAAGTCTACAAAATGGGGGATAGATTTATGGCAATCAAGAGGTTAAATGTGTTCCCTGGGAGGTGTTCCTAACTGTGGGGGGACTGGACTGAGAGGGAGTACAGAAAGATCGCAGTTGCTAAAGACTAGGAACAGACGATCACTCTGCACACTCCCCTTACAGAACGGGGATCTGTGTGTTTACAGTAATGCCACGTACACACGATCGAACATGTCTGCTGAAACTGGTCCGCAGAAATGACGCAGTGAATAACTTTCTTTATTTTTTTAGGCCCCAAGTGCATTACTTTACACGCCTACTGACCTCAGTTTGTAGATTAAGCTTTTGTAGGGCACTATATCAAATGCTTTTGCAAAATCCAGATACACCACATATGCCTATCTTTGTCTATGTGGCTATAGAGTTGATTTACTAAAACTAGAGAGTGCAAAATCTGGTGTGGCTGTGCATGGTAGCCAAACAGCTTTTAGCTGCAGCATGTTCAACTAGGCTTTGATAAAAAAAAAAAAAAAAATGGAGGATTAGTGGTTAGTAAATCTACTCCAATGTGTTCTTAGAGAATGTGTAATGTATTCTACAGCTGTGGTTCTCAATAGTTAATGTGCATATTCCTCAAATTCTTTCAAAAAGGAACAAGCCAAATGTATTCACATAAATATGAGAACACAAGATTTGATTCTGTAAAATGTTTGGAAAGCTTTTTGTTAAGTTTTTTGTTTAAAAAGCCAAGGTAGAAAAGACCTTCTAATTATGCAATAACCAGCTTTTTCTGCTGGAACAAAATGTTATCCATGTCTGTAGAAATAACAATTCAATAAATGATTGGTTACATTTAGCTAGAGATCAAACAGCTAAGTGTGTTTAAAAAAAAATTGAAGAGTATGCAAAAATAGGAAAGTCTAAGAAAAAAAGTCTACATCTTTGGCTTTTTGCACTATGCAGAACACGGCACTGCATTTTTAAGGTATAAAACCTTGAAAGATAACAGATCACATTTTTGTTTGCATTAATATGACTAGTTGCTACTCTGAGCAATAATTGAGGCAAATACAGTGATAAAGTCAACAACAAAAAAGTATTTACCCTTGCCACTTACCTCTTGGTTCACACGGATGCGATTTGACATTCAATTTGACATGTCAAATTGCATGCCAAATCGGAGGCCATTGTCTGCAATGGAACCTTCTGAATCGGTGCAACGCCGACTTTGCAACGCCGCACCGATTCCCAAAAGTCGTTTCTGTACTACTTTTGGCGATTTCAGGTGCAATTTCAATAGAATATAAACAACAAAGTCAGTGCTGCTACCCATACATAACATGGAAAGCAAGGTTCCCGGGTGCTCGATCAACAGGCGCTGGCTGAGTAGAGTAATGAAGAAAAGATGATCCGCACTCAGGTCGTTGCTCTTAAAAATTTGTAGTGTTTATTAACAAGCCACAGTGGACAAACGCAAATAGGAATGGTTGACGCGTTTCAGGCTATAAGGCCTTAGTCATAACCACATTACAGACATGAAACTTTGAATCTAAAGATCACTGGCTCCACCCATAAATTGTCTAAATTGACTGCAGGCGATTATCCAAAAAGGGAAATCAGCTGCAAAGCATATTGGGTGATCCATGTGTATGCCACTAATATTCACACACCTTGTAATGATAATATGTACATGTGCGCACACACTTGTGCATGCATCCATACATGATTAAAACACATCATGAAATACAAAAACATTAAATACAAAAGATAAAAATGATAATCCAGGTATGTGAAAAGAATATTTCAATAGACATCTGTGCCGGAAACCACACAGATGTTTCTGAATTGTGTCGGACTGAATGCGACATCATGCGCATGCAACTGAACTCGCATTATTTTAATTCCACAACAGTGTGAACCTGGGCTAAAGAAACCCTGTCTCCAACTTACAAGATGGTAAAAGCTCAGAAAAAAACGAGTATTTTAAATGATTACTTGCATCGTTTGTTTTTCCTTTCTGTTCTCTTTTGCGATGTGCCTTTGGGCTTCCTCGAAAATTTGACTATTCCAGTAAAAGTGCAGTAAAAGTCAATATATAACAAAGCCTCTCCCTCCTTGCCAAGCCCAGCTCCTCCAGCTCCTTCTCCTTACCACCCTAAATATACTTTTATGTAGCTGCCAGGGGGTAGTGAAGAATACTATAGAATGTCACTTAAAGAGAGGTGTGGGATTTCAAAATAACAAACATACATACTCACCTAGGTGTCCCTGCCACCTGAGCAAACAAAGACAGCTGATCGCTTGGTTCTCAGTCTTCGGTGAGCAGAGAGCTGGTGACTGTCAGACACCGGCTCTTTGCTTTGCCCCTCCAGGGCTTACTGGAGCTCTGGAATGTGGAGGGGGTGAAAGCGGCTGACTCAGGCTCTCAGTGGTTCTCTGAGACTGGGTTGATCCCAACATTAAAGTCGTGATCTCCCCAGAGCCTGGGTTGGCTGAGTGACATTAGCTGTCAGCGGACTTTAGACCTAAATGCATCCCTGTGACCCACAGGAAAAGTAAGGTAAAAAAAGCTTTGGCCCTACTTCTCCTTTAAAAAACATTTCTGAGTCTGCTGCTATAAGACAAAATGGAAAAATTATCTTGGAAAAACTATAACAGAAGGATGGAAACAAATATGGTATACTACTTCCCACTGTTCTATTAATACTGCCACAATAGAATCCAATTACAAAATTACTCATGAGATGGTATTTGGTTCCCAAACGTTTAGTCAAGTTTAAGGCCGGGTTCACACTATTGCGCATTGGATGCGGAATCCCCACATCCAATACGCAATAGTAGGAGAATGTGAATGGCTCTCTATGGAGGCGGTTCACATATCTCTGAGCCCTGTGCGTCTTTTGGTCCATTTTAGGTCCGAATTCAGCCAAAAATCCAGGCTGAAATTGGACCTGAAACCGTGAACCAGGACGCACTGGACCCCTGCTGGGAGCCGCATCGGCATTAGGTGTGAACAGAGCCTAAATCAACTATCTCAAATAAATGCTTTAGACTGTTGTTTGGCTATTGTAAACTTTTTACATACAGTATATGGTGGAAATATCCTAAATGAAAACAATTTTGGTCTGATATATATTTGCCCACTGGCAAATGACAGGAGCGGGTCCGAGAAGGAGAGCTCCTTCATCCCCCCTCCTCCAGCCGCCGCTAAAAGGACTGTCACTGGATGTCTCTCTCTCTCTCTCTCTCTCTCTCTCGATGCCTGCCCATTCCCCTCCTCCCTCCTGTCAGAAGAGAGCAGAGCAGCAAATGATCGGAGCGACAGTGTCTGTGTAGAGAGCAGTGGCGGCTGTTGCTCCATTTTTTTGGGGGGGAGCAAACAAAACCCTAGCCAACCCCCCCCCTCCCCTCCGGCAACGTCACTCGCAGACAATGGGACCTGCAGACAGACAGATAGATAGATAATTGGATAGACAGATAGATAGACAGACAGACAGACAGATAGACAGACAGACAGATAGACAGACAGACAGATAGATAGATAGATAGATAGATAGACAGAGAGATAGATAGATACAGAGATAGATAGATACAGAGATAGATAGATAGATAGATAGACAGAGAGATAGATAGATACAGAGATAGATAGATAGATAGATAGATAGATAGATAGATAGATAGATAGATAGATAGATAGATAGATAGATAGATAGATAGATACACAGACACAGAGAGAGAGAGGGGGGGGGGCAGATAGAGACAGACAGAGATAAGAGATCTGTGAAGCACAGCTGCAGCAGGACGCAGTACTCTAAGCCCTCACACACATACAGGGGATGTGAAGCACGGCTCTCTGCCCCCTTCCTCCAGCCCGATCACAGTACAGGCTGAGCATACAGCACAAGGTGCTGCTGGATAGGGTGGACAGTGACACTGGAAAGGACAGACAATGAGACAACTTAAATAAGTTACTTACCTTAGATTCCTTTTGGAGCCAAAAACGAAAGTAACACTGCCCTGGGGAAAGCACCGCCCATTTCCTTCTGCAGAGAGGAAGCAGCAAGACCCAATTGGAGTGGAGAGAGTGGAAACACTGTATTGTGATTGGCTCGTGGCGCAAAGCACATAGCCACAGAGCTTAAAAAAAAAATGCAAATGAAGCGTCTTGCCTGCTTGCATTGGCATGACGCTTCAATGACACTACAGCAGTAAACTGTGACCAGCGCCCACCCTGCACATAGTAGTGCTGTTAAAGGACCTTTTTTTTTTCTTAAAGGGACCAAAAAAAAAAAAAAGTTTTTTTTTTTTTTTTTTAATGGCTTTGGGGGGAGGGGGGCGGCGCCCCTGAGCCCCCTATGGACGGGCCGCCACTGGAGAAGCTGCTGCTGCTGCAGGCTCCCTCCTCCTCCCCCTCCTCCTCTCATCACTGTGTACAGTATTCGTTTTTTCTTACCCCTCCTTATTGGACAGGGAGAAAAAACTCTACAATGAAGCAGAGAGGAGGATTATGGGAAATGCAGTGCCGAGGGCTGGACATGCAATACTTAGGGGAGAAACTGCAGCCCCCAGCATGCCCAGTTGAAGAGGAGGGAGAGATTCAGGAGCCCGGGAGAATTTTGGGGAAGTGCACCCAGGAGGACTCCATGAGAGAGAGAGAGAGAATCCCACTGCACTGCACCACCAGAGAGAAATCCACACAGCCTAGCACTATCCCTTCTGAAAAAAGGCATAAAGTTATTTCCAGAATACAGATCTGGGCACTATCCAGCGGAGTCGCCACAGGCAACCCAGAATGAGCTAATTCCTGATCGGAGGAACTATTGTTGCTGTATCTCCGGGTCTGGTAAGAGGGCCGGTCGACCATTATCTACTGCCATCTATCGGAACTGCCCACCCTGTTATTCTTTAGCCCTGATACTACCCGCAGGCCCTATTCACAGCTGCAATATGCACCAGAATTTAGAGGTGAAGATTTAGGACTTGCTGGTTCACACTGCAGCAATGCCAGACATCGCATGTGATTTGCAGCGCACTGCTGTTCACATCACATGCAATGTCTGTGCGATGCGATTTCAACCATACAGATAGTTTGGCTGATATTGCACCGCATTCGGTTCAAACACGAACCGGACCCTTTTTGTTCGGACCAGAATCGGATCGCATGGGTGTTCACACCCATGCAATCCGATTCATGTCCGAACTGTCAGTTCGCAGTGTGATATGCAAGTTGAACTGGGAGTGTCATTAACATCGTATGACACTCCCCAGCAGTTTGCATAAGGCAGTGTGAACTGCCGTGTGATGCGGGAACCTGCAGTGGATTCGCAGGGTTCTCCCATCACACCAGTGTGAAGCGGCCCTTAGTGCTGGTTCACACTGCAGCGATGTTCGACAGCAGATGCGATTTGTACCACACTGCAGTGAAAATCACATGCGATCTCTGTGCGATGCGATTTCAGCCATACAGATAGTATGGCTGAATTTGCATTGTATTTGGACCAAACTCGCACAGGACTCATTTTTGGTCCCAGCAAAATACGAACACGTGGGTGTTCACACCCATGCGATTTGATTACTGTCCGAATTTGCAGTTCGCACTGTGATATGCAAATTGATTTGGGGGTGTCATTAACTTTTAACTGACACTCCCAGAAGTTCGCATAGGGCAGTGTGAACTGCCACTGGGAGACATGCGATGTGGGAACCCACAGTGGATTCGCAGGGTTCTTACATCGCTGCAGTGTGAACCATTACTTAGGCTTGGTTCACACTAGTGCGATGCAAGAACCCTGCGAATCCACTGCGGGTTCCTGCATCACACCTGACTCGTAGGCGGTTCACACTGCCTTATGCGAACCGCTGGGAGTGTCAATACAATGTTAATGACACCCCCAGATCGGTTCACATAGTGCCGTGCAAACTTTCAATTCAGACATTAATCGGATCGCAGGGGTGTGAACACCCATGCAATCAGATTCTGGTGTGGATCAAAAAAGGTTCCTGCATGACCTTGGTCCAAATGCGATGCAAATTCAGCCATACTATCTGTATGGCAGAAATTGCATAGCACAGACTTCACATGTGATTTGCACTTCAGTGTGGTGCGAATCACATGTCAGGTTGCACAGCACACTGGTGTGAACCGAGCCTAAAGACTGCCCTATAACTGTAGTGGCCCCAGGGCTATGGCAGGCACTACCATATGGCGCCCTAAGCAGCCACCTCAGGGCATCAGAATAGGGGGGCAGTAAAATCCTAATCCCCAGACACTTGCTGGGGATTCAGATTTTTACAGTGCGGAATTATTATTTTTTTTTTTTACACACTCCCAGTCCCTATAGCAGCTAGGAGTGTGTGTACTTTAGTAAAGCTGACTGTCGCCTTTCATGTGAAAGTGTTACAAGTGGCTGTGAAGCCGCCTATCACTTCCACCACTGCCACAATGTGCAACCCCCTTCACCATTTTTATGGGCACCATTGCCTGCTGACTTTTTTTCCTTCTGTAGGAAGTTGGGCCGACTACCCAGCCAGACACTGTTTTATTCCGGGAGTTGTAGTCCGCACTTAAGCTCCTGAGCAGGGCAGGGGAAACTACAACTCTGGTGAGCATGCATTTATGGACACTGGTGAGACTGCATTGATGGGCATTGGTGAGGCTGCATTGATGGGCACTGGGGAGGCTGCATTAATGGGCACTGGGGAGGCGGCACTGGTGAGGCTGCATTGAAAAAACAGGTGGGTATGGATGAGCTGATTGGGTGGTTCAATGGGCCACTTGACTGGACAGGCTGCCAGCCCTCCCCTGTATGTCGTTACTTCTTGGACCGGGGATAAGTAAACAAAATTCCTTGCACTGGCCCTGCGCAGTTTGTTGTTGCCATTTAAAAGGTGACCCCACTATCTCTCATTTTTTCGAAGGGGACTCAAAAAACACTAGGAAACTGTTATTCCTTTAGACACATTTAGATTACAGTTGTGTTGCTAAATATTGATTTACCTATTCTCGTATTGATTTTCCTGCTATTAATATAGAGCTGCTTTTATAGATATATTTGTTTACCTTTATTACCTCTGGGCAGTTCTACTCTGATGTCATTTATGCAAGTTCCTAATTCACTTCTGACATCTGCACTCTGTACGTAGCACACCCCAGACACTGTACGTAGCACACCCCGGACACTGTACGTAGCACACCCCAGACACTGTACGTAACACGCCCTGGACACTGTACGTAACACGCCCTGGACTCTGTACATAGCACACCTTGATCTCTGCAGGTAACACACCTTTAACCAGTGGCGGAATTATCAGGGTCGCAGCAGTCACCATTGCGACTAGGCCCTGTAATTCCACCAAGTCTGGGGGCCCTTCACCCGCCCGTGTGAGGTGCCCGACTGCCATCCGCCAGTGTGAGGGGTCCACCTGACTCTCATGTCACTGTGGAGGGGGGGCCCATTCATGATTTCTTGCACCGGGGCCCTGAAGTCTCTAGTTACACCACTGTATATATATGTATGTATGTATGTATGTATGTATGTATGTATGTATATATATATATATATATATAAAATCATTTTTACCTTATTTGAAAAAAAAAAACTTTCCAAAAACCCTCTAGAAGCTTTATTAAATCTTAAACCAAAAAACTTTACCAATACCCAATTCCGTCTTTTGACATTTTTATTCAATGCTGCTAAACAAACATTGGCAAAAGCATGGTGGTCTTATACTCCAAATGTCATTCTCGCAAGGACAATTCTGTAGTAACTATATGAATGCAATCTACATAAAATGCACAGACATTTTTTTGAAAAAGAGTTTTGTTGAAATGAATAATAAGAATAGAATGATAACTTGACTGACAGAGTAGTGCTCCACTTCTCAAGCAACAGATGTTAGTAATACATGTATGTATAATAAGGGTTGGCTTTATTTATAGGCACCAGAAGCTGGCACATTGTTTTTAGCAGGAGAGGATGTCATTGCATATTTACAAACATCAAATGTCAACACTGTATATGTATATATTGATATACACAGTAATGGTGAGATAAAAACAATTGTGTGTGTAGTGTTTGCCTGGGTGGAATCTTTCTGCATGTTGTTACTGGGGACAAGGGCCTCTTCCCCACAACCCTGGGTGATGGTTGTGGGGGTCTGCAGGTTGGGGTCTTATCAGAATCTGAAAGCACCCTTTAAAAGGGGTCCCCCAGATCCCTGACCCCACCCCCTCCCCCCCCCCCCCATTGTGAATGAGTATGGGTATTTACCAAAAAAATTTAAAAAGTGAATAAATGCGTTACACAAGTTTTTGACAATACCTTTATTAAAAAATAAAAAAACAATGTCCTCCGATGTAGATCCATCCTCAATCACGCCACCTGATACACTGCTGAACCTGAAAAAAAAACTACAGCCACGTCGAAGGCTCCCGTTGACTGTCTGCTACTTGTCTGACATTTCTTAAATTGGTAAGGGGCAGAGTCACTCAATGACGTCAGCGGGCGACCCCCCTGTGACATCACCAACCAGAGCATGCTGGGTCCATTAAGTTACAAGAGGATGAGGTTACTCGCTGACATCATCAGTGACTCTGCCCCTTAACCGCTTGCTTACTGGGCACATATACCCCCCTCCTGCCCAGGTGAAATTTCAGCTTCTGGCACTGCGTCGCTTTAACTGATAATTGCGCGGTCGTACGACATGGCTCCCAAACAAAATTGACGTCCTTTTTTCCCCACAAGTAGATCTTTCTTTTGGTGGTATTTTATCGCCTGTGCGGTTTTTATTTTTTGCGCTATAAACAAAAAAGAGCGACAATTTTGAAAAAAAATACAATATTTTTTACTTGTTGCTATAATAAATATCCCAATTTAAAAAAAAAAAAACATTTTTTTTCTCAGTCTAGGCCGATATGTATTCTTCTACATATTTTTGGTAAAAAAAAAAAAAATCGCAATAAGCAACTGGTTTGCGCAAAAGTTATAGCGCTTACAAAATAGGGGACAGAATTATTATTTTTTATTATTTTTTTTTACTAGAAATGGCGGCGATCTGCGATTTTTATTGGGACTGCGAGGTTATGGCGGACACATCTGACACTTTTGAGAAATTTTTGGCGCCATTCACATTTATACTGCGATTAGTGCTATAAATATGCACTAATTACTGTATAAATGTGACTGGCATTGAAGGGGTTAACACTAGGGGGTGAGGAAGGAATTAAATGTATTCCCTACATGTACAAGGAACACAGATCGGTCTCCTCTCCAGAGACAGGACGCTGTCTCTGTGTAAAACGGCAATGAGAGATGATCTCATATGTTTACATATGAGATCATCTCCCATTCGCCGCACAGATCGCATCGCAAACGGCCACTCTGATTGGCCGTTCGCCGCGATCTGTGATTGGCTGTGTCCAAGGGACACGGCCAACACAGAGCTTCCCCGCTGCGCGCTCTGGAGCACGCACTGGGAACACCCAATGGGGCGGCCGTCAAAAGACGGCGGGTTGGATATTCAGACCCGCGCTGTAGCCATCATTCGGCTATAGCGCTGGTCTGAAGTGGTTAAGAAATGTCAGATGTAGGAGCAGGCAGTCGGCGGGGAGCCTTTGAAGACAAAGCTGGAGGTTTTTTTTTCCGGGTGTGTGTGTCAGGCGGCGTGATTTGTTTTATTTTTCAATAAAGGAATTGTCAAAATTTGTGTACTGTCTTAATTCACTTTTTACACTTTTTTGGTGAATGGGTAATGTACATTCACATGGGGGGCTAGGATCTGGGGGCCCCCTTGTTAAAGGGGGCATCCAGATTGCAATAAGTCCAATACCCGCAGACTCCCACAACCACCACTCAGGGTTGTGGGTAAAAGGTCTTTGGCCCAATCATGAAAATTAGAGATAAAATTAAGAATTATTAATTTGTGTATCCTAACCAAACATGGCCACAGAATGGATTACTTGTAAACAAGGACATCGTCTTCAGCAAAATGGCCGCTAAGACACATTGTACTGCGTTGCCAGGTTACCCATGGTATATATTCTAGGAAGTGTAGCAAGATGGCTCCACTCCCGATGATGTCTTGATGACGAAACGTGTAGGTCGGAGCCACAGCTTAATTGTGTCACTTTCTGTTTGGTCCATGAAATGCATGGGAATCACGGACTGATAATTAATTTCTTAACCAATGTAAGTGCATATCTAGTTGTTTATGGCAAAATAAATGGAGTTAAACAATGTTGCACTGTGGAGTGTCATTTTCTCTTTGCATATACTGTGCAATAACGATGAAAAGGGTCTGACAAGGATTATTTCCACGGAAGGCTGTTCCAGTATACTTTTACCATGTATGCCTAGGCAATGTATAGAATAGTGTTTCTCAGTTGGTCTGTGCAATAATTATACATGGCCCGAAGATGTGTAATTTATAAATTAGGGGTATGTGTAGGAAGAGGTTAACTTATTCCATAGCTATGGGCTGCTCCTTTACCGGATGTGACCTGTTGCTTTAACTTCTAGCAGAACCCTGTAAATAGGGTGAGTGGCATCTAGAAGAGTAGAGGGAACTGTATATCTGACTGAAAAACAATGTACAGTGTAGCAATGAGTCTAGTGCGGGGGTCAGCAACCTGTAGATAGGGGACAGGTGACTGCTGACCCGCTATTCACAAGTGCAGCAGGCACTGCTGTTTTTTTGAAAAGTGATCCAAGTGTGTTTAACGGGTGGTAAGGAAGCGATATGTTGCCTTCTCACCACCTGATTTAAACCTATGATTGCCGTGCAACGCACATGGTTGTGACATGGTAGTACAGCAATTAGAGGTTTTAATCCGGTGTGAGAAGTGACACTAGGCAACACTGTGCCCGATGATCTGTGACTTCTCCCATGTTCTTCAGGTAGATCTCCACCTCTTTAAGGTTGCCTACTCCTGATCTAGTGGAACCCTGTTTAGTTTTCCCATGTGGGTTTCCCTAGCCTTGAGACATCAGATCTCCAGCACTGACCTAAAGAAAACAAGAACTTAACACTATAACTGAAGACATGGCTTTATTGTCTTGCTATAATTTGGAAGTTGTACTTATTTGCAAAGTAAGAGAAGAAAAAAAATTCTACCTTACAAAGTAATAGCATGAAGTCTTGAATAGGTTTCAACAGAGTCAAGAATGAAAGACATGTAGATCCCACTGTGGAGTGGTGGCCCAGAAGGTGGAACAACATGTGCAATTCCTTTGTGTAAGAAGATGTACAGATCAGAGAATTATGTCGCGTACACACGGTCGTTTTTTGCGATGAAAAAAAACGACGTTTTTTGTGAAGTAAAAAACGACGTTTTTGAAACGTCACTTTCAAAGACGATGTTGCATACACACCATCGTTTTTTTCACAAAAAACGAGGTTACGTTCACCACACTTTTCCATTGAAGCTCGCTTCATAACTAAATTCTGGGCATGCGCGGGTTGAAAAACGTCGTTTTAAACGACGTTTTTGCTACACACGGTGACTTTTTGTGAAACAAAAAACGACGTTTTGAAAAACGACACAAAAAATTCAAGCATGTTGGAATTTTTTTTTGGTCGTTTTTTTTAAGACAAAAACGACGTTTTGCCCACACACGATCAATTTAAATGACATTTTAAAAAACAACGTTTTTTTTCATCGCAAAAAACGACCGTGTGTACGCGGCATTACAAGCGATGAATGATGCGCTAAGGACCAAATGCTGTTTTAGTCCTAACTGAAGACAATTAAAAAAAAACAGCCAATAAAAACACTTATGGGAAAATCCTCTTAAAAAAGGTTTCCTCTGTCAATAAAAATCTTGCAGGAAGTAAGTTTATGAGCTTTAAACACGGTCATAGAAACTGCATACAAATTGCCTACACCTCTAGAATCTGAGTTAACAGCCAGGTCACTAAGCAATTGATCAGAATGTAAGGAGGAAGATCAGTCCTTGGGTGAACAGATCTGATTGATCTGGCAGAGGTCAGAGCATGTCACCTAATCTGTTGTGACCCGGCTCACCCTGACCTCGCGTCCTGTTCTCCTAGTTTGACCCTTGGCCTGCCGGACTCTGCATCTGCTTCCTGACCACCCGGCTTGACCTTTGGCTTGTACCTGGACCCTGCTCGTGTATGACCTTGGCTCGCCTCTGTAACTACTCTGGACTGACCTACCTGTGTTTGAGCCCTGGTCTGGCTTCTGGCATCTCCGCTCATCTGAGCACAACAAATCTCAGTTCTGTCTGCTGCAGCCAGCATCTAGTAGGGGTGGGCTTCAGGTTAGGTCCAAACACAACATTTTGGCTGTTTGGCTGGTATCACTTCCTCTGTTATGTATATGACGGTTCCCTGCTGTCAATGGTTGTTGGGGATGCCAGCGCGTGCAGGCACCACAGAGTTCTTAATAACCTAATCAGTTTCATTCACTTACATGGTGGCTGAGGATCCCTGGTCATGTAAGCAAAGGATCCTTGGTTTCTAAGGTTCACATTTGTACATATTTGTTCCACAGTAATTCTATAGTTTTTTTAATTTGGGTATTATGTTATGATTCATATAAACTGTATGCAACAGTCACCAAATGGTCAGACAGTGATTTAGAAGTTGGAAGCAATGATAAAAAAATAGGTTCAGGATGGCAAAAAACATGCATACACTGCAGAATAATGAAAGTGCACAAACATGGAAACTTCACAGCAATGTCACAATAGGCAATCTGGATAACATAACATGTTGCAGTCTGTAAAAGTCTTCTTGCCAGAGAGTCAAGCTAGGAATCACTAGGATAAAGATTATATAGCGCTCGTTATGATAAAAAAAATAAAAGATTAGAAGCTGCAGTAATAAAAAGGTTATACAACCTCAAAACACAGTATATGAAAAACAAAATTGCGCTAAAAAAACTGCAAATAAAACTAAGCAGTATAACAATAAGAAAATAAACAATAAAGTTTAGTCCATAAGAATGAAGAGTGAATACACAGGATCAGATGTGGTTTCAAAGTTCAATTGTAAGGTAAAAGTTCATATTATGGATCTCCCGGGTGTGAACACTGATGACAGACTTTGAGAAAAAAGTGTTGAGAGTAAACACCTCCACCATAGATACGAATGGCCTCTTACCAGATACACAATGAAAATAAGCCTTATGTCAAAACCCAAAAGTCCGCATGAACAGCTCCAACGTCCTGATCTCCTATATGGGGACCGTCCTCGGTATCGTCGGTATGCGTCAGGATGTATAAAAAGACAAAAAGGCTTGCATAGTGTAAAATCGTCAGGTTTAATGTAAAAAGAAAAAGGTATGCACTTACAAGACAATGGTCAAAGACAGGCATCCAATATAAAATAAGCCGGCTGGCTAGCACATTCTGCCCGTGTCTTCCGGGTAGAGATAAGTTTGTGCGGTGACGTCAGCACGTCGCCTCCCTACGTTTCGTCACTAGAGGGACGTGTTCACGGGATACAGGCGGCGTGCTGAATCACCGCATATGTACACAAAGCGTGACGCGCAGTCTCGATGTCAGTCACACCAGGCCGCACGCCCGCCATCTTGGATACTGGAAAAAGTAAATTGCTATTGGTGGTAAATGAAATTGGTGGTATGATATTTTTAAAACATAATGTTTGCCTTGGTAAGGGAACCAATTTCATTTACCACCAATAGCAATTTACTTTTTCCAGTATCCAAGATGGCGGGCGTGCGGCCTGGTGTGACTGACATCGAGGCTGCGCGTCACGCTTTGTGTACATATGCGGTGATTCAGCACGCCGCCTGTATCCCGTGAACACGTCCCACTAGTGACGAAACGTAAGGAGGCGACGTGCTGACGTCACCGCACAAACTTCTCTCTACCCGGAAGACACGGGCGGAATGTGCTAGCCGTCCGGCTTATTTTATATTGGATGCCTGTCTTTGACCATTGTCTTGTAAGTGCATACCTTTTTCTTTTTACATTAAACCTGACGATTTTACACTATGCGAGCCTTTTTGTCCTTTTATACATCCTGACGCATACCGACGATACCGAGGACGGTCCCCATATAGGAGATCAGGACGTTGGAGCTGTTCATGTGGACTTTTGGGTTTTGACATAAGGCTTATTTTCATTGTGTATCTGGTAAGAGGCCATTCGTATCTATGGTGAAGGTGTTTACTCTCAACACTTTTTTCTCAAAGTCTGTCATCAGTGTTCACACCCGGGAGATCCATAATAGGAATCACTACTTCAGTAAAATAGTTCAGAACACAGCTACGTTTAATATCCTGATAGACAACATCCCTCACAGTGAAGTCCAGGGTAGATCTGGTAACACAAGTAAACTGCTGGAGGGATTCTTTCCCAACTTTTAGGAGAGAAAGTTTTTTCGCCGTTCCACGGTGGCCAACCCCTTCCGTCCCCCCGCTAAAGCACTTTGGTGTCAGCAACATTTTATTTTTTGCCCATGTGAAGGATGCTTTGGAGGTATGTTTATCACAAGAACAGCTGGCCAAAATTACAAACCTTTGGCAGGTAAGAGAGTAAACATAAGTGCATTTCAAATTTGTATTTATTAATTTACCTGCAACTAAACTTTATGATTCCTCCTTATGGAGGGCATTTTCAATTTAGTAATATAAACATAATTTGACTTTAGTGTAATTTGACAGGTACTGTAAGGGTTAGGGTTAGGGTTACAGATAGGATTAGGGTTACAGATAGCCCTGTCTGTAACCCTAACCCTAACCCTATCTGTAACCCTAACCCTATCTGTAACCCTAACCCTGTCTGTAACCCTAACCCTATCTGTAACCTTAACCCTAACCCCATCTATAACCCTAACTGTAACCCTAGCCCTGTCTGTAACTTACAGTCAGGGTTAGGGTTACAGATAGGGTTATGGTTAGGGTTACAGACAGGGTTAGGGTTACAGATATGGTTAGGGTTAGGGTTACAGACAGGGTTAGGGTTACAGACAGGGTTAGGGTTAGGGTTACATACAGGGTTAGGGTTAGGTGTGTTGTCACCCTATGAGACATTGAGTCATCACCCCGTGCTCATTGACCATTAGGATTGAGTCTTTTGGGAGACTTTAAACCCCTGTTCTCAGAGAGACCGCTGTAACAATGGTCACCAATCTTTGGTAAGGAGACTACATTACCTCTATCTTTGGTGTTTCACTGGTGGAAGAAGACATTTCATGTATGTGCACCAATGTGAATTATACTATATGGACTTTTTTTTTGCTTCTTTTTTTTATTTCCTATTCACTCATTTGGAATTTGCCTTTTATCATTTTTATACATATATCTTTTATCACTTTTGATATATTTATTTCGATTAATTTTGCTATATTGATTCAATTTATGCTCATTCACTTGCACTTGTGTTTATACATCAGGTTTATCACGTTTCATTCATCTAGTGCTGTACCTTGCTACACATAACCCCTATAAGTTGCCACCGAAACATGACATATGGGAAATCTTCCTGTAGCACTACCCGCAGAGGAGCTGCTGGTTGTTTTGGGTGGCACATTTACCTTGTGGCTCTTTTAAATTCCTAGGGGTGCGTGATGCATTTAGTAGAAGTAAAGGAATGTCCGCAACAGGTGCTCTTTGCTGTGCTCTTTATTACCCAGCCGGGTAAAAACAATAAAACTTGTGGTGAGGAAAGTAAAGTTGAAAGAAGAAAGGAGAATAGCAAATTCAGGCGTAATGATAGGGAAACAGTCCTGCTCCTAAGCGTAACACCTCTGCGCCACTCCTGCCTGAGTGGGATTAGCGTACCTGGGCAGGCCTCTCTCACTGACAACCGGCAACTGGAGTATCACTCGAACATTTGTAGGATAAAGTCCCTGCCAGAGACCCTCCTTAGTGAACTTGAACTTGAGGAAAAGTCTCTGCCACAGACCCTCCTTGGTGAACGTCAGGGAGACACCTCTGCCATAGGCCCTCTCTGATTGTAGTTATGGAGGAGCTCCTCCTTAGGTGAATTACGCCTTTATCTCCTTCAACTTGTCGCCCAGGTACTGACTGACAGGTGATCAATCCTTCAGTGTCCGGCTACCTTGATCCCTGGTGGTTTGTTGAGGGCCCTTTTGGACCACCAGCCTCTCAATGGTGCTCCTCAGACGCACTACCCACCGAACAGCAATACCACTTGGGATCCTCAAAAGAGGGAACCCAGTCGCTCACTGGGTCCCCGTCGCTGCTCAAATGTTCCAGGCCAACGTGGCTCCAGAACCAGGAACACCGCGTGGCACGCACGCCCCGGCCAGGTGGGCCATTGATGGGCACAATAGCTGTGTTTGATGGCACAGTGGCAGCAATTGATAAGCACAATAGCTGCGTTTGATGGGCACAGTGGCTGCAATTGATGTTTTTTTTTTTTTTTTTTTACATTTGAGCAGCAGCCGCCACGGTTCACAGAGATGTACACATCATAGCCCGGAAAGATTGAGTTTGAAGTTCTGGGCATTTTTACTTATGAAGCTGTTTTTTATGACTTTGTAAATAAATTATATTAATATTTTTTATGCAAGCTGTTTATCCCAGACTTTAATTTAGATTTCCATGTGTGCCAACACAAGCAGCAACAGGTCCTAAGCTCTTCCAAGAAAACTTTCTATGTTTAAAACTAAAGAGATGCCAAGCCTTCTCTATTTCTTATTTTAGCACTTAGATATTTTTGATGGCTATGATAATGCTAGATTCTTCCACTTACTAGTCTTTAAAAAAAAAAAAATGTATACTGGAATGTCACATTAAAAATCTACAGTCATTTGCCAAAAACAAATCATAATTATGTCCTTAAGGATCTACCTTTGCCAACAATGGCACTTTATGGTGAGTGGTAAAAGGAAAAAAAAAAAGCTGTTTCCTGTTCTATGTTGGCTATTTTTCCCTAATTGCAATAAAAATTACAATAATTTCTTACACCTTAGTAATTAGCCTAGAGCCTGCGGTGCCTTTTACACAAACAGGTTGCAAATTATTTATCTGCTTTGCTCCCTTTCTAAACATTAACAGCCAAAACACAGCATTGTTGTTTTGTTCTGCTTTTGACTGCTGTACCAGGATGTGGTGGTGACTGAGATTCCCCCCCAAAAAATAGCTTTTCTCTTTGAAGAGTGAGCATTTGTATCACCCCAAAATGCCAGCCTCCATCAAAAGCCATCATTAAGCTAAGCAAAAGAGAAAGAACATCAACAGTAGTAATCAAATCCCAATTGAAAAAGAAAGGGCTCCAGCTGTTCTGTAAGCAGCAAGAATCCTTCCTATGTAGCAGCTTTCTTTTAATGCTGCAAAGCATGATAAACCTTAATGGCTGTTTGAATTTATGCAGTAGGCAGTCTAACTGATTGCCTCACTGCCTTCGAGGATATGGCAATACTTCCATTTTCCTGATTAAGTCATTGAATTAAATATCCTAATTTTTAAGAAATAGTGGTTTCACTTATTTTTCTTTTTAGCTCTAGCACCAGGGCACAGTTTGTGTTAATTTAAGGCTGGATATCCTTTCCTAAAGTCTAATTTGGCATTTGTATTAACCTCAGCTGTCAGGCTTTGGCGGAAATAATAGACTCTGACAGATCTAGTGCAAAGGAGAAAATATGAGAAGAAATAACACTGTATTCTCTCACTGTGATAAAATGCTCATAACAAGCACCTGTGAGCTACACTATTTCCATATAAATGTGAAATTTGACATTCCGCAGGGGTCAATAGCAAAATCAATCAATTTAAATTCTAACTGGGCAGCAGGCTTGATTTGAGAAAAATTCACTGTAAAAACGATTTCCTTTTGGAATCTCTTGTATCTGTGATATGGTTCCTTATTATTTCCTTTTGCCTCTCACTGATCTACTTTGTCAAGTCAAAACTTTCACTTTTACAGCCATTGAACTGACACAAGTATACTCACAATTCAATCAACAAGAAAGAATTGTTTAAAAAATATACACTAGTTGCGCTCATCTCCATCACCCAGGCCTCGTACACATGACCGAGAATCTCGTTCTCGGTCTCGTCTCAAGACATAGTTTTCCTCTACGAGTTTCTTGTCAGGCTTACTGAGAATCTTGTCAAGCTTTCTTTCCATACACACTGTCAAGACAAAATCTTGTCTTTTCTCAAATGCGGTGACGTACATCATGTATGACGGCACTATAAAGGGGATGTTTGATTCCACTGGCACCTCCCTCGGGGCTGCTTTTGCTAATCTCATGTTACTGTGTGTTAAGTAATAGTTTGGTGAGAGACGATTCGCGCTTTTCAGTCTGTTACAGCGTGACGAATGTGCTATCTCCATTATGAACGCTACTTTTACCAAAGGTGCGCTCCCGTCTCATACTGTATTTTGAGCATGCATGGGTTTCTAAGCATACACACGAAAATATTTCTCCGACGAGAAACACGACGAGGAAATTGAGATTCCCAGCGAGAAAAAAGAAACATGTTCTCTTTTTTTCTCGTCGAGATCCACGACTGTTTTTCGTCGAGAAACTTACACACGACCGTTTTCCTCGGCAAAAAAGCTCTGCCACCAATTTTCTTGACGGATTTTGTCGAGGAAAACATTTGTGTGTATGAGGCCTCAAAGTCTCTGACCAATTTATTTCTGCATCTCTTTTATTGTACATGAGCTGTGGGGTCAATCCACAAAAGGTTTAAAACATTTGGGGTTGATTTACCAAACAAAAATCCACTCTTAAAATAAAAGTGCACTTCTAGGCGCAGTCGCTGTAGATCTGAGGGGGACATGCAAGTGTAGCACTACCCCTTGAGGAGCTGCTGGTTTGTTTTGGGTGGCATGTTACCTCATGGCTCTTCCCCCAGCCTAGCGGTGTATGGTGCATATAGCAGTAACGGAATGTCCATGACAGGTGTCTTTTGCTGTGCTATTTATTACCCAGTCGGGTAAAAACATTAAACTTGTGATGAAGAGTAGAGGTGAAGTAGAAGAAGAAATAGCAGACTCAGGCGCAACAATAAGGAAACAGTCCTGCTTCCAACAATACTTTGTATTCTTCACCAGCCAGAGTAAGTATAGCATACATTGACAAGCCTACTCTCACTGACCTGGCAGCCAGAGTATGGCTCGAACTTGAAGGAAAAGTCTCTGCCACAGACCCTCCTAAAAAGGACTCAGGGAAAAACCTCTGCCACAGGCCCTCTCTGTGATTGTGATTGCGGAGATGATCCTCCTTGATAGAATTGCGTCTGGAACTCCTTCAGATCAGACCAGTCTCTAAGTGTCCGGCTACCTTGATACCCGGTGGTTTGTCGAGACCCTATTGGATCACCAGCCTCTCATTGGCTCTCCACAGATGGACTCCCCAGTGAACAGCTATCCCGCTTGGGATCTTCAGGATTGGGAACCCAGTCGACCACTGGGCTCCCTGCCACAGCTCAAATGTTCCGAACAAACATGGTCCTGGAACCAGAAACACTGCGTAGCACATGCACCACAGCCTGGAAGTCCATTATGCCGGGGCGCAGTGATGCACAGTCACCCTAAAGGTGGGTGCCGCACTCCGAAGAAGAACCCAGACTAATGGCATCTGCCCCATAAATACCCTCCTCCAGCATGCACAGCGAGGCTCAACCCTCCTGATTGGCTGCTGGGGAAGAGCACCCAAACCTTGACTACACTGCTGCCACCCACTGTCCTGGGGTAGGAACTACACCCCAGTAACAATAGACATCCCACAGCACGGCCAAGCTGAGACCGAGACCAGTTTAGAACACAATAATTGGATCAGAGTCAACACTCTGATCCTCCTCTAAATTTGACTAGCACCAGGTACCTTTTAAGTAACCAAGATCAAGGAAAATAAAATAAAAATATGTTTTTGCTTGCACGTGATTGGTTGTTAAAATCAGCAGAGCTTCCCCTAATTTCAGGGCTTCCCCTCAGATCTACAGCGATCTACAGTGACTGCACTTTCATGTGCACTTGTAGTGCAAAGTGGATTTCCCTTTAATAAACCAACCCCATGGTATGCGATTTATGGTGTGTTACTTTTAGCGTCAGGTGGAGGTACTCCCTCCACCTGACGCTGATGAAGTCCCGCCCACGGGACGTAGCGCGTACGTAAGGGGAGGAGCTACGCAGGACGTCACCCCGATCATCGCCGCTGTGAATCGTGACTTACACTGTTACAGCATACACTCGGCTCATGAGTGTATTTAAATGTGAGTGCCCATGTTTTATTCTTATCCACATTAAACCGGTTTATACAGAGAGCACTAGATATCTTCTGTGTTTCTTCTTATATATGGTGGTCCGCTGATATCTGTATGGTATGGTGATTCTGCTTGGAGGTCGGATCTGATTGAGATTTTTTGCTGATATGCTTTGTGACTCTCACGGGTCGAAGCAATGAGGTGAGAGTCCATCTTGCTTGTGGTGGTGGATTTCCTTTTTGGTGTCTCCTCTTCACCTTCACTCCTGCTGGATTTATTTGTGTGATTCACTTTCACTTAAGGACATCATTTGTGGACACGTGGACATTTAATTTCACTGGCTTACATCTATATTCATATTTATATTATTTATTGTTTATTTTAATTTAAAATTTTGGGCTGCACTTCTTCACTTTAATTTATGCTTTGGGAATTTTCTATGAATTTATCCTCAGTGCTGGCTTGCATATTTTTATTTGTATTTCATTTGTATTTGTTTATATCCCAGTGCTGAATTTTCACTTTTGTATTTGGTCAGTGGTACCAGGTTGTTGTTTTTTTTGATAAGTTGGTGGGCATTGTGATTGATGATAGATTTACAGTGAGGGACATTTTATTTATTTTTTTTAAATGAAAGGACTTGTGAAATGCTTGGGAGCCTTTCTTTCACGGTTACATATTTTTTGAGTCTGCGGAAGTAAGAAGATGTGACTTCTTGGTTCATTTCCACAGAGTGGGCAGAAGAGACATAGGTCCTAGCAAGTAGGATAGATCAAGAGTAACATCACTGCCCCATAACATAGAATTAGGGTGGATAGGGGTCAAGCATAACTCCCCAACTTCTTTCCAGTGGTTATAGGTGTGCAGGCTGTAATAAGAGGCTGTAGCTAGGCAGCCAGATAGTATTTAGCAAAAGCTAAGGCCCCATGCACACGAGAGACGCAAATGCAAACACATAAACACATGTTTTCAAAGGCAAAAAACTTGAATTTCGCGGTGTTTGCGTTTGCGTTTATAAGCGTTTAGTTAAGAAACATCAAAAGACCCTCCCTAAGCTCAAACAATATTATTTAACCATTTCAGACATTTTGTGAGACCAAAGTGAGTAGCAGCTGAAAGAGCAGCAGTATACTTGTATTTAGCGTGTCACTTGCCACATCACCTGCCACAAGTTGTGGATTGTCCACTTGCCATGTCACCTGCCACAAGTTGTGAATTGTTCACTTGCCACGTCATCTGCCACATCACCTGGCCATGCCACCTGCCACAAGTTGTGGATTATCCACTGGCCACATCACCTGGCCATGTCATCTGCCATGTCACCTGGCCACGTCACCTGCCACAAGTTGTGGATTGTCCACTTGCCATGTCACCTGCCATGTCACCTGGCCATGTCACCTGCCATGTCATCTGGCCACGTCACCTGCCACAAGTTGTGGATTGTCCACTGGCCATGTCACCTGTCACGTCAACTGGCCACTTCACCTGCCACAAGTTGTGGATTGTCCACTTGCTATATCACCTGACCATGTCACCTGCCACAAGTTGTGGATTGTCCACTTGCCATGTCACCTGGCCATGTCACCTGCCACGCCACCTGGACACATTATCTGCCACAAGTTGTGGATTGTCCACTGGCCAAGTCACCTGCCACGTCAACTGGCCACGTCACCTGCCACAAGTTGTGGATTGTCCACTTGCCACGTCACCTGGCCACGTCACCTGCCACAAGTTTTGGACTATCCACTTGCCAAATCACCTGGCCACCTCACCTGCCACAAGTTGTGGATTGTCCACTGGCCACATCACCTGGCCACGTCAGCTGCCATGTCACCTGGCCACGTCACCTGCCACAAGTTGAGGATTTTCCACTTGCCATGTCACCTGGCCACGTCACCTGCCACATCACCTGGCCACGTCACCTGCCACGTCACCTGTTCACATCACCTGGCACGTCACCTGGCCACAAGTTGTGGATTGTCCACTGGCCACGTCTCCTGACCACGTCACCTGCCACGTCACCTGCCACGTCACCTGGCCACGTCACCTGCCACGTCACCTGGCCACGTCACCTGTCCACGTCACCTGCCACAAGTTGTGGATTGTCCACTGGCCACATCACCTGTCACATCAACTGGCCACTTCACCTGCCACAAGTTGTGGATTGTCCACTTGCCACGTCACCTGACTACGTCACCTGCCACAAGTTGTGGATTGTCCACTTGCTATGTCACCTGGCCATGTCACCTGGCCACGTCATCTGCCACGTCATCTGCCACGTCACCTGTTCACATCACCTGGCACATCACCTGGCCACAAGTTGTGGATTGTCAACTGGCCACGTCACCTGGCCACGTCACCTGCCACAAGTTGTGGACTATCCACTTGCCAAATCACCTGGCCACCTCACCTGCCACAAGTTGTGGATTGTCCACTGGCCACGTCAGCTGCCATGTCACCTGGCCACGTCACCTGCCACAAGTTGTGGATTTTCCACTTGCCATGATACCTGGCCATGTCACCTGCCACATCACCTGGCCACCTCACCTGCAACAAGTTGTGGATTTTCCACTTGCCATGTCACCTGGCCACGTCACCTGCCACATCACCTGACCACGTCACCTGGCCACCTCACCTGACACAAGTTGTGGATTGTCCACTGGCCACATCACCTGCCACGTCAACTGGCCACGTCACCTGCCACAAGTTGTGGATTGTCCACTTGCCACGTCACCTGCCACAAGTTGCGGATTGTCCACTTGCCATGTCACCTGGCCATGTTACCTGGCCAAGTCACCTGCCACGTCACCTGTTCACATCACCTGGCACGTCACCTGGTCACAAGTTGTGGATTGTCCACTGGCCACGTCACCTGCCACGTCACCTGCCACATCACCTGGCCACGTCACCTTCCACAAGTTGGGAATTGTCCACTGGCCACGTCACCTGTCACGTCAACTGGACACTTCACATGCCACAAGTTGTGGATTGTCCACTTGCCACGTCACCTGACCGCGTCACCTGCCACAAGTTGTGGATTGTCCACTTGCCATGTCACCTGACCACATCACCTGCCACAAGTTGTGGTTTGTCCACTTGCCATGTCACCTGGCCACGTCAACTGGCCACTTCACCTGCCAAACGGTGTGGATTAACAAAACAAAATAAAGTTGCGCTGCTAAAAATGTAAAAAAGAAAAAAGAAGCAGCCAGCACTAACAGTGAAACACCCTGTGAGTAGACAATGAAAGAAAAATAAGTGCAGCGCTGGTGAGCATAAATTTGCGTGAAGCAATATAGACCAGTCCCATTCAAATGGGTGACATTGTAATGGTGTAGTCCAAAAACACAATAACATGAAAATATATAGAGGGTGGTGAAACCCTATAAATGCAAACGTCGGAGTGTAAAATGTAAATTACAAAGCAAGTCCTTTAAGTCAAAACAGGCAAGTCTTCATATGGAACACTCCTATCCACCGCTCCTGTGTTACTGGAGAATCTGATGGTATACCTGATCCACTTGGATGGGCATACAGGATAACCAAACAGATATATGAAAAAGGATGGGTACTCTTACCACAAAAGTTGGACACATATGCCGGGAGCACTGTGTCAGATGCGCTTGTAAGAGCTCCTCGGATGGACGGCTCTATGAGGAGTAATGGTTCGAAGGATTGTGGATCTTTCCCAGGGATCACAGGGTCCAAGATGGAGAGTGGTTCCAAATTTTCAGATGGAGCAACGCTTGTAGGTATCCAAAAAAAGAAAAACAACTCCACATGGTGTAGTTTGTTTTGAAAGAGGTAAGCCTTTATTAGGCTAATGAGTGGTAAAACAATAAAAAGCAAATAAAAAATGAAAATGCCAGTACTCTGGAAAAGATCTGGCACACGTGATCACATGTGTATAAAAGAGCGTGGTAGTTGGGTATGAAAAAGCTATGTACCCGACATGTTTCGAGCTAATGCTCATCGACAGGGGCATGGCTCCTTCACCCACTCCACGCCATATATATAATGAAAGAGACAGTTCACTGTGTCTAAAAACAGCTGCAATCAATTCATTAGAATAAACCATGCTAATTAACTACGCCCACTGGTGTCTGCAGACAACAGCATTAGTCAAGCTTGTCCAGCCGTATAGTAATCTAATTGTGTGCATTCATTGGTCGAATGAAGGTGGGAGTAACCTAACTGGTGTGAGTCATGAAAGGCGGACGTTGCGTCGGGAGCGAGAGATCAGCCTATAGGAGATGTACTACGAGTATTTGCCAAGTGCTTGAACAAAATACCGGTGAAGTGTGTGTTAATGCGTCACTACGTGGGGACGCGACGCTATGCGTCATCAGCCGGGGTAGCCTGTGAGGAGTGAACAAGGAGGCGTGAACGAGGAGACGTACGTCAGCGCGACAACACGACGCGGTACATAAACCTCAGAACAACGCGACGCAATACACCTCCGCCACGTCCCTGCGTAAGGACGCGACGCAGTGCGTCATCAACCGGTGCAGCCTATAGGGAATAGGAGGAAGAATGTAAACAATGGTTGGCGTACACGGAGAGGCGTGCGTCAGCATGGCAACACGACGCGATGACGGAACAAATGCCTTTCTATTATGGAGGCATATTCTGAGCGAATGGAACACTTTGTCGCTTTGTTCCGTCATCGCGTCGTGTTGCCACGCTGACGCACGCCTCTCCGTGTACGCCAACCATTGTTTACATTCTTCCTCCTATTCCCTATAGGCTGCACCGGTTGATGACGCACTGCGTCGCGTCCTTACGCAGGGACGTGGCGGAGGTGTATTGCGTTGCGTTGTTCTGAGGTTTATGTACCGTGTTGTGTTGTCGCGCTGACGTACGTCTCCTCGTTCACGCCTCCTTGTTCACTTCTCACAGGCTACCCCGGCTGATGACGCATCGCGTCGCGTCCCCACGTAGTGACGCATTAACACACACTTCACCGGTATTTTGTTCAAGCACTTGGCAAATACTCGTAGTACATCTCCTATAGGCTGATCTCTCGCCCGACGCAACGTCCGCCTTTCATGACTCACACCAGTTAGGTTACTCCCACCTTCATTCGACCAATGAATGCACACAATTAGATTACTATACGGCTGGACAAGCTTGACTAATGCTGTTGTCTGCAGACACCAGTGGGCGTAGTTAATTAGCATGGTTTATTCTAATGAATTGATTGCAGCTGTTTTTAGACACAGTGAACTGTCTCTTTCATTATATATATGGCGTGGAGTGGGTGAAGGAGCCATGCCCCTGTCGATGAGCATTAGCTCGAAACATGTCGGGTACATAGCTTTTTCATACCCAACTACCACGCTCTTTTATACACATGTGATCACGTGTGCCAGATCTTTTCCAGAGTACTGGCATTTTCATTTTTTATTTGCTTTTTATTGTTTTACCACTCATTAGCCTAATAAAGGCTTACCTCTTTCAAAACAAACTACACCATGTGGAGTTGTTTTTCTTTTTTTGGATACCTACAAGCGTTGCTCCATCTGAAAATTTGGAACCACTCTCCATCTTGGACCCTGTGATCCCTGGGAAAGATCCACAATCCTTCGAACCATTACTCCTCATAGAGCCGTCCATCCGAGGAGCTCTTACAAGCGAATCTGACACAGTGCTCCCGGCATATGTGTCCAACTTTTGTGGTAAGAGTACCCATCCTTTTTCATATATCTGTTTGGTTATCCTGTATGCCCATCCAAGTGGATCACGTATACCATCAGATTCTCCAGTAACACAGGAGCGGTGGATAGGAGTGTTCCATATGAAGACTTGCCTGTTTTGACTTAAAGGACTTGCTTTGTAATTTACATTTTACACTCCACCGTTTGCATTTATATGGTTTCACCACCCTCTATATATTTTCATGTTATTGTGTTTTTGGACTACACCATTACAATGTCACCCATTTGAATGGGACTGGTCTATATTGCTTCACGCAAATTTATGCTCACCAGCGCTGCACTTATTTTTCTTTCAAACGTTGTGGATTGTCCACTGGCCACGTCACATGGCCACGCCACCTGCCACAAGTTGTGGATTGTTCACTTGACACATCACCTGGCCATGTTACTTGCCACATCACCTGCCACAAGTTGTGGATTGTCCACTTGCCACGTCACCAGGCCATGTCACCTGGCCACGTTACCTGACCACATCACCTGCCACAAGTTGTGGATTGTCCGCTTGCCACATGACCTGGCCACGTCACCTGCCACGTCACCTGGCCATGTCACCTGCCACAAGTTGTGGATTGTCCACTGGCCACGTCACCTGGCCACATCACCTGCCAAGTCACCTGGCCACATCACCTGCCACGTCACCTACCACAAGTTGTGGATTGTCCACTTGCCACATCAACTGGCCATGTCACCTGCCACAAGTTGTGGAGTGTCCACAATGCAATGCAAGCAATTACAGTTGTTTATGTTTTTTAATGGTTTTTCATCATTTGCCATCATTTTTGAGATTTCTAATGTAAAAAAATAGGTCACCTTTAAAAACGCCTATAAACGAAATCGTGGCAAAATGCCGGTACTGCGTTTTGCCGCGTTTAGCGGTGTTTTGCGTCTGAAACGCAAAACCGTTTGCGTCTGAACCCATTTGTTTGCTTCTGGAAAAACGAGGATAAACGCAACTGCCTAAAAACGGCAATAAACGAGATTGTGTGCATGAACACATAGGTTAACATTGAATGTGTTCAGGGGCAGTTGAAAAAACTATCCAAATGCCTCTGAACTCGAGTTCACCAGCGTCTTGTGTGCATGGGGCCTAAATCTCCTTGTTCATGAGGGGCATATAAAACAGATTTAGCAATCCTGTGTTGTTTGTAGTTCCAAAGGAAATTAAGCAGGTTGGTTCAACATTGCACAGAGCAGCCCCAATCCTCCTCTTTTTGGGTCCCTCATCGGCACTTCTGGCTCCTTCGCTTCAGCCAGTGCCCTTACTCAGGGGAAATTGGTACATACTCGTTCCCAAGCCCCGCTCTATGCATCCATAAGACACACAGAGCCATATGGGCCTGACCCCACTCTCTCCTCGTTGGCTCACTGGCTGTGACTGATAGTAGCAGGAGCCAATGGCTCCCACTGCTGTCTTAGCCAATGATGAATGAGAGACCCAAATGAAGCTCAGCTCTCATGCACATCGCTGGATTAAGAGGGAGCTCGGGCAAGTATTTTGGCGGCGCTGCACACAGAAGTTTTTTTTTTACATTCATGTAGTCTAAAAACCTTGAGCCTTTAAAACCACTTTAAGGTAAGTAACTACTGACACCAATATAAGGAAGCACTTATGCCAAAGAACACAAATGTAGGAGGACATTGCTTCTACTGATCACGTGATTCACGGGCGTAAGAGAGGAGTTTCTCTCACTGACCACAAATGTAAGTGGGTATTTCTTCTCCTGCTGACCTCCACTGTAAGTAGGTATGTATTTTCCCACTCACCACCAATGCAAGTTTGTATTTCTCTTCCCACTGACCCACAATATAAGGGGACTCTCTTCAAATGAACACTAATGGGCATTCTTCATGAACCACTAACGTAATACAGGCATTTATTCTGACAACCAATGTAACAGAGTAAATTTACATTGCCCACTAAAGTAATATGGGCATTTACACTTACAGCCGTTGTAACAGGGGCAGTTACATTGGCCACCATTGTAACAGGACATTCTACAGTGCCCCCCAATGAGGATCCTACTCTGACCAGAAAATGCAAAGGGCTACTTTACACTGATGCCATGTACACACGATTGGTCCATCCGATGAGAACGGTCTGATAGACCGTTTTCATCGGTTAACCAATGAAGCTGACTGGTCGTCAGTCGTGCCTACACACCATCGGTTAAAAAAACGATCATGTCAGAACGCGGTGACGTAAAACACAACGACGTGCTGAAAAAAATGAAGTTCAATGCTTCCAAGCATGCGTCGACTTGATTCTGAGCATGCGTGGATTTTTAACCGATGGTCGTGCCTACAAACGATCGTCTTTTTGCTATCGGTTAGATATCCATCAGTTAAATTTAAAACAAGTTGGCTTTTTTTTAACCGATGGTTAAATAACCGATGGTGCGCACACACGATCGGTTTGGACCGATGAAAACGGTCCATCAGACCGTTCTCAACGGTTTAACTGATCATGTGTACGCGGCATGACCATAAAATAATGGGGGGGGGCATAAAAAACTGAGTAACAAAGTAATGGGACATTTTCACCGAACACCATATGGAGACATTTACACTGATCAGGAATGTAAAAGTCAATTCTACACTGAGCACCAACATAAAGGGGGCATTAAGTCTGAGCACCACCATAACAGGGACATTTACACTGACCACCATTGTAATGAGGAATGTTCAAAAATATGTTTGAAAAAGGATGTGTTGAGGCAAGTAGCAATTCCTTCACAATAGACAAAAAAGCATGAACTGGACAAACATCTTTACAATGTATACAGTTATCTGGAGGTATTTTTTTTTCTCCTCTTTTTTTTTTTTTTTAAGTATTCTATGCCTTTGGTGGAAAATGCGCGGCTAAAATGTGATCAGGTCAATGTGTCTGTCATAAAAAGCAATGCAAGCTTTACAATAAACTAAAGTTAAATGGACTTTTCAGGATGGATTTTTAATCATAACAACTGTTAGTAAACTGTGGTTCACATATATTTTGACTATTAACAATATGCTTTCAGTTATATTTTCCTGGAAGTGTCATTTTGAATGTTGTGTCTGCATTATTTCTACATGATCCTGTCTGTATATATGTATGGCTGTCCTTGAGGATATAGCTTTTAGTATCCCACACAATGAAAGTTTCTAAACAACAGCTTTCATCTTTGTTCATTGTGAAAAGAAATATACTTAACAGCCTTCAAATCAAGTGTAGACATGCAGTCTACAAATTATGTGCTTTGTATTGTACTGTAAGTTTGAGGAATTGAATGTGTGGCATTAGCAATAAAATAAATGTAAAGATCTATTTTCGCAAATAAGTGTAGATATTTATGCTAATTCTGAGCAACTGTACTTCGCATTTAGTAAACTGCTAAATTTCTAGTATGTTTGCCAATTAAGGTTCGGTTCACATATATGCGAATCGGGTGGGTTTTGAACCACATCTGTTTTACATAACATGTGAAACAGACTGGCTTTTAATGGAGCCGTTCACATATTTGCGGGCCGGTTGTAGTGAAAATTTAAAAAGGGCCCTTCCTGTGCATTATTCAGTCTGGTTCATGTTTGATTCAAAGGGGTTATAAAGTGTTTTTCACCTTAATGTATCCTATGCATTAAGGTGAAATAACACCTTGCAGTGTCCGCCCCCCTAGCCCCCCACCCCATTTTACGTACCTGACCCCCGAAATTCCATGGGCGCGTCCCTGCCGTCCTTCTCTCATTGGAGTCCTGGCTTTGATCGGCTCCCGCTGCTGTCAATCAAATCCAGGGCCGAATCTAATGCCGCGTACACACGATCATTTTCTGGCATGAAAAAAACGTAGTTTTTCAAAAATTTCATTTAAAATGATTGTGTGTGGGCTTCACATCATTTTTCAGGTTCTGAAAAACGAAAAAAAAAAAAAATTTGAACACGCTGCATTTTTTAAAGTCGTTTTAAACAATGTCGTTTTTCGCGTTGTAAAAAATGATCGCGTGTGGGCTAATACGACGTAAAAAAAAAACGCGCATGCTCAGAAGCAAGCTATGAGACATGAGCGCTCGTTCTGGTAAAAACTACCATTCATAATGGAGTAAGCACATTCATCACGCTGTAACAGACAAAAAAGCGCAAATCGTCTTTTACTAACACGGAATCAGCTAAAGCAGCCCAAAGGCGAATGGAACTTCCCCTTTATAGTGCCATTGTACGTGTTCTACGTCACCGTGCTTTGCTAGATAATTTTTTTAAAAACAATGGTGTGTAGGCAACATCGTTTTAATGATGAAGTTGGGAAAACTTTGTTTTTTCGACATGCTGAAAAACAATGTTTTTTTTTTCATGCTGAAAAATGAACGTGTGTACGCGGCAATACACTCGGCATCTATGGATGCCGAGTGTATGAAACAGGAGTGCGCCCCGAAAGGTAACCCCCTCGGGAGAGAGCTTCCCAGAGGGGGTTACCTAATGCAGGGAGGAGCCGTGAGAGCCACTGTGGGACCCCAGAACAGGTGGATCTGGAACATCAGGAAGTGTTAAATTATTACCTGATCGCTGAATGGGAACTGCACCGGACTCTGCACAGAAACTGTCCCCACTTACAGTATCTCACAAAAGTTCTTCCTGGTCCTGGGGAACCCTTCTCCACCACAAATGAGGGTGACACCCCTTTTCCGGCAGGAATGTCACCCCCACATTAAAAAATAATTCACAAACCAAAAAAAAAAAAATTGCCCAGCACCCAAAAAAATGCCCAGCAAAAAAAAAAAACAGAAAAGAAAAAAAAAACTACCGCCACTGGCGTGACCCACGCCTGGGGCGGCCACGGCTCCTCAGGGGAGACTCATGGGGGGGGCAATCCGGGGGAAGGAGGAGCATCCTCTTGTCTCTGCCCACCTGGCGGCCTGCCCTCCAAGGCCACGGCAATGCGAGTCAGGCTAGCATTGATTGTTGCCGTATTGGCCTGGATAGCCTGGGTGAGGGCCCGCCCATCCTGACCGAGGGCCCGCACATCCTGACCAATGCCTGCTGTGGTAGCCTGCTGTTCATTTTGGCAATTGATCAGAGCCAGGGAGTTGCAGGCCATGTCCCCAACTGTATCCTTTATGGAGGACAGGCTCTCCTCTGTCCGCCCCAAAGTCTGGCTGACCTGTCCCAGATGGCGGGTCTGAAGGGCCTAGTCCCCTCTCAGGTTGGCAGGCTGAGCCTTGGCCACCCCCCTAGTCTTGTGGGTAGCCTTCCTGCCTCCAGATGAGGCTTGTGGCCGGGGAGAAGGGGAGCCCCTTGGGAGGGGAGCCCTGTTGGGGGAGGAGTGGGAGGGGCTACCCCTGATGGAGGCCTGGTTGCTGCCAACCATAGGGGAAGACTCCTCCAAAATTCATTCCCTGACATGACCTCCTCCTCCAACTCAAACTCCTCCTCCTCAACCTCCTCAGAGGACTCCAGCCTTGTCTGGGGGTCTTCCTCCGACTTTTGTCCCGGGGATGGTGCAGACAGGCCAGATGGCCCAGCACCCTCCTGCACATCTGTGGATGACACAAAACATTCACAGGTTGGAGGATCCACACACTTGCCACATATTCCCTTCCCCCCCACACACATGCTACACACCAGATAGAAAAAAAAAAAACTTACATGTCCTCACGGCCTCCTGACTGGAGTCAAAGCCAGGCAGCCCCTCCACTTGCTGCCTGTTGAAGGTCTGGGCCACCGCACGCTCCTCCTCAGTCAGCCTAACAGGGCATGGTGGGCCCCCTCCAGTGCCCCTGGCATGGGCTGCAATCTTGCCCAGCTTCCCACGGACCACACGCTGGAGATCATTAATCTTCTTTTGGATCCCCTGGCGTGTCCGGGTCTCCCCCCCCCCCCCCCAACGAGTTTACCTCGTCTGCGATGTCCTGCAAAATCGGAGCCTTCCTGGCCGGGGTGGTGTTGGCACTCTCCGGGCCGTGCAGGAATCGGCCATGTTGGGTAATGGCCCTGACAAGAATTGCCTTCTCCCGCAATGAAAAATGTAACTTTCGCTTCCTCTCAGTCATGTTCTCACAAACTCTCTCCAAAACAATCACCAAAACTCAGTCACCAAAAAACACTCACCAAAAAGTATCAAAAACGGTCACCAAAAAACACTCTGAAAACTACTATCCAAAACACTATACAAAACAGTCACCAAATATCTCAAAGACAAGTCACAAACCAACTAACGCGAACAAACAATAGAACAAAAGCACCTTGCTGTAGGAAGGGATGTACAATTGGATGTACTTTTGCAAAGGAAGGGCGTTTCTCTCTGTCTATTTAAGCACTGTGCGGAGCTCACTAAGTTGCCTGGGCCTAGTTCCAATCTCACTGATTGCGCCGTGCCGAGTTGTGAGCATGCGCAGAGAGGTGCTGACCATAGTCTGCTTCATGTGCGCATGCGCAATCCGGCCGGCCCTTCATTTGCATGGGGTCACGGCTCATTTCAATGGAACACGACCACGTCCTTCCCAATTTGTATTACACCTCGGAAATTGCGTTACACCGGCGCAAATTTCTGCGCAAATACTACGAGGATATGGTACTTGCGCCTCTACATTGCGCCGGTCTAACGTAAAGGAGGTGCGCTATGCCAGTCAATATATGCGCCAATGTACGTGAATCTGGCCCTAAGTCTTTGCAGCTCTGTAAAAAACGAGCTTTCAACAATAGGAAGAAGGGAGAAATTTGGAAATATTTTAAATTATTTGAAAAGGAAGTATAAAGCACCATCTATTAGCTGAATATAAACGTACATTTATGGATATTGCTATCTCTCACATTAATCTTTCAGCATTCCAAATCTATGACAAGTCATACACCCTCAGTTCTAGTAAGTCATAAGCAGGATATGCTACAGGAACTACAATCAAAGGAGTGATGGAGGGCTTAATCAAGCTTTACCTACCTAACTAGAAGACAAAAGGGTTTGTAGACCTAATAAATCAAATAACTTTTTGGCGCAGGTAATGGAAGGTAGAACATTGTTCGTCAATTGTATTCTTCAAAAAGGGTTAAAGAATGAGCAGTTATTATTTTATATTTTACCTGCTTGTAGACACATTTCAAATCAATTTATAGGCATGAAATAGATGTTTGTTTCTTTAGGGAATTCGTACAACTCTTTTACACATTGCATGTGCACAGTGGCACAGGTTTTGATCGTCAAAACTAAATTATTAATACTTCTGACTCGTGACTTAGGGGATGTTACTTATATGCTGAGGCTTCCTACTGGGAGATGACACATTGGGCAGAGCACAAAAAATTGAAACCCTGGATGAGGAACAGCAAGCTTCATTTACAGATGTAGAATCCATTTCTCACCTGTAGCTACATCTCCTGTATCAAAAAAAATATATAGTTTGCCAGTTACAATGTATTTCCAAGCAATTGAGCATGTTCTCGCTGCGGAGGCAAGTGCTGTGCTTTTCAGCTGAAGTACCAGGGTACAAAACATAATAATCGAGCTTGCTGAAACAATGAAGAGCTTTTTTTCTGGCGATCTCTGTATTCTGAAATCTCATATCGCAATCTGAAAAAACAAGTTACTCTTGAACTTTTGCTTTCATTGTATTTATGGATACAGTCAATTTAATGGATCCTTATGAAAATAACCAAATGAAAGATATGGTTGTTAAGTTTAAATTTTCATGTTGCTAGGGAAATGATCTGCCACACTATTCATAAATAATTTATTCAAATTATTATCATAAAGCAGAAAATGTATCCCAACAGCCTTTTTTTTCCTGATACATCAGCAGCATTTGTAGCTATGTTCTGAGCCTTTTACATACAGTATAGTGTCCCCCCCAATGGAGCCGTTTGGAAAATGTGGGTTCTCTGTTTTGAGCCTCGACTTCAAGAACAACCTCAGCCCCTCTGACACACCTGGTTGAATAAAAAGAACTGCAAGCATGTATAAAGTCACCAATGTTTAAGAAAAAACTTTTGCTTAGCTGTGGATTGCTACCAAAAAAATAGACACAGACCTGTTTAGTAATAAATGCACTTCATTCATTGATGCAAGTTTAAAATAAATGGCAGTAGAACATAAATGAACAACCAGTGTGGTCCCTCTGGGAGGTGTCTTTTAGCTCTGGGTTGCCTGTGGTGACTCTCGCAGACAATGCAGCAGGGTCTGTATCCTGGCAGTGGCTCTAGCTCTTCTCACTCAGGTTCCTGCTATGTATTGTCTTGCTTCCCCACATGCAGTAGTGTGTTACCAAAGGAAGTGTTGAAGTCTCTCTCTCTCTGGTATAGCACCTCACAGGCTGGACTGCACTGGCTGCCCGATGTAGATTTTCCCCCGGGAAACTCTGCCCTCTCTGCCTCTTTGGTAGCAAGCTTTTGTGGGAGCTGTAGTCCAGGCTGCATTGCTCCCAATGAACAGTTATTTTCTCGGGACTACATGTCCTATCATTCCGCTCAAGTCTGTCCTAATTGGCTCCTTGTCCTGTTTGCCCAGAGGGGTACACAGAGCCCACTGCTGTACATTGTGTCTCAGCACAGCCACTCCGGTCGTCTGTTTGTTAGTCTTCCCCCTGCTGACAGGCGCCAGACTACATATATTTTATTTAGGAGAAGCAGCACTTTCCTTGGAGAAGATACCCAGGTTACTGTGTTGCCCTTGGATTCCAAAAGCCCTAAAATTGTATCTAGCTGATGTTTGGACAATTCCAAAAAGCTGTCAGCAAAGATACTCTGTAAGGCGAAACCTACATGTTCCTCCTCATCAGGTACCGCACCCTAATGCTGCTTCTACACTCTTCCTTATAAGTAGGATTCTATCCTTGACCTGCTCCTACACTACAGGCTTGCCAAATGATGCAGAAGCTGCGATTTAAGCAATGTGGCAACCCAAATCTCGTGGATTTTGACATCCTAAGATGTTAGCCTCCCTAAGATGGCAGCCTAAAGCTTATAATAATGGTTTCCTGACAACCTGAAGAGGCAACAAAATGCCACCTTCAGTTTGGCGCACAAATTACAGCCAATACCTGTCTACATGTGCCAGACCAGGTTTATTACTGAATGCTGTGTCGTATGAACAAATGCAAAGGTTTACTTTATTGTTCAGTTTCTCTTGTGCTAAATAGAAATAGTGTACCACATAGATAGATAAGGCCTTGAAATGCTTCCCCCAGATGATAAACAATAAACTGACCATTGCACTTCACATTTTAGTGAACATACAATGCAATGCAGTTTGCAAGACTGTTTAAGATGCTAATGCAAAAAGGGGAAAGCACATAAAAAATTGTGTGTTATAGTTATTACCACTGTTACAGGAAATTGCATGTTATGTCTTCAGGCCATGAACACAATCTCAATCTATGTTAGGGATGAAAGCTGTTTTCATGAGTAAATGATAAAAATAAATGTACAGTTTGATTTATGCCAAACATTACCTGCAAATCCACCAGGGAGATTGACAAATAAATGTTATTATAACAAGTAATTTGCATTCACAAAAAAAAAACGAAATTATGAAATTATGGATCAATGCAACCTTAGGAAAATTGGGAGAATAGGTCTTCCTTAAAATGAAGGTGACTATGACCCACATCATACAAAATGTAAGAGGTATATGGAACAGGTACTTCCACATAAAATACCAGGTTTTATTTGAGTGCCTTTCTTTAGTTTTGGTATACTCTACTCTATAAGTAGGGTTATTGCTCTAATATAAGAAACCAAAGAATTTTAACTATGGTCTACCATTACCATATCTGGTAAAGGTAAAGATCCTCCCTTGTAGTGGGGCTGTCGCTGCTACCACACTGCAGGGGAGGCTTGGTAATGGAAAACATACTTTAACTTACCTTTGGTCATGGATCCACAGAAAACATGTAGTTGAGGTCACTTTTCCTGAAGTTCAGCTTTAGGGTCCTTACACACGGAGCGGTCCGTTTTTCGGTCCGCTCCGTGTGTCCGTCAGCTCAGCGGGGGGTCTCCGCTGAGCTGTCGGGCGGACGGGGCGGTCCCCGCACACTGTGCAGGGACCGCACCGTCTCTCCTCCGCTCTCCCCTATGGGGAGTCGGATGGAAACGGACCGTCTGTCCGTTTGCATCCGATCCGTTTGCCCGGACGGAAGAAAAATAGGATATTCTTCCGTCCGCAAAAACGGATGCGGATCGAGCGGACGTTAGCGGATGCATCATCCGCTAACGGATCCGCTCCCATAGGGACCCATTACAAGTCCGTAAACGGACTTGTAATGAGCGGACCGTTCGTCCGCTAGTGTGAAAGGGCCCTTAGTTCAGACTTTGATGTGCCCTGATACTCCACATGTCATATAGAGATTAGGTATACAATGCTAACAGGTGTAAACTATTTCCATTAACTAGATGTAGATACAGTGAAAAATAGGTTAGAGCCTCTACTGGATTTAATTGCTGTCTTTGTCCGCATCAAGTAGATTTCCCACACTTCATGTTACATAAAATAAGGGAAATCTCTTTACATAAATAAAAACTCAACAGTAGTTATAACCCTTTCTCACTATATCCAACACACTGATGCAACCCTTGTGACATTTGTGTCAAAACAGTTGCTTATACATAGCCACATTGAGCTGAAATTCTTCAAAGTCCACATTGGCACTACTTTCTTTCTTTGCATTTGTGTGATGGGGTGAGGAGCATTACGGTTTTGGTGGTTTTGTCTTGAAAAATGTTTTATATGTATTTTAAAGTGGAAGTCCAGGCTTCCTATCTATGTTTAAACCTGTTAAAAACGAAAAGGTGTAGCGCTAAATAAGTGCAAAACAATAAAAAAACTTTAAACTAAGCAACAAAAAAAGTAAAATGGTAATAACACCAATAAGTGCTCAAATAAAGTCTGTGAGAAACAGTAAAAAATTGTGAAATAAAATTACAGAGTCCAAATAAATGTGACTTGATGAATTCAAAAATATGACTTAGTGTTCAGACAAGGGAAAAGAAGGTATGTGAATTTTGATAGTAGATCCACCACCATAGTAAATAGGAGGCTTACCAAACAGAATGGACCTAATTAAGCTTATACTTATCAGGTCTATAAAGCTTATAGGTGGCAGCATCTCGGTTCCAAGGCTCCTCTGATGGTAAACAAGGTGTAGATATCCACTCGGATGTAGTATATGATATAACGGATGAGGATGACCAATAACAGCCAGTAATAACCGCAGGTATCTAATAATACCAAGATGATAGGAGGCTCAGAGTATGGGAGAAATAAAAAGAGAAGGGATGCCCATAGTGTAAAACTGTAAAAATAAACTTTACTCGGCAGCAAATAGTAAGGGTTACACTCACATTTCAGTAGATACAGTCAGACATGTAAAAAGATTAGCAGTAGGGTCAGCGGTCCCGACGCGTTTCGATCACTAGATCGTCATCTGGAGTACTGACCTACTGCTACAGATGACCCAAATATATAGGTTTAACACCCCCATACCTCAATAGTGGCTCCAGCTGGGACGGTAACGATGTACCGTTACTTCTGGGTTAGTCCAAAGATAGCGGCGCCGGCGTGCGCTCCAAGCCTCATAATGGTTAGAAGGCCCAGCCTCATCATCTATCGGCAGGCTTCCCCACTGGCTTCCCCACTGGCAATAGAAAAATGTTTTAAAGAAAATGGCTTAGGATCGTTGTCTCCCAGTCCATACCAGGCCCTTCAGGTCTGGTATGAGTTTTAAGGGGAACCCCATGGCAAATTAAAAAAGAACAGCATGGGGTCCCCCCAAGATTCATAGCAGACTCTTATCTAAGCATGCAGCCTGGCAGGTCAGGAAAGGGGATGGGGAGAGTGAACCCCCCTCCCCTCCTGAACCATACCAGCCTACATGCCCTCAACATGGGGGGTGGGTGCTTTGGGGAGTGGGGGGGCTGTGCCAGGCTGCATGATCTGCCAGGCTGCATGCTCAAATTTGGCATGGATTTTTTTTGGGGGGGGACACCATTTTTTTAAACATTATTCTGTTGACTGTATTTTTTATTTTTACATTGATCTGTCAGTGGGAAAGCCTGACCGGCTTCCCTGCCTAACAACCAGCTTTTTCTTCACACAGAATTCGGGTCCTTTGATCGTTTTTCGACTGATCAAAATTCTAATTGTTCCTAAAAGTTGGAATTCGTTAGAACATTAATAAATGAAACAAATTTTAACAAAAAAACTAAATAAAATGTTACGAAAATGAAACTAAACTAAACATATTCTGAAACCAAATCACATAACGAAACATAATGAGTCTATCCGAAACAAAACACATTTTTTCAATCTCAGATGTCTAATTCACACCCAGGTGTGAGTTTTTACAGGCACATTTTTTTCTTTGCCTCTTTGTTCATCTTTTTAGGCATATTCAGGCTTGAATGTTTTAGCTGAAGCCAATGAAAAAATAAATACCAGAAGGAGGGGGTGGTTGTTTGGCCTTTTTTCAGGGGTTTTCATTGAATTCTATTTGGCCAAAAATGCACTATTTTGTTTAAAGCGTAAATTCCCCTCTGAGTGATCTATGCAGATTCCTACCTTTTGTTATTCTGAAGTAATTCATGTGTGTTTGTCTGTGCCTCTGTACAGAGTGGACCTAATAGTGGTTTCATAATTAACTGTCAGGTGTACAGCTGAAGGGCACTAATGAGGAACTCTGCTGGGCCTGCATCCCTTTAGATGTACTCCCATTGAAAGTATCTCTCCAAAAATGACATTTTTGTTGCAGGGGATGCCTGAAATCTGACTTGTATCTTAGGCAGACATCTGGGAAAATTGGTGAGCCAATCACTCAAGCAGGAAATTATGTTTCTGGGGAGTGGTCAGTACACACTCTGTGTACAGAACAACTCCATGTAGACATATTGCAATGCATTCTCAGAAAATGACAGTGACTGCAGATTGAAAAGGAAAGGTCATTTTTAACCAGATGCCGGCCGCCCACCGTCATTATATGGCGGGACGGTGGCACTGCTGGGCGAGAGCACGTAGCTCTACGTCCTCCCTTTAGCGGCCGCTAGGGGGCGCGTGTGCACGCCCCTGCTCGTCCCCCGAGTCCCGTGCGCGTGCCCGGCGGGCGCGATTGCCGCGGGGCGCGCACGCTCGTTCGTTACAGAGCGGAGACCGGGAGCTTTGTGTGTAAACACAAAGCTCTCGGTCCTGTCAGTGGGGGAAATGCTGATCTCCTGTTCATACAATGTATGAACAGAAGATTAGTGCTTTCCCCTAGTGAGTCAACCCCCCCATACAGTTAGAACACACCCAGGAACACACTTAACCCCTTCCCTGCCCCCTAGTGTTAACCCCTTCACTGCCAATGGCATTTTTATTGTAATCCAATGCATTTTTATAGCATTGATCGCTATAAAAATGCCAATGGTCCCAAAAATGTGTCAAAATTGTCCGATGTGTCCGCCATTATGTGTCGGTACTGAAAAAAAAACGCTGATCGCCACCATTACTAGTAAAAAAAAAAATATTAATAAAAATGCCATAAAACTACCCCCTTTTTTGTAAACGCTATAAATTTTGCGCAAACCAATCAATAAACGCTAATTGCGTTTTTTTTTTACGAAAAATATGTGGAAGAATACCTATCAGCCTAAACTGAGGAAAAAAAACGTTTTTTTATATATTTTTGGGGGATATTTATTATAGCAAAATGTAAAATATATTGATTTTTTTTCAAAATAGTCGCTCTATTTTTGTTTATAGCGCAAAAAATAAAAACCGCAGAGATGATCAAATACCACCAAAAGAAAGCTCTATTTGTGGGAAAAAAAGGAAGCCAATTTTGTTTGGGAGCCACATCGCACGACCGCGCAATTGTCAGTTAAAGCGACACAGTGCCGAATCACAAAAAGTGCTCTGGTCTTTGACCAGCAATATGGTCCGGGGGTTAAGTGGTTAAAAACATTCAATTACAATATGATTAGTTTCGTAATTATATGTGCTATATTTTTTTTCTTTATTTGCAACCCCCCACGAAAGTGGAGTTGCCATTTAACCACTTAAGCCCCGGACCAATATGCTGCTAAATGCCCAGAGGCGTTTTTTACAATTCGGCACTGCGTCGCTAACAGACAATTTTGCGGTCGTGCAACGTGACTCCCAAACAAAATTTGCGTCCTTTTCTTCCCACAAATAGAGCTTTCTTTTGATGGTATTTGATTGCCCCTGCAATTTATTTTTTTGCGCTATAAACAAAAATAGAGCGACATTTTTGAAAAAAAATCATTTTTTACTTTTTGTTATAAGAAAAATTGAATAAACTAAATTTTAGTCAAACATGTATTCAGCCACATGTCTTTAGTAAAAAAAAAATCGCAATAAAAAAAAAAATTAGCTACCTAGCGGCAACAGCGACACTAATACAGCAATCAGAAAAATTATCGCTTAGTGACGCTGGTAATAGGGGGTGAAAGGGTTAACTAGGGCAGTGATCAAGGGGTTAAAACTGTATTAGGGGGGGTACGGAGCTACCCTGGACCTAACACTAACTGTCTGTCACACTAACTGTCACACTGACACTAAATGCAGTGATCAGTAAATATATGATCACTGCATTCAGTGACAGTGTGACAGGGGGGTGGGGGGGTGATCGCAAGGGGTTAAATGTGCCTATGTGTACTGGTGTCAGTGTGCTGTTGGTGTGACTTACTGTGAGTCTTCTCTCCTCTTGGCGGTTTGAAAATACCGCCGAGAGGAGAGCTGCATCACTTCCTCTGCCAGTGTTTACATTTTACAGGCAGAGGAACGGACACGGCGGAGGCTCACGGGATTGGCTGGGAGCGATCACGAGGGGGCGGACAGAATCAAGCAGCCGCCCCCTCCGCACGGATCGCTCCCCAAGGTAAGCTGCCCGATGCACGCAGCGTAGGGGGTCCCGATCGGACCCCCGACCCGCTAGAAGGCAGGAGCGTATATATACATCTGCCTGTACATGCCATTCTGTGGACGTACATAGGCGTGCGGCGGGCATTAAGTGGTTAAAGAACATTTAAAGAACAACTCATGTACCATTCTGAGCTTCAGCTGCAGGTACCTGAGTGATCATATGTGACCAGGCACAATTTTGGTTGTTGAGTGTTTTGAAGCTTTAGGGCCCTTTCACACTAGCGGACGAACGGTCCGCTAATTACAAGTCCTTTAACGGACTTGTAATGCTTCCCTATGGGAGCGGATCCGTTAGCGGATGATGCATCCGCTAACGTCCGCTAGATCCGCATCCGTTTTTGCGGACGGAAGAATGTCCTATTTTTCTTCCGTCCTGCCAAACGGATCGGATGCAAACGGACAGACGGTCCGTTTCCATCCGACTCCCCATAGGGGAGAGCGGAGGAGAGACGGGGCGGTCCCTGCACAGTTTGCGGGGACCGCCCCATCCACCGACAGCTGAGCGGAGACCCCCCGCTGAGCTGACGGGCACACGGAGCGGACCGAAAAACGGTCCGCTCCATGTGAAAGGACCCTTAAGATTCACGCTTCAAAATTGCTCAGGTGTGGGCAAGACTGCAATTAGGCTGCTGCTTCAAAGTGTAGTGCTACCCCCGAAGGAGCCCCTGATTGATTGTTGGGATCGGCACATTCGTTTACCCTAGCGTTGTCTAGGGGTGTGATGCAGGAACAAAGTAGTGAGCGGAGGTCCAGACAGTCAATAAAGGTTTTTCCAATGCTTTATTTCCAGGCCAACAAAGCCAACATCAACTTCAGTTAGGAAGGAGAAGAAAGGTTGATAAAAGAAGGGGAGAAGTTGCGGTGTCAGGCCTGGATACGAACGGGCGAGCCTGCCCTTAGTAGTACCAATTTGTAAACTCGTTGCCACTCCTGCCTGAGTGGGTGAAGTGCCCACGGACAGGTTTTCTTTCTCAAACCTGGCAGCCGAGGTGTCACTTTAGATGTCTGGGAGGAACAGGTCTTTCACACAGACCTGGCTCTAGGGCCTCTGCCACAGGCCAATTACTTCAGATGAGATTAGGTGAATGAACAGAGTGAATCCTCCCAGTAGATTCTAGCACAGGTCACCGGGAGACAGTAAAGCGTACCTGTCAGCATCCCGGTCACCCGATCCCCGATTGGTTTGTTCAGGCCCTGTGGACAACCTGCCTCCATGTTCCCCTCGGCCGATCCCCCAATCGCATGGCACCCAGCCTGGGATCTATTCAATAGGACTGAGAACCCAGTAAGTCACTGGGGTCCCCTTTTCGCCTCCGGTTGAGGCTCAGTGAAGCCTGTAAGCTTGGCCAGGAGGGCCACGCCGGCGGGGTCCATGGATGCGCGCACCCTAAAGGTGGATGCCGCACCTGGAACCGGGACCCCGCAAAGATTTTAGAGCACATGACACCTGTCACAGGTATACACCTCCCCAGCATGCCCCGCAAGGGAAAACTCCTCCAATTGGCTGCTGGGAAGACTTGGTCTGCCAGAAACCCCTCTGGCGCCAACTGCCAACCAGAGACGATACCACATCCCTAGAATGCAGACTGGCCCAGTGGACCTTTCTTGAATGACAGAGGTCACAATTTAGGTAAATCATGACTAAGAGCAATGTAACTCTCCCAGTCCAACTCACTTTAGCTTAGTGCCCATGCTGAAAGCAAGGGGGCGCTACAAAAGCATGGTAAAGCGTGTACAAATAAAATAAAGTTTCCCCCTCTCTAAAGCATCCCCTCAATTATTAAAAAAATACCCTATACTTATGTCTTCACCGGCTGTCTATTTACTGGTCTGGTGATGTTACTGGTGCCTCCTTCACTTTCTCAGCCTTCTTCTTAATGACGTGAGTGCAACTCACTCCTGGAATATTTTTGAGCTCATGTTTCATGATGACGTACCCCCAGAGGGTCTTTCAGGAAATGGGTAGAAAATAGCTAGCAGTAATTCATCCAACAAAGGACCAGCTGAATGGAGGAGGAATTTGGGAACTACATAAGAGCATAGAAAGGGTAAGCAAAAGTACTGAAAAAAAAAAACATACAGTCTACGCTAATAAACTGTTGAGCAGCTGTCTGATTTGTTGAGGGCCTTTTTTTGTAAAGTCTGTTGTGACTGCTATTTCCAGCAGTCAATTTGAGTCTATTATCGCTAGATAAAAAATCAAGTAGTAATGAATCTGATGTTGGTGCTGTATTTAGGCCAATTAATATTGTTGAGTTTGATAAAATCTATTACAACGAGATCTCCACTATACCGACAACTCCTGAACCTTACATTCCATGTCCACCTAAATACCCAACACTTCCCTCATTTAACACAACTACTATAAAGGAAGTCACTAAACTTTTTGTAATGCCCCCGGACCCCATTACATCTCAAATACTATGGTCACCCTCTAGCTGTGTTCTACACTCACATTTTCAATCTCTCCCTACTTGTGTCTTTCCCAGCCCTCTAAAACATGCACTGGTCATGCCATATTGAAAAAGGCCTCGCTGGATCCCATCAATTTTAACAACCTAAGCCAGCAACCTACCCATCTCCTTACTCCATTTTGTCTCCAAACTCCTTGAATGCCTAGTCTACAATCTCCTGAGCTTCCACCTCATTGATAATAACCTTCTTGATCCCCTTCAGTCTGGATATCACCCGCAACACCCAACAGAACTGAAACTAAAATTCACAAACAACTTACTAAAAGCTAAAGCAAATGTCCACTATTCTACACCCTTCTACACCCTTACTAGACCTCTCTACTACCTTTGATACAGATGACCACCCCCTCCTCAAAAAACTCTATACCCTTGATCTCCATAACTGTACTCTTCATTGGTTCTTATCGTACCTATCTCACCACACTTTCACCTTCATTTACAACTCTACCTCCTCCACTCCTATTCCTTTTTCCATCAGGGTCCCCCAATGTTCTGTCCTTGGACCTCTCTTATTCTAAATCTACACCTCCTAACTGGGTTTGCTGATTCCCATGGCCTCCAATTCTATTTGTATACTGATGACACTCAAATCTATCTTTGAACCTTCAGCTCACTTCATCAGTTTCCTCACATATCACTGATTTACTAACAGACATATCAGTATGGATGTCATACCACATCCTCAAACTCAATCAATCCAAAACTGAGCTCATAATATTTCCTCCCCCACATATCCCTTCCCCTGACTTCTCTGTCAAGATCGATGGCACAACTATCAGCCCCATCCCCACATACCAGAGTGCTAGGGGTAACCCTGGACTCTGAACTCCTCTTTTCGTACCCACATCCAATTGCTGTCCAAATAATTCAGTGTCTACTACCCATCTCCACAAGTCTTTCCATTGGCTTCCTCTCACCCAACGAATACAATTCTGAATTCTAACAACAATTTACAAAGCCATCCACAGCTCTGATACAATACTAACCTGGTCTCAAAATACCAACCAAACTGCTCGCTTTGGTCATCTCAAGACCTCCCGCTCTCTAGCTTCCTCGTCGCCTCCTCTCAAACTCACCTCCAGGACTTCTCCAGAGCCTCTCCTGTCCTCTGGAACTCCTTACCTTAATATGTTTGACTATCTCTAATGCCGCGTACACACGATCATTTCTTGCGATGAAAAAAACCGAAGTTTTTTAAAACGTCATTTAAATTGATCGTGTGTGGGCAAAACGTAATTTTTTGTCTTCAAAAAAACGACCAAAAAAATATTCCAACATGCTTGAATTTTTTGTGTCGTTTTTCAAAACGTTATTTTTTGTGTCATAAAAAGTGATGGTGTGTGGGCAAAACGATGTTGAAAACGATGGGCCAGATTCACAGAGCCATTACGTCTGTCTAACTTGTGTTAGACTGGAGTAATTTCAAATTACGTGCGTTTTCTAGCTAGTCGGAAGCCTCAAACCATGAATAGACGGCTGCGGGCTTCAATTCGACTGGATTACGTGTTCGTACGCCTTCGGATCTACGCTGCAATAAAATTGCGGCCACTGGGTGGACTTCCCGTCGTTTTCCGTGTCGGGGTATGCTAATGAGCTTTTGCCGGCGATCCCCGAAATTACGATCTTCATTCGCAATCTCTTACGGCACCTTTAGTCATCTTTTTTTTGCGTAACACTATACCAGCTTTTTGCTGGTCTAATATCAGACAGCCCATGTTAAGTATGTCCGTCGTTACCGCGTCAAATTTCTACGTTTTCCGACGTCTTTTATTATTTTTAACGTAAGTCGTCCAGGAATAGGAATGTTCGTAAACGACGCTACTCAAACAACGAATGACGTAACGACGTGATTTCACGCAATGCACGGCGGGAAATTTCTGAACGGAGCATGCGCAGTTCGATCGCCGCGGGGACGCGCTTAATTTAAATGCTTCACGCCCCCCAATCGCGTATTTCGATTACGCGGCGAGAAATAGACTACGCCGCCGTAGCGTACGGGCAAAAATCTACCAGGATTCGGTGTAGAGCCTGGTGAAATATGGCAGCGTAGATTATTTCGATTACGCAGCACAATATTAAGTGTATCTGAATCTGGCCCGATGTTTTTAAACCCGCGCATGCTCAGAAGCAAGTTATGAGATGGAGCTTCAATGGAAGAGAGTGCCGTCGAACGTGGTGTACGTCACCACGCTTTGCTAGAGCATTTTGGAAAAACGATGGTGTGTACGCAACGTCGTTTTGGAAAAAGAAGTTTGAAAAACGTTGTTTTTTTTCATGATTGAAAACTTTGTTTTTTTTCATCACAAAAAATGATCGTGTGTACGCGGCATTAGGCCACGTACACACGATCAGACCGGTCTGATAAGACTAGTCCGACGGACCATTTTCATCGGACGACGCTGAAGTGGTCTGATGTGCGTACACACCATCAGTCCAAAATCCCATCGGGCCAGAACGCGGTGACGTAGAACACAACGACGTGCTGAAAAAACGAAGTTCAATGCTTCCAAGCATGCGTCGACTTGATTCAGAGCATGCGCGGGTTTTTGGTCTGATGCTTTTGTGTACTAAACCATCGTTTTGGTCTGACGGACAGGTGTCCATCGGACAGATTTTAAAGCAAGTTTTAAAACTTTGGTCCGACGGACAACGGTCCGATGGGCCGTACACACAATTAATTTGGTCCGATAAAACTGGTCTTCATCTATCCATCTATCTTTAGGCAATCCCTGAAAATCCATCTTTTTAACCAGTTAAGGACCGCTGCGCGACTAAATACGTCAGCAGGTGGAATGTGAGCGCCCCGCTGGCAGCATGCTCGAGACCCAGTCCTGTGCTCCGTGACCGTGCCCACGGGACCCGCGGACCCTATCACTGCCAGTGTTCCATGATTGGGTCACAGAGCCGAAGAATTGGGAGAGGTTAGTGTAAACAAACAAATCCCTGTGCTTCCTAATGAGCCTGTCACTGATCGTCTGTTCCCTGTTATAAGGAACGATGATCAGTGATGTCACACGCCCAGCAACGCCCCCCTAAGTAAGAAACACACACTAGGGAACACTTAACCCCTTTAGCGCCCCCTACAGGTTAACCACTTCACTGCCAGTGTCATTTTCATAGCACTGTTTGCTGAAAAAATGTCCGATGTGTCCGCCATAATGTCACAGTCACAAGAAAAATCGCTGATCACCGCTATTACTAGTAAAAAATAAATGATTAATAAAAATGACATAAAACTATCCCATATTGTGTAGACGCTATAACTTTTGCGCAAACCAATCAATAAACGAATATTGCAATTTATTTTTTTACCAAAAATATGTAGAAGAATACGTATCGGCCTAAAAAAAATGTTGCCTTGATTTTGTAAAGCACTATGCAAACTGTTGGTGCTATATAAATCCTGTATTATAATAATAATAATAAAAAGGTATCTCTCAACCACGTAATGTAAAGGATCATGGAGTTCTGTTATAAATTACAGCCTATTGCGACAACCATCTACTTAGGTCCCATTTAGGTAAATAATACAGATGTATCTCACCCATCTACACTTTCTCAGCTGATAGACAATCTTTGGCAGCACTAGCGACAGACTCTATACATTTCCATAGAAAATACAGCCATGTTTCAAACACAAAACAAGGGAACACAGAAGAGGAATACTGCCAAGCATATATATATGTTTATTTTCTGAGAACCCGTGTCTAGGTCTGTGTTCACCGAGGCTTCTAATGATAACTCCATTCATCCATAGATGTCACGGTGCAAGGGGCAGAGTGTTTTGCTGTGTGTGCACAATGCTTACCATTCATTTGAACAAACCCTCAGATGTGAATGCAGTTGACCGAAAGTAAAGAAGACTCCTTCTGAAGTAAAACTTCCTTAGCAGCAAGGTTTCTTTAACCACTTTAGCCCCGGACCATATTGCTGTCCAATGACCAGAGCACTTATTGTGATTCGGCACTGCATCGCTTTAACTGACAATTGCGCGGTCGTGCGACGTGGCTCCCAAACTAAATTGGCGTCCTTTTTTTCCCACAAATAGAGCTTTCTTTTGGTGGTATTTGATCATCTCTGCGGTTTTTATTTTTTGCGCTATAAACAAAAATAGAGCGACAATTGTATGTATTTCAATGGTCTTTTTGGTTGAGTTCTGTTTTAAATGATGCACATCAAAGCAGCTCTGTGCGTGTTTTGCACAAATTTAAAGAAGATTACTGTATCTTGTTCCCAGCTATTCTAAACACCCTGCCCTAAGCACATGAGACTACCTACATTTAAAGCGGACGTATAGCTACGGGCTCTCGCCCAGGAGTGCCGCCGTCCCGCAGTAATATGACGGCGGGCGGTCGGCATGGGGTTAAGAAAATCTTATTATATCTGCTTTACAGAAATGTCCAATAATATTGTTTTCTAAAATAAAACTTAAACCTCTATTCCATCCATGTGCTATGCCTACTCTGTATATTGTTGGCTTAGGCCCTCTGGGTCATTTTTCCTTCTATCATGTTCTCTTTCAATAAAAAAATGTTATGGGAAAAAAAAAAAAAAACGTTTTTTTTTAACGAGATACCTGTACAGGATGACATCTATGAGGTGAAATAATTCTAACACTGTGATTTAGCATGGGTTTATAGTTAGTACAGGTGCTTATACTACTTCGTACTCATATTGAACAATTTCAGTCTTCAAACTTTGCACATCAAGGGAAGATCAAATGAAGTCAGAACTCCTGATCTGCATGTTTGTCTCATATCAGGGATCACTAGGCCACAGAGACCAAAAGCGGACTGTTTTCTGTCTCTAGGACAGAAAGCTAAAACTTCTTATCCTATAAACTTCAGATACCATATTTCTTTGATCTCAGTTTTATTAGAACAAGCCAGGTGAAATTTTTAATTTCTCTAAGGGGTGATGGCGATAGATTGAGAAATACAACCAGCTGGCTGGTTCACTTCCTGTGAAGATTCTACCCAGAATTCCCTGCTAACAACTTCCTTAACTACACATACAGAAATCAATTAAACAAAATGATACCAAAAAAGAACACTAGATGGAGCCTGCACTCCACATAGGATTGTCTTATGTAAAATACAAATGGTACATGTAATTTAAACAACACAGATACAGATAATAAGCATAGAAATCTGGTGGACAGAACAGACAGCTTGCTGAAGAAGAGGATACCAAGGTTATGATAGCTAGCTGCTGCCACAACACCAATATCCCTCTTCAAAGTGCCGAAGTGTAACAATGGCAGGCAGTCCGTATGTAGTTAAACATACTGTCAATGGTGTCCCTGATCACTGCCACATTAGTTATTTGATGATGCTGTACTGCCTTGGTGACAGTATGTAAAAAAAAAATGGGAATTTTTTTTTTTTAATTGAGACAAAAAAACCTTCAACAAACTAGCCATGCCTCTTACTAAATGTCTATTTTCGAAAAAGGGATCATTTGGGGGGAATTTGTACTGTCCTGGCATCAAGAAATGAGATAGGATTAGTCAATGTTCAAATATACAGTATTTAGTATGTAGATGCTATAGCTATAGCGCAAACTGATTAATATACACTTGTTGGGATTATTTTTTACCAAAGATATGTAGCAGAATACATTTTAGCCTAAATGTATGATGAAATTAGCTTTTATTAGATATGTTTTATAACAGAAAGTAAAAAATGTTGTTGTTTTTTCACCCCAAAAAAAATAAAAATGTATATGCCAAAAAATAAAAAATAAAACAATTGTGATCAGATACCACCAAAAGAAAGTTCTATTTTTGTGAAAAAGTACATTATTGCATGACCGTGCAATTACTAGTTAACGTAGCGCAGTGCTGAATAGCAAAAAACGAAGGGGGTAAATGAAGGGTGTAAAAACGAAGGGGGTAAGGGGTCATGAAGGGGTAAAACCTTCCAGAGCTGAAGTGGTTAATGCCAAAAGTACCAGTGACATCTACTGGCAGCACAGAGAAACAAATAAAAATCAGATTGGGCAGTCTACAGACTACCACACAGCAAATAAATGTAGGTAGTCTCATGTGCTTAGGGCAGGGTGTTTAGAATAGCTAGGAACAAGATACAGTAATCTTCTTTAAATTTGTGCAAAACACGCACAGAGCTGCTTTGATGTGCATAATTTAAAATAGAACTCAACCAAAAAGACTATTGAAATACATACAGTGGGCCAGATTCTGGGAGAATCTGTGGGGGCGTAGCGTAAGCCATTTGCACTACGCCGCCGTAACTTACTGGAGCAAGTGCCGTATTCTTCAAGCACTTGCTCCGTAAGTTGCGGCGGTGTAGTGTAAATAGCCCGGCTTATCCCCGCATAATTCAAAGGGGGCGGCTTGTATTTAAATTAGATTTAAATGTACACACGATCAAACCAAAATCCCCGCCGGCAGACAGCGCGGTGACGTGGCGGTGACGTTGACGCCGCCACGTCACCGTCACCAGGAAGTAAAACACTTCCGCGCATGCGACAAATTCATTTGACGCATGCGCGGGCAGATATGTCTGCTGGTTAGCGTACTAACCAGCAGACATGTCGGGCGGACGGGTTCCCAGCAGACAGATTTTAAAGCATGCTTTAAAATCTGTCTGCTGGAAAAACCCGTCTGTCCGCCCGTACACACGATCGAATTTGTCTGCTGAAACGGTCCGTCGGACCGTTTCCAGCAAATAGATTTGATCGTGTGTACGCGGCCTAAGAATCACACGCATAGATACCCGGACAAAAAAAACAGAGATACGACGGTGTTTCCTGCGATACACCGTCGTATCTCTTTTGAGAATCTGGCCCAGTATATGTAAACTGCTTCACTTAAATAATGTGATTATTTTTGTAATTAAAATTTTTAGAATCTTCTATAGGAGGCAGCAAACTGTCTTTTTTGCATGCAGCACTACTTTTCAGCTAAACAGATCACGGAACAAAAGAACAGAAAAATGTTTTCATGTTTTTACGACTGAACAATAAAAAAAAGCCCCTCTGACTACCTTAATCCGTATCCCTTTCTCCAAAAGTGTTTTCCTGATTTTAGCAACAGATGTCCAGACAGGGTAGATGAGGGACACAAATTAGAGAAAATGTTATAATAATAGGTACATTTTAAGGGTGTGTGTTACTTCACTTCCCCTATCCCCCCCCCCTCACCAAACTTGGCTACTCTACTGCTGTAGGCACTGATAAACAAGTGCCAATAATATCGACACTGATCATTACATTAAGGTGATCCTAAAGATATATTTTGTTATACTTACTCGTTCTGTGCAGGTGTTTTGCGCAGAGCAGCCCAATCCTCTTCTTTTTAGGTCCCGCCTTCTGGGCCGGCTCCTATGATGGATGTCACACTGGTCCAATGCTGGGACTGCCACACCGGGCACATGGGAGAAAGATTCCAGCTCTATGTAAATGCCAGCGGCTCACCTCTCCTGATGGGCACTGCTTTCTGATCAGGCTGCATGGGCACAGGTAAGGCTGAGTTGATAGGATGGGCAATAATCAGGCTGCATTGATGCCTAATGTTAAGGCTGTGAAAATGTTTTTTTCTAGAAAATAAATTTCTATGTGAAAAAAAACACTGCGCAAAAATAAAAAAACGTAAGTGCTGCCAGTACCAAAAAATGAGGATACAATTCAAAACAAAGTGAAAAAGGGAGAGGTACGGCGCAAAAACAATATATAATAAATGTGAAAATTCAAATGTTATGAACACTGAATACAAATAATGTGTAAGCAGTGAGCTCAAATACTACAACAACAATAATAAGAGTGAATCTATATTAGGTAAAAAACAATCCCAAAGTCCATAATGAGTGAAAAAAACATAGGATGGGAAAAAATATGTTTTTAGGGTCCCAAATAAAAAATATCAGTTGTGCAACATTAGTATTAAGAAGGTGCAGTAGCAAGAAAAATCCAGATAGTCTGTCCACCAGTTGAAACACCCCAGTGATAAAGTGTTGCAGTCTTCTTACCAGACATGTGTGACTGCACCAGCAGTCAATAACAGCCCTGGATTTATTTACAGTGTCCCAGCAAGACTATAAAAGATCCATCTCTGAAGTCCTGGATAGGCTCACACATATGTCACAGAAGGGAGAGAAGAATAGAGAATCTCTATAGTGTAACTTGCTTAAAGCTGGTATTTATTTAAAAGGTAATGCACTTACATAAAAAACGGCATTATGAGCATTGAAAATGACAACCGCCTGTAAAAACAATCGATCTCGGCGTCTCCTCGTGTTCTCCCGATGTCTCTGTTCGCTGTGTTGGTGACATGAAGGGCGTCGGGACGTCGGGAGTCTTCTACGGTTGAGGTCCTCTCGGATGGTTTCTCTTGGCTCCTCTGATGAGTCTTCTATGGTTGGGGTCCTCTCGGATGGTCCCTCTTAGCTCCTCTGATGAGTCTTCTATGGTTGGGGTCCTCTTGGATGGTCCCTCTTGGCTCCTCTGATGAGTCTATGGTTGGGGTCCTCTCGGATGGTCCCTCTTGGCTCCTCTTCTATGGTCGGGTGACTTCTGACTCTTCCCAGCACGGTGACTGGACATGAAGGGAGAAATCTCTCCCAACTCTCGGCTCTTCCTCCGGCTCACAAGTGTCCACAATCAGGGGAAAGTTCTCCTCCGTGTCCCCGAAGGAAGATGGAGGCTTCTTGTCCTGGCTGAGAGGTGTGAGGGACGTTATGTGTCTGCACTACGAATGTTAAAGCTGCATTGATGGGTACTGGGGGGTGAGGCTGCATTGATGGGCACTGGTGGTGAGGCTGCATTCATGTGCACTGGTGAGGCTGCATTTATAGGCACTGGTGTTGCTGAGCTGATGGGCACTGATAAGTCTGCATTGATGGGTACAGATAAAGCTGCGCTGATGGCTGGGCACTGATGAGGCTGCATTGATGGGCACTGATTAAGCTTGTTTTCTGTTATCAAAAGTGCAGTGGTAAGGCTGCATTGATGGGCACTTGTTAGGCTGCATTGATGGGCACTGGTGAGGCTGCATTGATGGGCATGTGGGATACAGTCACAGGCTTCTCATAGATATTTACAACAAATTTACCTTCGGGCTGAAGCGTCTGATCTTTTTCCCACCTAGCAACACCCCTGTTGGTTACAAAGGTACCCAGAAGTCAGACAAAAGCCGGGTCAGCAACAGGGTCAGGCAGATTCAAGATCAAGGGTAACAGAAACTCAAGCTGAAAGATCATTTATGAATGATCTCATGCATGGTTTTGATTTAAATTGGGTGCTTGGTACCAGTGTCTAGACATGTGCAGACTGGAACATTTTGTTTCGTTTTTTCGTTTTCGTTTGGAAAATAAATTTATTTAGTTACTCCCGAAAATCGTTTTGATTTATTTTGTTTTTCTTTGGGGAATAGCTTTCGTCCGAAAATCCAATAATACTTGGTTTCTGTCGAATGGTCAAAAGAATATTCGACGGAACGTCGAATCTTTACGTCGAATCGTACATTTCCGTTCGAATATTCCGCCTACAAGAATTCTAATTTTGTATGACTAGTAATAATGTTGAATCTATTTTCTCATAAATCGAAATCTATTCTCTGTAATGTCGAATCTATTATTTCTATAGTGTCTAATCTTTTCTCTATAATGTTTAATCTTTTCCCTATAATGTCGAATCTTTTCCCTATAATATCGAATCTCTCTATATCAAATTTTTACCGCAACAAAAACGAAAATAAAGCATTTTTTATGTCGGATCTTTCGGTTTTCGTTTCTTGCTCTTTCGTTATCGTTTATTAAAAAAAAAAACAGATTTTTGGACGAAAATGCATTCTTTTTTTTTTTTTTTTTCCTTTTTTTTTTTTTTTTAAAGTGTATTTTTTTTGTGCGTGAACTCGAGAGAGAGGAGCCGGACTGCAGGAGTTGGGAGTAGGCAGACCCTCCCCCCGGAGGCATTCGCCATCCTTCTCCATGCCCCTGGTGGCAATGACGGGTGTGAAGGGGGGCCTCCCACTCACCCCGCCCTACCTGCTCCTCTTGGGAGCCCAACTGGGGCCCAACGGGACCCCAATGGGGCAGAGGGACTCCCCCTATGAGGGAGTGAGGGGGCCTAGCCCACCCAGCCAGCCCCGTAGGTCCTTCGCCTCTCTTTTATTTTAGGAGACCGCATGGCCAAAGTGCGTGTGTTTTAAACCAATTTCGTGTGCGTGCAAGTGTGGTGGTTTTTTGGGGGGGGGGGGTGGGCGTACTAAGCACGGGCGTACCTTGCATAGCACACACACCGGGAGCCGGGCTGAGACCACCAAACTCAATTGCATTCTAACGAAAACGAATGCACACGTCTACCAGTATCTGGGCGTCCTTGTGCACAATGTTGTGGCACCCGCTTTGTTAGGCTCCCGGCTCACACGATCTCTCTGTAGCACATTACCTAAGGAGCCACAGGTGAAATGGGATCCCATACCCTGCATAGTACTGAATTTTTACAGTCACTCCAGAGTTAGGAAACAGTCCAGTTTCATTTAAGGGAATATAACTTGGATAGGGATTAGGAGAATTATGGGATGCCCACTTGACTTCAAAAAACTTCAGGGACAACTTCCCTATACACAGACTATTAACACGCCTTGCTTCCTCCAGCACACTTGCTTGCAGAAAAACTTAGCTGGGACACTTTAGTAGATTGTAACTGATTTACTTTGTAATACAGCATTTTATTTAAATGAAGAAATGGACCTGTAGTATTACAGGAGAAACCCTGAAGCTATAGAAATAGCTTAGTGGACAAGATGTCACAATGGAAACATTTCAACATTAATCCCGCATTAAAGATTTCTACCTTTTAATGTATCAAGGAATATTATCACATGTGATAATTTTGCTTTGTGCGCCAATTCTTCCACATAATATCAGATATTACAGCTTGACGAATCAGGTTTATTCTGTTTTGATGCATGGTTCATGCCTTTACATGTGATTCCACTAGAGGTCTCTCCTGTATATGTACACGTAACAGAAAATCAGCAGTATTCTTACAGTTACCATCAATCAAAATGGCCATATTTTTCATTATGTTTTAATTTCTTGATATGATTAGGTTCTGATCTCGGATATAAAAGAGCTGTAATTCAGTGTTGTCCTAGGCACTTTTATTGTGTACCCCAATCTTTAATAATGGATCATTGTAGCTGCAAAGTTAAATACGCCTAATACAGTATACAGTAATATATAGATATGTACAGTATATTTAACCTTACCAACGAACTATGTATAACACACATGTATAATTCATGCAGTGAATGTTTTATTTATTTTTTTAATTATGAAAAAAGGGAGTCTTATGCCCTTCTAAAAAATGTCCCTATTGATTTTATTTGCAGTAAGAGCAGTACACTATATTCTCAAAGATATTGGGACGTCTGCCTTTACACCCACATGAACTTTAACCACTTAAGCCCCGGACCAATATGCTGCTAAATGCCCAGAGGTGTTTTTACAATTCGGCACTGCGTCGCTTTAACAGACAATTGCGCAGGCGTCTGACGTGGCTCCCAAACAAAATTTGCGTCCTTTTCTTCCCACAAATAGAGCTTTTTACTTTTTGTTATAAGAAAAACTGAATAAACTACATTTTAGTCAAACATTTAGGCCAAAATGTATTCAGCCACATGTCTTTAGTAAAAAAAAATCGCAATAAAAAAAAAATTTGCTACCTAGCGGGAACAGCGACACTAATACAGCGATCAGAAAAATGATCGCTTAGTGACGCTGGCAATAGGGGGTGAAAGGGTTAACTAGGGTGGTGATCAAGGGGTTAAAACTTTATTAGGGGGGGTACGGGGGCTACCCTGGACCTAATACTAACTGCCTGTCACACTGCCTGTCACACGGACACTAAATGCAGTGATCAGTACAGTGACAGTGTGACAGGGGGGGTGATCGCAAGGGATTAAATGTGCCTGCGTGTACTGGTGTCAGTGTAGTGTTGGTGCGACTCACTGTGTCTCTTCTCTCATCTCGGCGGTTTGAAAATACTGCAAATTTTACAGGCAGAGAAAGTGACACGGCGGCGGCGCACGGGATTGGCTGGGAGCGATCACGAGGGGGCGGACAGAAACGAACCGCCGCCCCCTCGAGTTGGATCGCTCCCGGAAGTAAGCCGCCCGCCGCACGCAGCGGAGGGGGTCCCTATCGGACCCCCGACCCGCTAGTAGGCAGTGACGTATATATATACGTGCTTCTGCCTGTCCGTGCCATTCTGCGGACGTAAATAGGCGTCCGGCGGGTGTTAAGCGGTTAATGGCATCCTAGTCTTAGTTCGTAAGGTTCAATATTGAGTTGGCCCACCCTTTGCAGCTATAACGGCTTTAACTCTTCTGGAAAGGCTGTCCACAAGGTTTAGGAGTGTGTCTATGGGAATGTTTGACCATTCTTCCAGAACACATTTGTGAGGTCAGGCATTGCCAGGAATGCACCCACCATTGCCAGGAATGCCCTCACCATTGCCAGGAATGCACTCACCGTTGCCAGGAATGCACCACCATTGCCAGGAATGCACTCACCATTGCCAGAAATGCACCAATCATTGCCAGGAATGCACTCACCATTGCCAGGAATGCACTCACCATTGCCAGGAATGCACCAACCATTGCCAGGAATGCACTCACCATTGCCAGGAAAGCACCACCATTGCCAGGAATGCACCATCATTGCCAGGAATGCAGTACCATTGCCAGGAATGCAGCACCATTGCCAGGAATGCAGCACCATTGCCAGGAATGCACTCACCATTGCCAGGAATGCACTCACCATTGCCAGTGATGCAGCACCATTGCCAAGAATGCAGCATCATTGCCAGGAATGCTGCACCATTGCCAGGAATGCTGCACCATTGCCAGGAATGCGGCACCATTGCCAGGAATGCTGCACCATTGCCAGGAACGCAGCACCATTGCCAGGAATGCACTCAGGAGTGTCAAAGATTAACTACAGGAGAATCTCCAGTTTACACAGCGGCCTCTTTAATAGAAAGTTCCACCTCCTTTGATGGACAGAACAGTCGTCCAATGGCAGCGGCGGAGACGGACTTCCTTTTACAGAGGCCGTCCGTAAACAGAAAATTCTCCTGTGTGTGTACGGCGCTCATCCCACCTCCTCCTTGTCCCCTCCAAGACATATACATCTTTTGTGGCCCCAGGACTGGGATACCATCGGGGGCCACAAAAGATATATATTTCCAAATAACCAGACAAGCCACTTAAAACCCGAACGCGGGCCGGAATTTTGGACATGCCTGTTATAGAGAATTAGTCATCACTGTAGTTACATAATTGAAAGGGTTAATAAAGATATAGGTCCAAACTTTTAAACCAGTTATTTGTATGTGTACTGTATGCGGTAGATTCACATAGAGCGGCGTATATTTATGCATCGTCTTTACGCTACACCGGCACAACGTTAAGAGGCAAGCATGCTATTCTCAAAGAATATGCGCTCAACGTTGCGCCGGTGTAGCGTATAGTTGTCGGCGTAAGCCGACGTAAGTCAAAGTAGATGGAAGTGGGCTGGAAGTGGGCGTGATATATTATAATGAAGCGTGACCCCATGCAAATGATGTGCTGAGCCTCAAAAAACAAACTGAGCATGCGTCGGCTCTTGGACGCATCCCAGTGCACATGCTCACAGTTACGTCAAAATATCTGCCTAAGATACGCCTACGACGTGAACGTAATCTACACACAGCCCTATCCATGTAGTACTACGTAAACGGCATACGCGATGTAAAATTCGACGGCGTCGTTCCCTGGCCCATACCATTGCATTACCTGCACCTCATATAGCAGGGGTAACTTTTCCCCTGGACATAAGCCTTAAGCGGCATAGATTACAGCGATGGACTCAAGTACGTTCGTGAATCGGCATATCTTGCTCATTTACATATTCAATGCATAAATCTATGGAAGCACCCCTTGCGGCCAGCGTAAATATGCGTCCAAGATTCGATGGCGTAGGAGACTTACGTCGGTCGGATTAAGCCAAAATTCAGGCGTATCTAATTTCAAGAATAAGGTGCATAGATACGACGGCGCATCCTTGGACTTACGCAGCGTATCAGGAGATACGTCGGCGTAAGTCCTTTCTGAATCCGGGCCCATGTGTGTACATGTCACTATGGATTCCCATATGCCTGAACATTGTGGGCACTGAGAAACTCATCTAAAAATTTTTTTTTTCGTAAGTTAAAGAAGTGCTCCAGTCATTTTTGTGTTTATTCAAAGTCAGCAGCTACAAAAACTGTAGCTGTTGACTTAAAAAAAATGGATACTCACCTGTCTCAGGATCCAGTGATGTGCTCACTCTAGCAATCCCTTCCCTCTATTTTCTGACACTGGTGCCGGCATTTTAACTGTGGACACCCGGCTGTAACAGCTTGTGGGTTCACAGCCAGGTGCCTGAGGCACAAGCACAAGCTGTGTTGTGCATTTTGAATAGTCCTACAGTCTTCTGGGACTTGTAACACGTCCCAGGTTAACGTGTGTGGGGGGGATATCTACTGGTCGGATTTTTTGTCGTAAAATTTGAGAAGCAGCTCTCAATTTTTTGTTGTCGGAAATTCCAACAACAAATGTCCAATGGGGCCTACACACGGTCGGAATTTCCAACCAAAGGCTCCCATCGAACAGTTGTTGTCGGAAATTCCGAGCGTGTGTACGCGGCATTACTGTGGTGGAAGGATTTTCTACAGTTTTAACTGCTTTGACTGAAAAAAAAAAAAAAAAACCTTAAACAGTTTAAGATTATATAATTTCTCTTTAAAACTGCATGTTAACATGAATAGTTTATTCCCAATACTGCAGTCACTATTGGTATATACAGTATGTATAACACTATTATTAATTAAGTGCCTCTTGAGTGCCCCTTTCATGGGAGAATATGTTTAATTTCTGCAATCTTTCCTCATTACTTAGGTCTTTCACTCCTCTCTAATTTTTTTGACCTTCTCTGAAGTAGTTCAAGGACATCTTTCCTGAGTTGTCATATTATGCCAGTGTATTGTGAAACCCTAGAAAAATCAAGAACATATGGAGAGGTGACTGCTGAGGCCACAATTTCCATGTCTATCTGCCTAATTACATTTGTACAACCTAAACATGACTCTTTAAAAAGCTATTGTGATGGGAGTCACTTTGGGCGGGGGCCCGTGAAACCCAGAATCCCTTGAAGAGGTTGGGAAACCCTTGCTTCAGCTCCCCATGCACCTCCTATGTCTAAGTTACCCTGTGTCTATTAGGGGTGCAGTGTGACCGAGAACCCCAATCTGATCTGTACCACCAGACTCACTGTACAACCACACTGGCATGTTGTGTGTGTATTGTGTATATATATATATATATATATATATATATATATATATATATATATATATGTCTCATACTGTTAGGGACTCTTTCCTGGGTCAATTTGGGGAGTGGCTGTATTTTATTATTTTATTGTGTCTGTCTGCTTTGGTTATTATGGGAATGGGGGATTCATCCAGCAGCTCTCCCTGCTGATTGGACAGTCTACTGATGAGAAGTTTGAATATCTCTATGTACCTGTGTTTCAATAAACAGTACGTCATATCGCCTATGGCGGCCCCTTTCTGTAGGCGATCACCTGGGACACGTGACAGGTCCCAGGCAATCGCCAGACCACTCATAGACCGCAGCGCCGCTCGCGCATGTGCAGTGAATGCCCGGGCCGTGAAGCCAAAAGCTGTCACGGCCGGGTGCCCACACTAGGAATGGAGGCGCCAGCCGGAGAGAGGGGAGAGGAGCGGAGCTCCGGACGGCGTGGCACTGAAACGTGGAGCAGGTGAGTGTCTGTTTATTAAAAGCCAGCAGCTACACTTTTTGTAGCTGCTGACTCCCCCTGGAACTCTCCTTTAAGATTGCTTAACCACTTTAAACAGAAGTCCCCCCCCCTCTTTGAGTGCAGCCTTCAGGGATATTTTACAGGTTCCAGAAGGCTGCGAGACCATTCACCAAGCACATCCCAGCTCACGCATGCGCAGTAACTTCTTGTGGCTTCACAGTTAATTTCCCACGGTAAATTTACTGGCACCTGAGACCCAAAGACCAGCAAAGAACTGCTAAGCTGAGAACAGGAAACTGAGGCTACAATTCAAACAGGCTCACCAAAATTGGACAATAGAAGATTTGAAAATCGTTGCCTGTTCTGATGAGTCTCGATTTCATATTCAGATGGCAGGGTCAGAATTTTGACATGAACAATATGAAAACATGGATCTATCCTGCCTTGTATCAACGGTTCAGACTGGTGGTGGTGTAATAGTGTGGGGGATATTTTCTGGGTACACTTTGGACCCCCTTGTTCCAATTGATCATCGTTTAAAGGCCACAGCCTACCTAAGTATTGTTTCTGACTATGTCCATCCCTTTATGACTTGTACCGATCAGCGAGATAGCGGTACCATGTCACAAAGCTCAAATCATCTCAAACTGGTTTCTGGAGCATACATAAAACCTGAATGCAAAATAAATCACTAATCCAGCGCTCATGGAAAATACATTTTCGTAGATAAAACTCATGTAAGCAGCTGTTACAATATAAAAACAATCAGTAACACATCTGCTTATACCGAAAACACACAATTATAACCGATAAAGCAAAAACAGCGCTCATTCAGTGTATTGCACACCTTCCGAATAGTTGAAAGTGATTTCACCCTATGACAGGCGAGTCCTTATAAACGTTCTCCTCTGAGTTTGCATTTGGGAATTAGTCCGGTGCACATAAAATCCCCTCTAAAACCTTCAGCTGAGATCCATTACGAGTCATTCAATAAAACGGTAGCTCCTAATTGCAAAAATATAAGCTTACACGTTTCTTAAACCTGACTGAATGCCATACTATCAGGTCTTGCTGCAAATGATTTGCATTTGTTAACTTTCCCTGTAAGTACTTACATTAAATATACCAGTGCCAATAACTATCCTATTTTGCTATTTTTGTTGCACATCAACAAGTCTGTTTGACCTATTTGATAATTCCCAGCAGGACTAATTGGATGCTCAAATTAGACTTGACAAACACAAGGCAGGGGGTAATACATTAGACAAGAACCATTTTACATTATTAAACTGAACTATGGTCTTTTTAAATTAGATTATTTAGAACACAATCCAAGTTATTTTTATATAGTAGGACTGTTAAAGCTGCACTCCAGGCAAATACCTAAATGCACAGTTAAAATACAAATATGTGAAATGCCCTACTGCCTAGAGATTTGTAGCTACGTATGTTGATCAAGTCTTGTGATACTGGCACCTGATGGCATACCTAGGTTGTTGACCTAATTTTCTCTTTTGCAGTTATGCTGGCCATACATTATACAATTTTCCTTTATATTTACCAAAACTATATATTATGAGGTCAAACCTAAACACTTTTAATTTGTATGCAATCAGGCAGACCCTTGCATGACACCATTGAAGGTACTGTAAATCCAAAGGAAATTGAATAAGAAAATTGTATAATGTATAGCCAGTGTGACAGGAAGTCAGGTAAATCTGTGGTTGTTGTCACAGACGGGAGATACATTTCTGCCTTGTTTAGACAATACACCAATTACTACCAGGTGTCGGCTACAGAGGTAGCCAGAAAGGTTTAGGGCGTTGGAAAACTTCAGCTGTTCAGAATGAGGCAATTAGGCCTCTATAAGTTATCCAAAGGATGACTACTGATTGCTGCATCCTGAGGCTTAGGGAGAGCAGTGAGAAAGACTTCTGAAGAGGTGAGGTGGTTGTTGATTTTTCTGTGAGATAAAAATCAAAAAGACTATTGTTTCTCTGCTGTATGACCAGCAGTGTCTGACCAGCAGTAGGCTGTGCCACACTCCATAGATAGGTTCCTGTGTGGTGAAGGTAGACGCCCCAAGTGGCCAGGGTTTATTTTATGTTTTGTTTTGTTTATGCTGTTTGGATGCTTGCACTTGTTTCCAGCAGTATGGAAGAATAAACCAAACTCTTTGTTTTCAACCGTCTTCGGCTGCCTCTCTGTATAGTTCAGTGTGTAGTGAACCCATCCAGGGGGTCACACACACCCGCTACCGAGCTAACCCCTTACACCAGCTTTAAACAAAATTCTGAACATAGGCCCTCTCAGAGTCCACTAATTAGGAAAGCAAGATCTTGACCTCCCTGATGATGTCATGGCTTTGCTTAATTTTCTATCTACTAATCTAAAAAAAACTTTGAGTATTTACCAGACTGCACTGGTTCACAATGTATTGCCTCGTACACACGATCAGTTTTCCTGGGAGAAAAACTGCCAGGACATCTTTTGGCCAGAAAATCTGACCGTATGTATGCTCCATGGCAAAATTAGAGCATGTCTTCTATTTTCCTGCCGGGTTGCCCTATGGGGAAAGTCTGCAGTGGAGCATACACACGGCCGGGATTCCCGGCCAAAGCTCTCAAGGCAGTTTTCCTGCCAGGAAAACTGTCCGAAAAAGCCAGGAAAAGCTGCCGAGCTGCCCTCGGTTTTCCCGGGGGTAAAAAGTCTGCCGGGTCGTGTGTACGAAGCATTAGCTTGTATTCATACAATCTGTGCAGATAATTATAAAAAGCTAATAGGAAAGATGCATATACCTAAACTAACATTTAAAACATTTAATCTGCTCCCCCCAGCCCCCCCTTAATCATTTACCTGAGCCCGATCTTGATCAAGGGCTGTGCCTGTCTTCAGCTGCTTTTTCCCTCTCTCTTCTCATAGGAGACTCGGCAGCAGAGGGAGACAATGGCTCTTGATGCTCTCAGTCGAAGCCTATGAGGAGGGTGCGGTATGGGGCCAAGCCTCACTGCGAGTGTCTATAGATGCATACAGCCTGGTTTGGGAGCTCGCTTGCAAGATTGCCCCTGTAGAAAGTGGCTTTCTTTGTGGGCACTCGGAGAAGAGGAGGAGCCAAGAACAGTAGGGGGGTTCAGGCCTGCTCTGTGCAAAACCATTGCATAGAGAAGGTAAGAATAACCTTTTTGTTATAAAAAAACAATCGCTTTAATAGACATGGGCCAAACGACCCCCTGTTCGGTTTGCAGCAAAACTCCTAAACAGGAGAAATGTTCTAACCCAAACGGCGAACCTCATTGAAGACTATGAGAGCCAAACAAGAAAAATCAAAAGTGCCCATTTTGAAGGCTTATATGCAAGTAATTGGTCCTAAATGAAGTATGGGGTCTGGGTACTGTCTTGGGGGGACATGTATCAATGCAATTTGTTTTTTAAAACAATTGTTTTTTCAGGAGCAGTGATTTTAATGATGCTTAATGTGCAATAATAAATTAAAAATTCCTTTAAATATAGTGCCTGGGGGGGTCCCATTAGTCTGCCTATAATATGGCGCATCTGTACTGTGTACATAACATGCTGCAGCAAAAATTAAATTTCTAAAAAAAAAAAACAAGCCCCCCACAAGGAACCCCATGCCAAAATTTAAATAACAAAACGTCGTGGGGTTCCCCAGACCAGACCAGGCCCATATCCGGGCATGCAGCCTGGCAGGTCAGGATGGGGGGGGACGAGTGCACGCCCCCCCCTGAACCATACCAGGCCATATGCCCTCAAAATGGAAGGTTGTTGCTTTGGCGTAGGGGGGCTAGGCCCCCCTGTCCCAAACCACCTTGTGCTCGGGGTTGTTGGGGTCTGCAAGCAGGGGGCTTATCAAAATCTGAAAGCCCCCAATAACAAGGAGCCCCAGATCCCGGAAACCCCCCAATGTGAATTGGTAGGGGTACATTGTACATTGTACCCCTACCAATTCACTAAAAAAGTGTATAAATTTATAAAAACAGGAGACAAGTTTTTAACAAGTCTTTTATTTAACCACTTCCTGACGGCCGTACGAATATATGCGGCCGTCGGGTGGTTCTGAATCTCTGACAGGGCGCATATATGTGCTATTCCTGGCCACTAGAGGGCACGTGCCCGCTGCATCCCTGAGATACCGATGCGCGTGCCTGGCGGCCGCGATGTCAGGATACACACCCAGGATACACATTTAACCCCTTCCATGCCCCCCTAGTGTTAACCCCTTCACTGCCAGTCACATTTATACAGTAATCGGTGCATTTTTATAGCACTGATCGCAGTATAAATGTGAATGGCGCCAAAAATGTGTCAAAAGTGTCCGATGTGTCCGCCATAACATCGCAGTCCCAATAAAAATCTCAGATCGCCGCCATTACTAGTAAAAAAAAATAATAATAAAAATTAATAATAATTCTGTCCCCTATATTGTAAGCGCTATAACTTTTGCGGAAACCAGTCGCCTTTTGCGATTTTTTTTTTTTTTTTACCAAAAATATGTAGAATAATACGTATCGGCCTAAACTGAGAAAAAAAATGTTTTTTTTTTAAAAAAAAATTGGCTATTTATTATAGTAACAAGTAAAAAATGTTGACTTTTCACAATTGTCGCTCTTTTTTTGTTTATAGCGCAAAAAATAAAAACCGCAGAGATGATCAAATACCACCAAAAGAAAGCTCTATTTGTGGGGAAAAAAGAACGCCAATTTTGTTTGGGAGCCACGTCGCACGACCGCGCAATTGTCAGTTAAAGCGACGCAGTGTCAGAAGCTGAAATTTCACCTGGTCAGGAAGGGGTATAAGTGCCCAGTAAGGAAGTGGTTAAAAAAAAAACAATGTCCCTCAATGTAAATCCATTGTCAATCATGCCACCTGCCACACTGCCAACCTGGGGGGAAAAATCTTTCACGCCTTCTGGAACTGCCTCTGTGCTTTGACAGTTCTTATATAGGTAAGAGCAGTGCCACCTGGCAACATCAGTTGGTGGCCCCGCCCACTTGTAACCAGTGTTAATGTGGGTAGCAAATTTAGATTTAGTTTTAGTCTTAGTCTTTTCACTAAAATGCCATTTTCGTTTTAGTCCTATTTTAGACATTTGCAATTGTTTTAGTTTTAGTGTTAGTCGTATTTAGTCAACTAACTAAATCTGCAGTACATTTTAGTCAACTAGAATTTCCTAAATTTTAGTTGACTAAAATTATTTTAGTTGACTAAAATCAAATGGTTTTAGTTCAATTGTAATGTGTTATTTAAGCATTTCTCTAAAATTTCCAGACGTATTATTTACTTCTGAAAGTAAAAAAATGTGAAATATGTTATTATTTATGGTATTAAGGTTTGAACAAACTCACAGATACAGATTTAGCCGCTCTGGATGGTCTGAGAAGGCCTGTAATGCCCAGTGCTCTGGACAGTGGTATGAGGAGGCCTGTAATGAAAAGTGCTTTGGACGGTGGTATGAGGAGGCCTGTAATGCACAGTGCTCTGGGAAGGTTGTCTGAGAGGCCTGTAATGCTGCACAGTGCTAACTGCTAAGCATGGAGCTCCGTGCTGCTCTGGACAGTCGTTTGAGGGGGCCTGTGATGCTGCACAGTGCTAACTGCTAAGAATGGAGCTCCATGAAAACTGAAAGTTCACAAGGGTAAACGTTCCCCTTACATTTTAGTTTGTTTTCGTTCCTTAACGAAAACGGAATTGATTTTTGTCATGGTTTTCCTCAGTGGACAAAAACCCTGGTTTACTTTTTGTTTCATTTTTGTCACTGTAAAAGGGCCGCTGATTAAAATTTGGCCAAAAATGTTTTTGTTGATGAAATTAACACTGCTTGTAACGTCACCGGCCCAGCATGCACCGGTCTGTGATGTTACAAGTGGATGGGGCCACACAAATCTGTGGGTCATTGTCACACTGGAAAACACATCCTTAACCAATTTTCAGTATTCTGGGTGAGGGAAGAAGGTTCTCATCCAAGATTTTACAATACATGGCCCCGTCCATTGGCCTCCCAATGTGGCAAATTTGGTCTGTACCTTTACCAGAGAAACAGCACCAAAATATATTGTTTCCACCTCTGTGCTTGACTGTAGGAATGGTGTTCTTAGGGTCATAGTCAGCATTTTTCTTCTTCCAAACACTGCGGCTCGAGTTAATGCCAAAGAGCTAAGTTTTGGTCTCAAATGACCACAGCACTTTCTCCTAATCCTTCTTTGAATCATTTAGATGTTCATTGGCAAACTTCAGATTGGTAAAATGTACATGTGCCTTCCTCAGGCGGGGGATTCACTGTGTTTGGAGGAAGAAAAATGCTGACTGTGACCCTAAGAAAATCATCCCTACAGTCAAGCATGGAGGTGGAAACTTATGCTTTGGGACTGGGTCTTTGCTAAAGGTACAGGCCAACTTTGCCTCATTGAGGGGCCAATGGCTGAGGCCAAATATTGTAAAATCTTGGATGAGAACCTTCTTCCCTCAGCCAGAACACTAAAGATGGGTTGTGGATTCCAGCATGACAATGACTCAAAACATACCACCAAGGCAACAAAGGAGTGGCTCAAGAAGAAGTACATTAAGGTCGTGAAGTGGGCTAGCCAGTCTCCAGACCTTAATCCTTTAGAAAATGTAGGAAGGGAGCTGAAACTTCAAGTTGCCAAGCGACAGCCAAGAAACCTTAAAGATCTGTAAAGAAGAGTGGACCAAAATCCCACTTGAGATGTGTGTAAACCTGGTAACCAACTACAAAAAATGTCCTACCTCTGTGCTTGCCAACAAGGTTTTCTCCACCAAGTACTAAGTCCTGTTTTGCTTGTGGAATCAAGTACTTATTTCACTCACTGAACAGCAACTCAATTTATAATATTTGTATCATGTGTTTTTTTCAGGATTTTTGGTTGATATTCTGCGTATATAATTTAAAATACACCTATGATAATTTATAGACCCTTAGAGCCAGATTCAGATACACTTAATATTGCGCTGCGTAATCGAAATACTCTACGCTGCCGTATTTTACCAGGCTCTACACCGAATTCTGGTAGATTTTTGCCCGTACGCTACGGCGGCGTAGTCTATTTCTCGCCGCGTAATCGAAATACGGGATTAGGGGGCGTGAAGCATTTAAATTAAGCGCGTCCCTGCCGCGATCGAACTGCGCATTCTCCGTTCAGAAATTTACCGCCGTGCATTGTGCGAAATCAACGTCGTTACGTCATTCGTTGTTTGAGTAGCGTCGTTTACGAACATTCCTATTCCCGGACGACTTACGTAAAATACAATAAAAGACATCGGAAAACGTAGAAATTCGACGCGGGAACGACGGCCATACTTAACATGGGCTGTCTAATATTAGAGCAGCAAAAAGCTGGTATAGTGTTACGCAAAAAAAAGATGACTAAAGGTGCCGTAAGAGATTGCGAATGAAGATCGTAATTTCGGGGATCGCCGGCAAAAGCTCATTTGCATACCCCGATGCGGAAAACGACGGGAAGTCCACCCAGTGGCTGCAATTTTATTGCAGCGTAGATCCGAAGGCGTACGAACACGTAATCCAGTCGAATTGAAGCCCGCAGCCGTCTATTCATGGTTTGAGGTTTTCGACTAGCTAAAAAACGCACGTAATTTGAAATTACTCCAGTCTAACACCAGTTAGACAGGAGTACGGGCTCTGTGAATCTGGCCCTTAATTTCTTTGTAAGTGGACAAACTTACAAAGTCTGCAGGAGATCAAATGATGATTTTCGCCACTTTAGGTAATGCTTTGGGTCGTGGAAGTGGCGTGATGGGATATTCTGGTACCATCACCTTATGGTGCCTCCACTACCCTGTATACTTTGATTCAAGCGCAGGCCTCATACACACGGGCCAGAATCTCATCAGGAAATTTTTTTGTTTTTCCTGACGAGATTCTTGGCAAGAATCTCTTGCCACCCGAGTGTCCACACAGTCCTTTCAAAAGAACTGCGCTTCCCTTGAAAGGCAAGAATGCAGTGACGTCATCGTATACGCCGAGCATGCACTCGTCACATTCGATGCCGTTGCCGCCACCTTGCTTCACCCTACCTATGCCGTGGAAGCTACCGCGCATGCGTCAAAGTCAGTTCGAGCATGCACGGCTTTCCACGGCGACAGGTAAGTATACACACTCTCGGGTTTCTCGTCGGGAAACAGGCCGACAAGAATCTCGACGAGAAAATAGAGAGAAGGGTCTCTATTTTTCTCATCGAGATTCTGCCCAGATTTCCAGACGAGAAACCTGAAAGCCTCGTACACATGCTCAGTTTACTCGAAAACCGAGCGCGTGTGTGTGTGTAAGAGGCTTCAGTGTTACTACAGGTTAACTTTAGGGGAATATTTACTAAATATGGTGCACTCAGAATCTGGTGCAGCTGTGCATGATAGCCAATCAGCTTCTAACTTCAGCTTGTTCAATTAAACTTTGACAATAAATCCTGGAAGCTGATTGGTTTATATGCAAAGCTGCACCAGATTTTGCATCATGCAGTTTTTGTAAAAACTACCTTCATGGATAATTCCCCTACTGAAAAGTTTGGAAAACTGTGTTAAATATCACACAGTAGAACCCTAAACACTTATAGTTCAGGTACAAATAAATTGGACACAGCATACCTAGACGTGTCTGACATAAGTATACAGCACAGAATGCAATGCATACTCATTGCCTTAAGATAACGTTTGTACTTTACTGTAGGTATAGTCAAAAAGTACAAGTTACACTAGATACTCCAAGTAATGGCTGTAAGTTATCTCAAGCTGTGCTTTTCTAAAGGCTTTTACAGTTGAATTAACTTGCCCTGTTGCCTTGGCAACTGTTGGTTTGATGCTAATAGATCCTACTAAGGACATACTGTGAAAAGCTTAACAAATAAATTTGTTTGACATGAGAAACATCATGTAAGATTTATCACAGCTATATAACATTTTGGATGGCTGTGCTCAAAACTTAAAACATGCCTATTTTACGATCTGCTCAACAAAGTGGCGATTTGGCTGCCATACAAAAATGACTTAATTATATGCAGTTATAATTAAAATGTCATTATTTATTCCCCTTTTCATGCAGAAAGTAAATGTTGCACACTAATCATTTAAACGTTGCTTATTGATTTATGCTGAACTCTATAACATATAGTGTTAATGTTCATGTGCAATTACACTTACACTGACGCTTAGACAGACTCATGCCCTGAAGAGCTATTTCACAGTCCATCTGCCTATTAAAGAAGAAGTCTCATGAGCAGTGAAAACTTAACTGCTGATTTATTGATTCATGTTAAAATACTTTTCTTGGCACAAGAACTACTAAATGATTCTCCTTTAAATAACTTCTGTGTATCTGCTGTTGCTGCCTGCCAACTCCTCCTCTGCCAGAAGTCCAATTTGTGGGTGTTCCTACCATGCATCTCACAAAGGGGTTAATTTGCTAAAACTGGAGAGTAAAAAGTGACCAGGTGTGCTTCTCAAATCAATATTTGTATTCAAGTGACAGAAATCTAAAAAAAAAAAAAGGAAATACAAATTCATCAAAGTGATATAAAAAATCCAAAAGAAAATAATTTTTTATATATGTATTATTATTAAATAAATGCCCAGATAAACAACAGGGCTCATGGAGACTGAAATGTGCAAAAAGCAATAATAATGTGCAATGGCAGGGTTTTAACACAGATCCTTTTCCACAGTGTATCACGCCTCTTACCAGAGACTGTGGATCTCAAGCTATAGAGCTAAAATTCACTTTGAACTCCACACACTCCTCTGTTATTCAGAGAGGATAACCTGTCATCCACCAACAAGGTTCAGCATTATCAGTCAAACACTTTCTCAATTAGAAAACCCAACATATATGGAACAATGATCCTCAACGTTTATCATGTGAAGGAAGAGGTAGGCAATTCATAGTGTAGTATTTTTTATAAAACTTCAATTTATGAAAAAAAATTGTTAAACTTACAATTAAGATGATAAAAAACAGCGGTTGATATGACAAACACAGCCGCAGACCTCGTCAGTCAGTCAGCTCATGTGCACAGACGTCTCAAATGTGGCTCCACCTGACGCGTTTCCCCGTAACAGGCGTCAACTGGGAAAGGAGGCTTTTACAGGTAGTTGCTCTGACACACACCCTCCCTCCCTGTTGTAATAACACCAGCGCTGATCTTTGGAAAATATCTGAGGCTGAGACCAGTGCTGTCAATCAGCCCTAGTTAATTATTAATCTCCTTCAAAGCAGCAAGGTCGAATAGCAGTGAAAGAAGGGGTGGCACACTGTTGGGCACTTCAGCTCTGGATCTCTAGCCGCTAAAAAAATTGACAAAATTCTACATGCACTTTGTCCACCAGGGAACAGGCTGAATTTATTATATTTATGATCTTACTTTTTCTTCTTTAAAGTCATATGCTATATTGTTTTAAATTAAAATAAAAAATAGGTTATACTTACCTGAGTTGTGCAATGTTATTGCACAGAGCGGTCCCTTACTTTCTCTTCTTGAAGTCCTCAAGTCCTCTGTTGGTGATGTTCTCTTCTCCCTGCTCTGGGTTCCCCCTTAGCAAGTCGTGTGCTATGGGGGCACCTATGTAAGAACACTCAATAGACACACATAGTGCTGGTAAGCCACACCCCCACCCCCTCCTCACAGGCATATGATAGACAGTAACAGGAGCCTATGGTTGAAGTGAGAGAAGCAGAGCTGCAGCTGGTACAGCGCTAGTGTGGTGAGCCATATGTTATCAATTTAAATAATGCCCTGAACTCAGGTCAAGAAGGGTTTAGTGGACTGCAGAGGTGTTTGGATGCTGAACCTAACCCCATTAGAGTCAAGGGGAGCCAAATTCGTCAAATCATAAATGGCCATTTTCTGAGCTAATGGGGGTGAAACCTGCCCTGGGGAACAGTTGCCAATGCAAAAATAATTATTTAAAAAATTCTATTCGGCCAGGAGGAGTGATTTTTTCCAAAGTACTGACATATACAAAGGAAAACATTTTTAAATTGCTGGCAAATGAATTTTATTTTTTTTAATACACAGACCCAAGGTCTTTGAAAATACATAGCAGACCTCTGAGGGTTTGGTATGGATTTTAAGGGGGTACCCCATGCAAACAAAAAATAATAACCGAAAACCATGTGGCCCTTCAGGAAATCCATATGAGACTCTTCAGGTCTAGTATGGATTTTAGGGGAATTCCCAAGCAAAAAAACAACAAAAAACAACAAAACAAAAAAATGCATGAGGCCTGCCTAAAAATTCACACCAGACACTTAATCTGAGCATGCAGCCTGGCTGGCTAGGAAGGTGCAGAGGGCAAGCGTGTACCCTCCTCTCATGAACCATACCAAGCCACATGTCCATAACATGGGGGGTACCCTGCCCATGTTGATGAGAACAACGTCTTCTTCCCTACAACCAGTGTTGTAAGTAACGGAGTTACAATAAACGCAGTTACCTAACGCAGCCCCTTTTGAGGGTAACGAGTAATCTACCTGATTACTCTTCCCCTCACGGTAACGCAGTTCCCATTACTTGGGGGGCGTTACCCCAATTACATCTACCGCCACTAGATGGAAGCAGAGTAATTGCTTCTGCCGGCGCTGTGAATATGAATATGGGTGGAACTCCACTTTAGAATCATGTGACCGCTGTGATGGCCTGTCACAGCGGTCTGAAAACTCTCAATGGCAAGGAGCCCTGGATACAATGAGCCCCATCCGACTCACACTGACCTATCACCGGGGAACAACTCCGAAAAATCTGACATCTCCATTCCAGATCCCTTGCATCAAATAAAGCTTATATAAGATAAATAAAATAATAAACAATAAACTATAGAAAATCCTTATAAAGTCTAATATACGATTTTAAATTACAGACTCTGTAAACGTCAAGGGAATATATATTATAAACATACATTTTAATCCAGCTTATAATTTAGATGTAATATATAGCAGATGGATAAGGGTTTTAAGTCCTATTAGCTGCACATACATGGTGGGACGGATGCACCTAGGCTGGGATATACACGAGATCACCATTTGTTTTCTTCTCTCAAGGATCTGGCATTCTTTTGTCTTGGAGTATTAACTCACTGCTCCCTGGCAAGCGCCCGTCACCTGCATTCTAGAAAGGAAATCATCTCAACAAAGCATTGTAGAATATTAAAAAAAAGTCAGTTACTTTGCTGAGTAACTAATTACTTTTTCAATGTAGTAACTGAGTCACTAACTCAATTACTTTTTTGGAGGAGTAATTTGTAACTGTAACTAATTACTTTTTTAAAGTAAGATGAGCAACACTGCCTACAACCCTAGCCAGATTGTGGTTGTGGAGCTTATTAGAATCTGGAACCCCTTTTAATAATACGGGGGCGTAGATATTATTTCCCCAATATGAAAACAATATGAAAACAAAACCAGTGACCCGGACACCTGAAAAACCTGGACAGTAACATTAGGCAAATGACAGCTTCCCAACTGTCATCAGATTCATAAGGGAAGGGGCAGGCATAGTAGTGACATCATTACTGGCATGATGAGCTCATTCCTAATACTCAGGCAAAAAACACAGGTAGTGTAATTTTAGAAAAATTTTAAGGAATTACAGACAGTTATACAACTTAGTATAACGGAACAATTCTGAGTGGTATACAGCATAAGTCCATCTGGAAAAGGCAATTAGCAGTCTCATAGAAATATGTCCAGAACAGAAAAGGCAAAAAGAACCTGGCTAAGACTGTGTAGGTCAGGCACAAGACATAACATCAATCCCTCAGCTGTATGATTGTGAACGTTAAATTGTCTTAATTATGCGGAAACATATTTAACAGCCTCTCTAATGAAGAGGTAGACCATGAAAAAAACATAGTTATCTTAACTTTGAAGCCAGTATTAAACATTTAATGTCCCCATTAGCTATTACATGGGTCGTAACAGTAAAAATGCCAGTTAGGGTCTACCAAATAGGTTGAGCACCCAGACAGCAATGTGTGGACATGTATTCTGGGGGAGAAAGAGGAGGGAAGACAAGTAAGGATGAGTAAGGATGAGTAAGGATAGGGGAAGAGCAAGGAAGAAAAAAAATGGGGGTAAATATTAATGGGTAATGCTGTTTAGAGGAGAGTTCACCCCCGGATGTGGGGCCTGAGTACAATTATAATAGAATCAAAGCTACTCAGGAGGCTGCTAAAAATGTCTGATATACATATCAAATATATATAAAGTCACTCCAATAGAACCAGGTTTTCACATCATTGTTCCCCAGTGCCATTGGCGGATGCCACAGCCTCTTCCTGGATTTCATTGATTTTGCATGAACCAAAGGCTAAGTGGTGGGGCAGTTGTTTGCTTCCATAGCAAAGGGATATATGCAAAAGATGAATTAGAAGTGATTTCTTATAATGTTTGTAGCGTAAATTTTAAACTGTAATGTGTTTATACTTCAAATATTCCCATTGAGAAAAAGACACTGGGCTATATTCTCATAGAAATGCGGTGGCGTAGCGTAAGCCATTTACACTACGCCGCCGCAACTTAACAGAGCAAGTGCCGTATTCTCAAAGCACTTGCTCCGTAAGTTGCAGCGGCGTAGTGTAAATGGCCCAGCGTAAGGCCGCGTAATTCAAAGGGGGCGGCTTGTATTTAAATTAAGCGCGCCCCCGCGTCAATCAAACTGCGCATGCGCCGGCCGGGGAAAAAGCACAGTGCGCATGCTCCAGCTCACATCGGAGAGCGTAGTTGAAACCGACGTCAAAATGACGTGATCGTCATTTACGCAATGCCCTATTCGTGAACGACTTAGTAAAACGACGTAACCGACGGAAAAAGACAACGCTGACAAGACGCCATACTTAACATGGCAACGACGGAACTTTGTAAGGTTACCCCTTATTATAGCAGGGGTAACCTTACGCTTACGGAAATGACGTAAACGACGATGGGGCGGCGTAAAAACATTCAGGAATCGGCGTATTAGGCTCATTTGCATAGGCAAATGAGAAAACAACGTAAAGGCCACCTAGCGGCCGGCGTTGTCATTACATCTCCGATCCGACGGTGTAATTGTTTTACACCTGTCGGAACTTTAGTGTATCTATGCGTAAGTGATTCTAGGAATCACACGCATAGATACCCATTGAAAAAAACTGAGATACGACGGTGTATCTGAGATACACCGTCGTATAGCAGCTGAGAATCTGGCCCACTCTCTACAGCCTGTGGGTACCTACTAACTACATTCTAAAACGATCTAAACGGTCCTGGCGCTCAGGGCTAACAATGGAATGCAGCATTCCATAGACTCTGGGCTTTTCGGGGACCCTTTCGGGGCTCCAACCCCCTAAGCCCCACCCTCCCGACGCCCCTGCATGTAAGTGTCCTAATATAGAAAATCAGCAGGTACAGTATTTGTAGCTGTTGACTTTAAATTTTTTCTGAAGGAGTCTGGAGCTCCTCTTAAGAAACTGTAAGTACACTGTACATTATTCTACCAACATAAATTCAGTGACACCAACAATAAAGGACCAGCTAAATGGCACTGGCAGGCACTGGGGTAGTCTGGAGTCTTTCATAAAACCCAGTAAAGATTTACTGACAGTAATATGATCTATTCATTGCCTGTGCTGGCTATGCACGAATATGACCCTGAGCATGACTATAAATACTGAAATACTGTCCTTGCATTTACATGTTTGGTTATCTGAAGCCTTTTTAAAATGAGAGAGTTCATTTAAAAGGAAAAATATACCAATACATTTTCCGACGTTTTTTAAATTGAGTTGGAATATTGAGTTAATCTGTTTTTGTTTACTGTTTATATACAAATATTCCCAATACGATATGGGTTTTCTTAACCTCTTACCGCAAGCCACATGTATATATACAGCCTCTCTGGGGTTGGGTTTCAAAGCAGAACTCAATGAAAATATTGTATTCTCCCATCCATTGGGCCTCTGTCTGTACTGCATGGGTTAACTGCTTGTTTAGTCTATGGGCGCAAGGGAAAGCTGTACTTACCCAGTCCTTCGATCCTTCAGAAAATCAAGCTCCCCTACATCCAGCGGTGGACTGTTCCTGCCGTCCTCACATCAAGAATCAGTCTATGGGCGTGATGACTTCAGGAACTGCTAGTGCGCGTGAGGGCAGGAGCGGCGGGGAACGGCCTTTTGGCTGGCAGATTATGTAAGTATATCTCCACTCCACAATGCTCTAGAATCTAGATGAAAACAAGCAGTTAACCCATGCAGTGCAGGCACAGCCCCACTGCATGGAATTTTTTTTCCCCCTGGAGTTCATCTTTAACGCCAATCAGCTGCATACATGTATTTCTATATAAACAGTTAATTGAGATGAAAGCACGCTCCCTGCACACTCTCAGGCCTCGTACACACGAGGCAATCTATCTGTTCAAATCGGTCGGACCGACCGATTTGAACAGATCTGTCTGCTTGGATTTTGGTTTGCTCACATGTTTCTAAATTTCCCGCCGTGCATTGCGCTAAATGATATACATATTTTTTACGTAGACGTGAGTTACGTACATCCCTATTCACGGACGACTTGCTCAAACAAAAATAAAAATTCAACTTTCGACGCGGGAACGACGGCCATACTTAACATGGCAAGTTTATCTATACGCCGCAAAATACCAGCTTTAACTATACGCCGGAAAAAGCCGACTAGAGACGACGTAAGAGAATGCGACGGCCGCGCGTAGGTTCGTGGATCGTCGGAAATAGCTAAGTTGCATACCCGACGCGGAAAACGAAGTGAACGCCACCCAGCGGACGCCGAAGTATTGCATCTTAGATCCGAAAGGAGTACAAGGACGTATACCTGTCGGATCTAACCCAGAAGCCGTCGTATCTTGGTTTGAGGATTCAAACTAAAGATACGACGCAGGAACTTTGAAAGAACACCGGCGTATCGGTAGATACGCTAGTGTACTCTCTCTGTGGATCTGGCCCATAGTTTTTAATAGTGCATGTTTCCAACACAGAATTGTTGATTTTATTGCATTTTAGCCCCATTCAGATTGATAAAGGTACTAATACAGGTACCAAAACACATTCCAATACAAGTTGTCATGCATATTTTAGTATATGCTGTAGAACCTAAATAAATTCTGATATATGTTTCCTAGGTTATTGTCACAACAGATCTAAAAATGCAGTGCACAACGCATCTTGTTGCTTGCTTTAACACAAGCCATTGCGATTTTAGAAAGGCCATACACTAAATGATGAATAATAATATATATTATTTTATGCTTAGTCTGGTAGTATTATTATATTATCAAATAAAGTACATTAATAGCTCATTCCTATATACACTATATTACCAAATGTATTGTGATGCCTGCCTTTACATGCACATGAACTTTAATGGCATCCCTGTCTAAAGCCTCATACACACGATCGGACTTTCATCTGACTTTTCAGTGGATTTTGGTCCGAAGGGGCGTTGGCCGTGAACTTGGTATGCATACACACGGCAGAACTTTTTCAGCCAACATTCACCAAATCACATGTTTTTTTAGATCTTTACCGCCACCCTTTGATCAATTTCTGCTATTGTTGCCTGATGTTTAGCATTGGTTATGAGCATGCGTGTTTGTACTTTGGACTTTAGTACACATGATAGGATTATCCTCCATCGGACATTAAATGCCTGAAAGTTTGAGAACATGCACAGCGAACATTTGTCCGTTGAAAAACAAGGACAGAGGGTGCACCAGCCTTGCAAATTACCTTTGCAACACAGAGATGTATTACAAATCAAATATTGTACTCACAGATGAGGGATAACATCTGTTGGATGAGGTCAAAGATGGACCTTGCTTTTTTCGCTTGATTTTATCCCTCGTTTGTGAGTACAATATTTGATTTGTAATACATCTCTGTGTTGCAAATGTAATTATCAAGGCTGGTGCACCCTTTGTCCTTGTCCTTTACATATTAACCACTTAAGAACAGCCTAACACCAATATACGTCGGCAGAATGGCACCGCTGGGCACAATCACGTACCTGTACGTGATTGTTAAATGCCCAGCCATGGGTCCGAAGCTCCGTGACCGCGGCCACGGGACCCACGGACCCGATCGCCGCCGGAGTCCCGCAATTGGTCCCTGGAGCTGAAGAACGGGGAGAGGTGTGTGTAAACAGTGGCGCGGTCATTGATCGTCTGTTCTCTGATATAGGGAAAGGCGATCAATGACATCACACATCCATTCCCGCCCCCTAAAGTTAGAAACACATATGAGGTCACACTTAACCCCTTCAGCGCCCCCTAGTGGTAACTCCCAAACTGCAATTGTCATTTTTACAGTAAACAATGCATTTTTATAGCACTTTTCGCTGTGAAAATGACAATGGTCCCAAAAATGTGTCTGCCATAATGTCGCAGTCACGAAAAAAATCGCTGATTGCTGCCATTAATAGTAAAAAAAACATTATTAATTAAAATGCAATAAAACTATCCCCTATTTTGTAAATGCTATAAATGTTGCGCAAACCAATCGATAAACGCTTATTGCAATTTTTTTACCAAAGATATGTAGAATATTCTGATCCTTTACCTGCATATTGGTCCGGGTCTTAAGTGGTTAAGAATGCACTACTGTGCATTGTTGTCTGCTGACTTCCAAAATAAAACGTAGATGCATCTTTTTGGTGTGTTGCACCAATGTACGTTGACGTGTTGTGTAGCCGCACTGTGTATATGTAAGACTAGTAAGTGAATGGTTCCATTTAGTGGATGCAAGGAAGAACAGGCATAATAGTGTCCTCATTTAATAGGTCAGAATTTAACTTCCCAAGGTCAAAAAAGTATGACTTTTCTATACACTTAGGGATTAAATGCATAATGACGGAAACATCTGCATATGAAGTATAGCAATTAAAGTATTCATCATAGCTTTCTGTATTACAAATGGATCTGGGAATTGATTGATTTATGTTATTAATATTTATAGCTTGTCATTTTTTGGGTACTCCGAGAATATGTGACATTACATTGATTAAGTCTGATCATTATTAAAGTACAATTCGCTGGGCATTGGTTGGGAAATGAAGGTCCATAAAAGCTCTTCTTTCAATTTAATATAATCATAATTCAGTCATGCACCTTCATATCATTAATACATGCATTTCCAGTACCCATCTTTAAAGGTTAGGAAATGAAAGCTTACTGTTAAAATTTTGCTGTTGGCTTTAGCAGCTCCGGAATTGAATTGAAATGTCTTATGTGAACTTGTTTGGTGGGATGAAGCTTCTCATGCTTAAAGGATCACTAAAGAAAAAAAATGTATTTGCTAAAATGCGATGCAGTAGCCTATAAAGACATATTAGTTTAGTGATTTAAAAAAAAAAAAAAAATTTAAAGCGATTAAATTCTATGGTATCTCTTACCTGCATCTATCTGGTTTTGTTTCTGCCTTGCACTTCCTGATTTTTGCCGCTCGTTCGTGAGAGCGACGTCGCCGTCATGCTGGGAACTTCCATTCCCAGTATGCTTTGCGCATCGCGCATGCACAGTTAAAAGAAAAACGGGGCGCGCGCTCTGTGCACTGATTTGAATAGCCCGCCTACTATACCTCACACTATCACTAATTACTAATTACTATTACTAATCACACAGCCAGCAAGACAGCGATACCCTGCAGACAGCAAGAGACAGACTAAGTGTGTTCTTATGGGCGGTTTTCCGAAAGAAAAGGGGCGGGGTCCAGGCGAGGCAGTGCAGGGGAGTTATTCAAAGGGAGGAGGTACTATGGTCTTAGCCACACAACGCTCACACCCCCTTCAATTCTCTGCTGCACGTTCACACACAGTGCTGTAGTTCAGAGAACGGGGACGAGCACGGCTTGGACCACAGTGAAGAAGCTCCCATGAGATTTTTACTATGGAGCCAGACAACCAGGAAGTGAGGATTCCAGCAAAGGATTACAACTGCTTCAAAGCAAAAACAGACAATGAGGACATGAAATCAAGACTGCTATAAGGTAAAGCAAGCTATTTAGCGCAAAAAATGTTTTCCTTTAGTGATCCTTTAAATTTCCCCCAGTTTATTTACAAAATGGCATAAACAACATTACATTAACCCCTATGGTGCAGACATAACACAAATATGCAACCCCACTAAACTGGGCTTTTTCCCGCGGGGCTGCATATTTGCTGCATATCTCTGATTGGCTATCACAGTAATTAGTCACTGTGAAGCTCTTTTGGAAGATTAGTCTGAATGCAAGAAATCTCAGGATAATAATGTAGAACTAGGAAAATCCTTACATCAGAACACAAATGAGTCTTTAACCGCCTGCCGACTGCCTCACGCACTTATACTTCGGCAGAATGGCACAGGCAGGCAAAGCAACGTACCGTATTTGCCAGCGTATAAGGTGACTGGGCGTATAAGACGACCCCCTAATTTCCAGCTAAAATGTTGGTTTTGGGTTATGCTCGCCGTATAAGACGACCCCCTTCCCCCCCTCGCTGTGCCATTGCCTCACCACACTGTGCCATTGCCTCACTGTGCCATTGCCTCACCTCACTGTGCCATTGCCTCACTGTGCCATTGCCTCACTGTGCCATTGAGTCACTGTGCCTTACTGTGCCATTGCCTCACTGTGCCATCGCCTCACCGTGCCATTGCCTTACTGTGCCATTACCTCACTGTGCCATTGCCTCACTGTGCCATTGCCTCACTGTCCCTTACTGTGCCATTACCTTACTGTGCCATTACCTCATTGTGCCATTGCCTCACTGTGCCATTGCCTCACTGTGCCATTGCCTCACTGTGCCATTACCTTACTGTGCCATTACCGCATTGTGTCATTGCCTCACTGTGCCATTGCCTCACTGTGTCATTGCCTCACTGTGCCATTGCCTCACCTCAATTTGCCGATCTTCATTCCTTTATGCCTGGCAGAAGTGAGTCAGACTGCGGGCATCCATTTTTTAAAAGCCGCGCCTCCTTCTCGTGGTGTTCCGTGATAGGCAGAACACTCTGTTTCCCAGAAGAGCCTGTGTTCAGTGTTCCACCTATCACGGAGGTCCTCTCGTCCGAGGCCAAGGACAAGGCGATATCCAAGATAGGTGGAATACTAAACACAGGCTCTTCTGGGGAACTGACTATTCCGCCTTTTTACGGAACACCACGAGGAGGAGGCACGGCTTTTAAAAAATGGACGCCCGCAGTCTGCATCCGGCGTATAAGACGATCCCCAATTTTTGAGCCATATTAGGCATGTGCAAAAGTGAAAAATTCGTTTCGTTTCGTTTCGTTTCAATTCGTCATTTAATAAATTTCGTTAAGTTAGGTTCGTTACATGTGTTGAATTCGTTTTCGGAATTCGTTCGTTTTCGACCGAATTTCGAAAAATACAGTCGAAATCGAAAATATTTCGACCGTTTTTCGAATTCGTTCGTTTTCGACCGAATTTCGAAAAAAATCGGTCGAAATCGAAAATATTTCAACCAGATTAGAAAACAAATAGTCTCTTTTCTAATAGAATTTTTTTCGAATTAAATTCGAATTTTTTTTTTTTTTTTTTTTTTTTTTTTTTTTCGAATTCCGATCGAATTTAGTCCGCGGGTATTCGATTCGGAATTCGAAAAAAAAAATTCGATTTCGACTTTTTTTTTTTTTTCGAAATTCGGTCGAAAATGAACGAATTCGGAAAACGGTCGAAATTTTTCGTTATTATAGCAATTCGGAAATTCGTATGCATCCGAATGTCCGAATAATGGAAAATTCGTCCGAATTTCGATTCGGAACGAAACGAAATGCACATGCCTAAGCCATATTTTTAACTGTAAAGGGTCATCTTATACGCTGGCAAATACGGTATGTATACATTGCTTTGGATCTGCTGCCCTACATGCGCACATTCCCAGCCGCAGTCTCGCGTGACCATACTCGCGTGACCTGCGGACTCGATATCCGCCGGTGTCCCTGTTCTGCCTAGTGACAGGAAAGTGATTGTCTGCTCCCTCTCTTTGGGAGCAGTGATCAGTGTCATGTCACAGTAAGCCCAGACCCCACACAGTTAGACTCACTCCCTAGGACACACTTAACCCCTTCCTAGCCCCCTAGTGGTCAACCCCTTCACTGCCAGTCATATTTATACAATAATCATTGCATTTTTATAGCACTGAGGCTGTATAAATGTGAATGGTCTTAAAATAGCGTCAAAAGTGTCAGGCCGCGTACACACGATCAAATCTATCTGCTGGAAACGGTCTGACAGACCCTCTCAGCAGACAGATTTGATTGTGTGTACGGGCGAGCAGACGGATTTGTCCAGCAGACAGATTTTAAAGCCTGCTTTAAAATCTGTCTGCTGGGAACCCGTCGGACCGATATGTCTGCTGGTTTGTACGCTAACCAGCAGACATATCTGCCCGCACATGCATCGAATGGATTTGACGCATGCGCGGAAGTGTTTTACTTCCTGGTGCGGTGACGTGGCGGCGTCAACGTCACCGCCACGTCACCGCGCTGTCTGCCGACGGAGATTTTGGTTTGATCGTGTGTACAGCAATCAAACCAAAATAGCCAGCTGACAAATCTGATCAAATCGGTCTGTCCGACCGATTTGAGCAGATTTATTTCATCGTGTGTACGCGGCCTCAGGTGTGTTCGCCATAATGTCACAGTCATGATAAAAATCGCAGATCGCCACCATAACTAGTAAAAAAATATGTAGAAGAATATGCATCATCATCCACCTAAACTGAGGAAATTTTTTATTTTGTTTATATTTTTTGGGGGTATTTATTATAGCAAGAAGTAAAAAATATATATTTTTTTTCAAATGTGTCGCTCTATTTTTGCTTATAGCGCAAAAAATAAAAAGGTGATTAAATACCACCAAAAGAAAGCTCTATTTGTGGGGAAAAAAGGACGTTGATTTTGTTTGGGAGCCATGTCGCATGACCGCGCAATTGTCAGTTAAAGTGACACAGTACCGAATGGCAAAAAGTGGCCCGGTCATTTGGCAGCCAAATCCTCCGGGGCTGAAGTGGTTAATGTGTTTCTGTCCACCATGGGCAATATGGCCTCACTTTCTCCTTCTTGTTTCTCCGGGTATCATCCACTGCTGTGCTGTGGCTCAGCTTCTGAACCTATATCCTTAAAACAAAGAGGATGAAGTGAGGCCATACTGCCCATGGTGGACAGAGACACATCACAGACTCATCTGCGTTTTGATATAAGGATTTTCCTGGTTCTACTATTTAGTCATATTCCTGGGTATTCTTGCATTTAGACTAATCTTCCAGAAGGGGGAGCTTAGAAGGAAGTTCACCAGCTGCACCAAATGCCAACTTGTCATCCTGTGCTGTGCACAGCGCTTTATGACTTTCTAACCAAGAGGTCATTTATATCTGGTAAGTGAGCACTTTTTAGCACAAGGTGATCTGCATGCTGGCTGTGGAGGATAGCTGAATCTGATCACTTCAGTAGGATTCATTTGTGTGGAGACACAGACATTTTACTATATATAGACCTATGCAGACTTTTGGACACTTGAGATATTTATGATTAAGGGTTTAACTTTTATTAAGCCCCAAACAGCTCATAGAGTAAGGTGACCAGATTTTTTAGATGAAATCCGGGGACATACGTTTTTTTTACTAGTAATGGCGTCAATCAGCAACTCTATGCCCATCGCCACCGCTCACCTCACAGCCTGTCAAGTTTCACTCTCCGGGCCCCAGGCTACTACTGGGTGAGGAGCAGAGGAAGATCACTCCACCAGGGAAGGCAAGTTGATAAGCAGGCAGACGGCTGGCCGGGAGAAGAAAATGCGAGCGGAGCTGAATGGGCATGCACCCAAAACTGAAGAAATATTCCCTCCTCTCCGACTAGCACATGATCATCAGAAAGGGACACAGATAATGGATAAAAATACACCCCCCTAATTTAGCAGGAGCGGAGGTTTGTATTTTCAGTTTTTTTTTTTATTAATTCTGCACTGGCTGTCTTTGAAATTGCCTCAGCCCCTGTTCAAATCCAATCCGGGAACAAAACCGGGGACAGACTTGGTCCAGGGACAGTGTCCTTAATCTGGGGACTGACCCCGGAAACCTGGGATGTCTGCTCACCCTATAATAGAGGTTACAAACTCACACATTCTTACTTGTTTCCCACAGGGGATCTAGCTTCTGGAGAAACACCAATGACCAACCAAGTGGAAGCGCAATACGTCAAATGGGCCCTCCAGTTTTGTAATTCAAATATTCACTAACCCTCCAAAGAACCCCTGACACACCAGGTTGCTGTGCCATTTTTTTTTTGTAAATAATACCTCTCCATAAGCATTGACTTACAAGCAACCACAATTCTACGGTAGGTGGGTGGGGAAACTTCCTCTTCACCCAAACTTTTCAGAATGAATACCAAGTATCCTTTACATGAAGCACCCTTGCAACTCCACCTTGTCCATCTGACCTTCAACCTTCAGTATACACCTATACATCCTTCACATTAATCTACTGTTTCTCCCCTGTCATGCAGACCCTGCACCCGTTTTCTCTTCTCTGGGTCTTACTGTACTTTAGCTGTCTAAGTGTCATTCACAGCTGCCAGTTAGAGTTTACAGTTACTTCAAGGAAATCTTATCATTGGAGAACCATAATGCAGCATACACACGATAGGATTTTCTGTTGGAAAAACCTTGGATGGTATTATACAGAATTCCGCTCAAGCTTGGCTTGCATACACACGGTCACACAAATGTTCTCTGAACTTTCAACTGTCAAGAATGTGGTGACGTACAACACTACGACGAGCCGAGAAAATTAAGTTCAATGCTTCCGAGCATGCGTCTAATTGTTTTCGAGCATGCATCAGAATTTTGCTTGTCGGAATTGCTACAGACGATCAGATTTTCCAATTGGAATTTTTTCTGGCAGAAAATTTGACAACCAGCTCTCAATCTTTTGTTGGCAGAAATTCTGACTTTCCGAATTTCTGTTTAAAAGCTCACATCATTTGCTGTCATAATTTCCGATCGTGTGTACGGCAGCTGCGCAGCTGTAAATCTTCAACCTCTATGCCCCGTACACACGATCGTAAATTCTGCAAGCAAAAGTCTGATGTGAGCTTTTGAATGAAAATTCCGACCATGCTCTAATCAAACTTTTGCTGTCGGAATTTCTGCCAGCAAAAGATTGAGAGCTGGTTCTCAAATTTTCCGATGGAAAAAATTCCTATCAGAAAATCTGATCGTCTGTAGTAATTCCAATGCAAAAAATTCCGACGCATGCCCGGAAACAATTTGACGCATGCTTGGAAGCATTGAACTTAGGAAGACAGCCTCAGAAGAAGAACAGATTATTTTTTTAATAGGGGGTAACCGGCAGTGAGGAAGAAGACAGCAGTGAGAGAAGATAGCACAAGAAGACAGGAGAAGATGACTCAGAGCTATTTTTTTAATAAAGTACTTGTGAAAACCCAGCTATTGTTCTTTTTCACATTTCACTGCTTTTTGAGGTGAATGGGTGGGGGTACAATGTACCGATACCTACCGAACACCCGCCGAACACCCTGCAAATTCGGGTGATCCTCAAATGAGGTGAACAGACAATGTTAAATCCGAACTCATGCTTCGGCCGAATCATTCGACCAACACTATTTTCTATGTTTCTGTCCAGAATCGGGCTAAACACTGACAAATATTAATATGCTATGGGCTCTTTTCCACTTATACTTATTGCATGTTTTATGTGTGTTTAAACACACATAAAACATGCAATAAGTGTAAGTGGATTTTTTTTTCTAAAGAGTGAAAAGTATTTGTCATACCAGTAAAAACAGAGGTCTCAGTTACATATGTTTGCAAAAAAAAACATGCATGTAAATGTGAGTTTTCATTCTCAAGACCCTGGGCAAACAGTTGAATGTTTCAAAAAAATACTTCTAATTACACTTACAAAAACAAAATTCATTTTCGAACAGACAATACATGAAATCCATTTGTTTTTATTAAATATTGACCATTTAACCTTTAAAGATTGTGTAAAATAAACATTAGGAGTTATAAGTCAATAGCCTTTGATTTACTGAAAGGTTAATGTTGGCCATCATTAAGCCTTTTGCAAATATCCATGTACCACAAATGACAATGTGACGCAATGTTATTGTGTGCTTTCTTTTATGCATAGTGCAAATGTCAGTTTTTAACTATTCTAAATGTTCAAGTTTTTTTTTTTAATACAAGTTTGTTTTCTGATTCATTTCAAAGCAAAATTCACCAAAAAAAGAACAATAAACACAGCCACAGAGCTTAGAAAACTGTCTGTAAAGAATTGTTGATACTAGAAAAAAGTTTGTGTAGCACTCCCTGACCCCTGGAGGCACGGTGGTTCTCCCAGAGACAGGGTAGGCGGATGTTTAATCTGACAGTGTCATTCTCAAGCAATAATGGGAAATGAGAATAGATGGATTGAAACTTAAGAAAGGGATTAACTCCAGGGATAAAGTGATTATTCTCCCACTCTACAAGACTCTGGTCCAGCCGCACCTGGAGTATGCTGTCCAGTTCTGGGATGTACTGGAAATGGAGCGAGTACAAAGAAGGGCAACAAAGCTAAAAAGGGTCCTGGAGGACATTAGTTACAAAGAAAGGTTTCGAGCACTGAACTTATTCTCTCGGGAGAAGAGATGCTTGAGAGGGGATATGATTTCAATTTACAAATACCATACTGGTGACCACGCAATAACAAGACACGTGGTCACACATTAAAATTAGAAGAAAAGAGGTTTAACCTTAAACTACGTAGAGGGTTCTTTACTGTAAGAGAGGCAAGGATGTGGAATTCGATGGTTTCAAAAAAACTATTAGATAATCACACATATACGTATCAGTTTTCCACATTTCAATCTATCTCCTTAGCGCATTATATTACCCCTTTGTTGATAATCATAAATATCAGAACTTGTGTTTATCAATTAATATGAATTCCACAGTGAAGACACCAATATTGTGTGTGTATATATATATATATATATATATATATATATATATATATATATAAATTAATACAAAAACAAGAAAGTCCACATGAATCCACAAAATTCTCCTTAAAGGGGTTGTAAAGGAAATAATTTTTTTCCCTAAATAGCTTCCTTTACCTTAGTGCAGTCCTCCTTCACTTACCTCATCCTTCCATTTTGCTTTTAAATGTCCTTATTTCTTCTGAGAAATGCTCACTTCCTGTTCTTCTGTCTCTAACTCCACACAGTAATGTGAGGCTTTCTCCCTGGTGTGGAGAAAGCCTCTTGAGGGGGGAGGGGGCGAGCAGGTAAGTCAGGACATTCTCTACTTTGCAGATAGAGAAAGGAGCTGTGTGTTAGTGGGCGTCCTGACACTCCTGCTCACCCCTCCCCCTCAAGAGGCTTTCTCCACACCAGGAAGAAAGCCTTGCATTAAGGATGAGGTAAGTGAAGGAGGACTGACCTAAGGTAAAGGAAGTTATTTAGGGAAAAAAATATTTTCATTTACAACCCCCTTAAGCCGTGCATAAATGTAGTGAGTATCCCATCTTTGTGCAAAACTGCTACCTTCAATAGTAAAAATTCACGCATACCGCAGTGAGTGACCTCTCTCTAGAAAGGTCTACAAGGCTCCAATTTTAATCCTTCAGGAGTAAATTATTAAACATGGCTCAAAACTCTCTCTCTTTACAGGACAGGCAATGTGTGGTAATCCACCAGATATCCTCTCACATAAGTGGGAATATGAAAACAGTGTGCCAATAGTGTGATATCCTGTATATAGTCTATTAACACAATAAAATCATACTTACATGATAAAACAAGTTAGAGTGCAAGACAGTAACAAATTCTTTATTGGCAATTTACATTACACCTGCACTTCCGGGATCACTGAGGTGCGAATAAGTCAGCTTGCAGCTCCACCCTATGCGTTTTGTCACACGTGACGTTGTCCAAGGCCACGATCTCACATTATTTTCAGCATCGAACAACGGACAGTTGGGCATTTTTTCCAACTGCTTCTGAACTCTCCTCTATGTTATCTTATCAGTATATGTACATCAAGGCGTTTATAGTCGTTACTAGGCAGTTAAGTTTAGAGGCTTTTTTCTGGAACCCAAAAAATGCATTCATAAGCTGTGTTTGGAGGCATTTCAAGTGGCAAATGTGGCTAAACGAGGCTAAATGCAGTAACTCACGTTTAGCAGTGTTTCGTTTACAGATGTTTTTCATTTTAACAACAAACATTTTTTTTTTAAATGCTTCTAGAAGCAAACGCGGCTAAGCGCGTTATGTAAACGCAGCTAAACGCCCGTTATTATACGCCGGTCTCTAGCTGTCAAGTTAATTCATTCAGAAGAGGTTGAACAACGTCCCGTGTACATGAAGCCTTATGCCGCGTACACACGACCGTTTTTCATGTCATGGAAAAAAAAAAACATTTTCTCGAAGTGATTCCTCGCAAGCCTGCCTTGCATACACACGATCATGATAAAAAAAATGCTTGAGCAACACGTACAACGGCACTATAAAGGGGAAGTTCCATTCGAATGTCGCCACCCTTTGGGCTGATTATGCAAATTTTCCTTCTCATAACTTGTTTCCGAGCATGCACGTTTTTTCCCCGTCATTAAAGCGTCGGCTTTTTTTCACGACGAGAAAAACGACGACGTAAAAAATGTTGAGAAAAAATAGAGCAGCTCCTTAATTTTTAATGCCCATTTTTCTCGTGGAGAAAAATGCTCTGGAGCCTACACACAATCTTTTTTAATGACCAATTTAAAAAACTGAATTTTTCTCGTCATGAAAAACGGTCGTGTATACGCGCCATTAGTCCTTGCTGCCCTTTGTAAGTAGGAAAAACTCCAAAACAACTAATTAGTATTTTACTAGTATTGTAGTAAATAAATGAATACAAGCTTCTGCACAGTGCATGTATTTTACTGATTATATACTCATGTGTCACATTTATTTTAAGACTTTATTCGTTTTGCTGTATGCTTCCATTAAATTCAGTTTGGCGTTTTGGTACATGTTAAAATTAATTACATAATCGGTGAACAAGTACTTTTCTGTATTAACTTCAAGATTTAGTTCCTCTGTTTTTTTTTTGTTTCAATGTACAGTAATTTTATTTTATACCAACATATATAACTCAATAACTTTGTAAATAATTTGCTAACCTTGCATTTTGGTAACTTTTAAAGTAAGCTATGATTAAATAACAGCTGTGTGTGAAATGTACCTACGTGGCATAACTGTTTGGATTAGATATTTATTTCCCTTCATTAATTTATCAAGAGAATTTTGTTTTATGTCATTTTTTTGCCCTGCATTTCATTTAGTGTCAGCATGACTCACAAACGCAGACATCTGGGTATATGTTATGTTAAAGTAATAGACACAATTACTCATTTAATGTATTTATTTGAAAAACTAGAGAAAATTATGAAAACTGATTTTATAGTTCTGTCGGGTCTTTGAGGCTCAACACTCTAGATTTATTTTTGTCTGTGTAACAGTAAAAGCATTTGCATTGATTAGTGCCGCAATTTTTTTACCTATTTACCTGGTTTCTTTTTTTTTCTGTAACCTTGTACTTTTTAAGAAATTGCAACTATGAATATTCCTGAATACAGAAATGTATTAGATTGGTATAAGAATTATGGCCTATATTCACGTACCTGGGCGCATCTTTATTCTGGCATAGCGTATCTTGTTTACGCTACGCTGCAGCAACATTGAGAGGCAAGCCTGGTATACGCGCAATGTTGCGGCGGTGTAGCGTATAGTTGTCGGCGTAAGCCGATGTAAGTCAAATTAGGTGGAAGTGGGCGTGATTTATTATAATGAAACGTGACCCCATGTAAATGAAGGGCCGAACGAATATCGCATGCGCCGTCCCGTGGACGCTTCCCAGTACGCATGCGCAGAATCATGTCGGGACAAACACCTAAGATACGTTGAATCACTGAACGTACTTACGCCGTCATAAGTACAAATGTGCGCCGTCATATTGTTAAGCCGATTCGCGAAGCTAGATACATCGTAAAACAAGGCGTCAGCCGCCCGAAGTAACTTGCCTACGCCGGCGTATCGTGGGCTCATAGTTACGCGTAAAACTTGTGGGTGCATAGTTACGCGTAAAACTTTCGTGAATCCGGGTCTATGTATACAGTGTTCTCATCATGAGCTTAATGAAAATTAAGTTTTAAGGCTTAAATAGCAATAATTTGAATCATATATTTTTCAAGGATCACCCACCCGCCACAGCCAATTATAAAAGCATATTGATGATAGACATCATTGGCAAACATTACAAGAATGACAATTTCTGTAACTCCCAAAAATTGTCCTTGTCTTGACCAATTTAAACTAAATTTGTAATTACTGGGAAAACTATTTTTTTTGTTATAGATAATTTTAGTGGTGTGTTTATGAGCCTGCCCAAAAGTCCATCTATACTAAAAAAAAATATCCTTTTTATTGGCAAGTGGGGATGTTTATCATAATTATGACCCAATGGGAAGGTTAGTAGGCCAAGTCTTCACTGCAATAAGAATTTTCATATTATCATTCTCCAAGTTTTAGGACTCCTAGGGTGCCTATAAAGACATTTAAAGACATATGCAGATGCCAGCCTATTGTATTTTGGAAACTAATAGATGTACATTATGTTAATATGTGTGCTAGAATTGATAAACAAAGATTAACAGACAAGCTGGAAGACTTACTTAAAAATGCTGTTCCCTCTTGTGCTGGTCAAATGGCTAAACATTAACATATTTGGTCATGCAATGATAAAAAGAAAGATAGACTTCACATTGGCTGGTCAGTCTCTGTAGCATAGACCTGCCAAAGATTTTGGTCAAATGACCAGTTCTGCAAGAAGCAGGATTTTCTTCAGGAAAGGAGCCTGAAGCTGACTTTTCCACAGCAAAGGCACAAATTGCATTTTTTTTTTAACCGACCACTGCAAGAATGTTAATAAAACTTTAAGTTAACTTTTGAGTGCTGTTTGCTTTAAGGCCTGTGTACATAGGATTTTGTTCACATAAGAACTGATTTTCTTCCTATGCAAGTCAATGAAAATGCAAAAGCAGCTAAGAATGATGTCAAATGCAGGTTGAAAGGAGGTCAAAAGCAGGTAAGAAGGAACTCAAAATGACCTTGAGAATTTTAGGGCTTTTCAGTTTGTGTAGCTCCCCTGCTGTCTGGTTGAATATGTTTTGAAAATGTTGTCTATAAAAATTATGGGCAGACAGCAAAAGGTATTATCTTTCCAGGTAAATGAGAATGGTCATAAGTGCGTAAGTGGGTTATATTTATAGCACCCTAGTGTTAGTACAAGGAAATGTATCTGGCCCATGGATAAACCTGAGGCATGGAATCTGGGTCAGGGTTATTAGAGGCCAGGATTGTGTGACTCATCCTGGCAGCTCTCTAGTGCCTTCCCCTGTTTCTAGAATCTTGGAGAATGTTCTAGAACAGTGGTTCTCAACCTGGGGTCGGGACCCCCTCAGGGGTCGAATGATGATTTGCCAGCGGTCACCAAATCCTGGGCTGTTCCTGAAGCCTGCACCACTCTCCCAGCCTTTTTGCTGCTGCCCAGCTGGGCTGTTCCTGGAGCCTCCCACTCACCCTCTTCGCAGCCACCCATTCAGTTCACAGCATGGCTGGGGGGCAGAGACTAGAGGTCGACTGACTGGTGAGGAATGTGTAGTGAGAGGGGCTAAGGAGACTGATTTTGGCATAGGTATCACTGTTACGAGATGCCACAAAGTCCGAAAACACAGTGAGTAACACTACCTTCGATTATAGTTGCCATTAAAAGTCCCCACTACAGTTCTGAGATCAGCAGATGACCTTGATCAAGGAGCACCTAAGTTGGCTGATCAGAACTCCCCCCAACTCTGCTACTCATCCCATTCCCCCCACCTCCCTACAAAGGAGTAAGAGAAGGAATAAAAATAGAGAATACATGGAAGGGAGTTGAAAAGAGGGGGAGGAACAAAGAAAAAGGGAGAGAAAGAATAAGAGAAAGAACAAGAAAGACGACTAGAGAGAGGGATGGGGGAAAATAAAATAAATTAGGATAGAGAAAGATGAAAGGGAAAGAAAGGAGAACAAAGAGAAAGAGTGGAACATCCTAAAATATACCATAAGGGGTTTTAATACTGTACGAGTGGAAGGGACTTGGGGAGCTGTAAATGTCTGTGAGTTAGGGGCGCAAATGATTTGTGTTGCCTTGGGTGCTGACAACCTACGCTATGAAAATAATTTTACTGTTAGGCCTCGTACACACGAGGGGATATGTCCGCTGAAAACGGTCCGATGGACCGTTTCAGCAGACATCTCCGCTCGTGTGTATGGGCTAGCGGACAGATTTCTCCACCCGACAGATTTCAAAGCATGCTTTGAAATCCATCCGGTGGAATCTGTCCGCCCGACATGTCTGCTGGTTAGTACACTTACCAGCAGACATGTCGTCCCCCACCGCCGCCGCGCCGCCGCCGAATGGATTCGGCGCATGCGCGGAAGTGTTTTACTTCCTGGTGCGGTGACGTGGCGGTGACGCGGCGGCGTCAACGTCACCGCCGCGTCACCGCGCCGTCCGGCGGCGGGGAATTTGATCCGATGGTGTGTACACGCCATCGGATCAAACTCCCGATCGGACATATCCGATGGAAATGGTCCGCGGACCGTTTTCATCGGATATGTCCGATCGTGTGTATGGGGCCTTAGGGGTCCCTACAACTTGGAAAATTTTATCAAGGGGTTCCGGCACTAGAAAGGTTGAGAACCACTGATCTAGAAGATAGTGTGAGGAAGCTTGGAAGGGTTGCTTATCATATTTCCAAGCACACCCCCTGTTGGAGTATGTCAGTTTATATAGTGGGAGTGCCTCATCCACCATCTTTTCCCAACCAGACACTGTTGGCGGGGATAAAGAGACCCATTTAAGTAGGATTGCTTTTGTGGCATAGTACAAAAGGTATGCTATTAGTAATTTAGAGTGATGCGGGCGTTGGTCATCGTCCATCGATCCCTAATACGGCCATGGGATCACATTCACTCTTACCAGGTAGTGACAACCTTAACAATTCTTGAACTCTAAAGCACATCCATGATTAGGGCCAGTTCTGCCACTACTGTGCCAGGGAGCAGCCAGAGTAGTAGAGTATTGGTGTTATAGGGGCAGATTCACAAAACAATTACGCCTGTCTAACTGGGGTTAGACAGGAGTAATTTCAAATTTCCCGCGGCGTATCACTAGTTTGAATTCTCAAACCATGATACGGCGGCTTCGGGCTTCGATCCGAGAGGCTTACGTCTTCGTAAGCCTTCGGATCTACGCTGCCATCTATTTGCGGCCGCTGGGAGGAGTTCGCGTCGTTTTAATGCGTCGGGATATGCAAATGTGTTTTTACGGGGATTCACGAACAAACGAGCGAGCGTCGCAATCGTTTTCGTCTATTTTTTTATACGTAATGTTAGAGCAGCTTTTTGCTGCTCTAACTTTACGTAGCCCATGTTAAGTATGGCCGTCGTTCCCGCTTCGAATTTATTTAATTTTTTTTTTTGTTTACGTAACTCGTCGGGACGTGGATCGCCCGTAAAGTACGCTACATAAACAACGAATGACGTCACGACGTGATTTCGCGCAATGCACGGCGGGAAATTTGCGAACGGAGCATGCGCAGATCGATCGCCGCGGGAACGCGCCTAATTTAAATGTTTCACGCCCCCTACTCGCGCGGATGGATTGCGACGGGAGAAATACACTACGCCGCCGTCGTTTACCGTAGAAAATCTACCTGAATTCCACGTAGAGCAAGGTAAAAAACGGCGGCGTAGTGTATTTCTGATACGCTACGATAATCCATTTCTCTGTGAATCTGCCCCATAGGTTTTAACTAGTACTGTACAACTGTAAGGGGCCTTGCAGCAAATGGAGAAACGTTTACTTTTTACGAGAACAGTGTGAAGACTTGCAATCCATGCTTTCTTCCCTCTATGGTTGTATTACAGGTGCCTCTGTTTCTTTAACATTCCCTCCTAGCAACTCAGGAGAGCTTTGGAAAAGTGGGTTAAAGGGGCCTGCATTTGCATCTGGGCAAGGTAAGTATATGAGCACTCATCTTTAACCCTCTTAAAATTAAGTGGGGAAAAAAATCTACTGGCAAAATTAACAGGCAATGCAGTATTGTTACAGAAGAACACAGAAGACTGCTGAATCAAAGTGGTTGTAAACCCCCCTGACCTATTTTTACATATAGGTAAGCCTATAATAAGGCTTAAATATAAGTACTTAAAAATATCTCCTAAACGTGTGCCGTTTTGGAGATATTCGCCTTGTAGTGTGCCAATGATGTCATTGGCGCATGCTCAGTAAATAAACGGCCCTCCATGCCCTTTCTTTCACCAGTGTGTCCCGTGACTGGCGGCTCCCACGTGCATGCATGGTAGTGATGTCACATGGCTCCGGCCAGTCACAGAGCCAGAGTCCATGTCCCCGGAAGGAAGAGGGGCGAAGATGGATGCCTCTCCCAGTGGAGACATTGTAGGCTTTGTTTCCAGGTAGGTGCCACATAATGGGCTAGCATGCAATGCATACTAGACCAGTATGCTTTTACTTTGCAGGGAAATAAAGAGGAAGTAAAACCCATCAGGGTTTACTTTCGCTTTAATGCTACTCACAGACTATTGAATATGTATTTTTTTGTCCATAGTTACACTTTAAGGAAAATCTTTTGCTTTGCTTGAATGGTCACAGGTTAGCATTAATATGTTTCAGCAAAACAACAATAACAAAAGACTAAAATATAAATATATATATATAATTATATATATATATATATTATATATATATATATATATATATATATATATAAAAAAATATATAAAATATAAAATATAAATATATATAAAATATAAAGGCAATACAAGCCAGTTTGTCTGATGGTTTTTTTTGGTTTACAATGTAGCTGCACCCTACTACTCTTGACAAATCATGATGACAGATTCTGTTCTAGGAAAAGATAACAGGTTATTTAAAACAAGAAATGACTAGCAATTTCACATACCCTGCAGTTTGTGCATGAGCATGACCGCTGGTAAGTCCGTAGATGTGGCCAACGCTTCTGTTAAGCAGAGTTAAAAAAATTGATAAACTGATGATTTCCCCATTTGTTGCTGGAGGTTCACTTATATGATGAATGAACATCATATTTCATATTAACAACCTAAAAAGTTCTGCGGCAGATTGTCAGGAATATAAATAAAAATGGTGGCAGCCAACTTTGAATGATATAGGAAGTAGGGTGAAAGAGTATGCAATTCAAAGCAGTTTGTGCAATTTCCCAACCAAATATAAATTATTCCTGCCATGTAATGGAATACAAAATTATTTGTTGTTTAGCCGCAGGACATGTTTCACCGGGATGGCAAATAAATAAGAAAAATAAAAAACGCTATGCGCTGCTTCAGTAAGGTGACTTCACTAGAAAAGCACTTATGCATGACAGTTAGATGAACTAGTATTAAGAGAATAGTATTTGTGATGCACAGGGGAATATGAAAAGGGAACGAAGTTCAGAGTTGAAAGTCATACATTAAAAAGCAATGCTTTCCTTTCATATGAGAGTATTAACATACAGCTCACAATGCATGATCTGGTTTATAAACATGACTACTTTTCAAGAATAGAAAAAGAAGTTGGCAGTAAAGACTCTTACAGTTTTCTATTGTTTTTATACATAATAACTCATGTTCATTAATTGTGTTCATTTTGTTCATACAAATATAAATACAAAAAGTAGATGGAAACCATAATTGGAGGACATTTAGTGTTCTAAAGCATTGTGTATCATAAACAGTTACCTTGATTTTCTTTTTTTTATAAAGTATCATCGCTCATAAATTTTTGTTTTCCTTTTTTGCATCTGTTGATTTCCGCCAGCATTTTTGCATACACTTCCTGTCTACACGTACTCACTCAAGCAGTGACTGCCTATCATTGGTAAGGGTGGGCTTCCTTAAGGTGACAACAGTGGAACATAAGGGGTGTGGAAGTAAGGATGGTGCTACCTTAAAAAAAACTTAAAATTTGAAGATAAAGATGTGCAAAAACTAGATTATTAATAAATATTATTCAAATTACCCTAGTGGTGCAACTTTGTAGTGCAGCTGTGCCTAAAATCAGTGTGCAATCCTGCAATTCGTGAAATAATATGCAAATGGAGACAAAAATTAGCAATTCATATAAATACAGTAGATAAATACATAAATAAATGAATAAATATAAATGATATTTAAATAAATATATAAATAGGAATAATAAATATACAATTGTGCGCCAGTGTTGATTGGTGTGTATATTAAATATCCATATACAATGAGTGAATCGCTGTGATCTCTATATCACAAGTCCTAAAATTCAAAAGTGCTTCGTGCCAGGTGAACTTCTATTTCTGTATTCTACACAGTGAACACCTCAAACTGTGCTCTTATATGGCCCGCACTCACCAAATTCTACACCCCCTCTTGGGGTGTAAAGCATTCACAGTGTATGCCACTGTGCAGCACTCTGGCATTATTCCGTTGATACCGGTGCCGATGCGCATGCCTGGCAGCCGCGATGTCCGCCAGGTACTCCGTTACACAGACAAGGCTGTGGATCTGTGTGTGTAAACACACAGGTCCCTTGCACATAGAAACACAGATCGGTCACCTCCCCCAGTCAGTCCCCCTCCACCCACAGTTAAAATCACTAGTAGGGAACGCATTTAACCCCTTCCTCACCCCTTCCCTGGCAGTCACATTTATACAGTAATCAGTGCATATTTATAGCACTGTTCGCTGTATAAATGTGAATGGTTCCAAAAATGTGTCAAATGTGTCGGCCATAATGTCACAGACACAATAAAAATTGCAGATCGCCGCCATTACTAGTAAAAAATAATAATTAAAAAAAAGTCATAATTCTGTCCCCTATTTTGTAGGCACTATGGCCCAGATTCACAGAGAATTAGATTCTCGTAGAGTATCAGAAATACACTACGCTGCCGTATTTTACCTGGCTCTACGTGGAATTCAGGTAGATTTTGTCCAGTAAACGACGGCGGCGTAGTGTATTTCTCCCATCGCAATCCATCTGCGCGAGTAGGGGGCGTGAAGCATTTAAAATAGGCGCGTTCCCGCGGCGATCGAACTGCGCATGCTCCGTTCGCAAATTTCCCGCCGTGCATTGCGCGAAAACACGTCGTCACGTCGTAGTAGCGTCGTTTACGTACATTCCTATTCCCGAACGAGTTACGTTAAAAAAAATATATATTTTCAAATCGACGCGGGAACGACGGCCATACTTTACATTGGTTACACACTGTTAGACCAGCAAAAAGCTCCTCTAACATTACGCAGCCAAAAAATGACGTAGGCGATTGTGAGGGACACTCGTACCTTCGTGGATCGCCGTAAAAACTAATTTGCATACCCCGACGCATGAAAACGACGTGAACTCCTCCCAGCGGCCGCAAAAATATCGCAGCGTAGATCCGAAGGCTTACGAAGACGTAAGCCTCTCGGATCGAAGCCCGAAGCTGCCGTATCATGGTTTGAGGATTCAAACTAGTGATACGGCGCGCGAAATTTGAAATTACTCCTGTCTAACACCAGTTAGACAGGCGTAATTGCTCTGTGAATCTGGGCCTATAACTTTTGCGCAAACCAATCACTATACGCTTATTGCGATTTTTTTTTTACAGAATACAGAATACATTTTTTTTAAGAATACATATCGGCCTAAACTGAGAAAATTTTTTTTTGATATTTATTATAACAAAAAGTAAAACATATTGTGTTTTTTTCAAAATTTTCGCTCTTTTTTTGTTTATAGAGCAAAAAATAAGAACCGCAGAGGTGATCAAATACAACCAAAAGAAAGCCCTATTTGTGGGGAAAAAAACAACGTAAATTTTGTTTGGGAGCCACGTCGCATGACTGCGCAATTGTCAATTAAATCGACACAGTTTCAAAAGCTGAATTTTTCACCTGGGCAGGAAGGGGGTATATGTGCCCAGTAATCAAGTGGTTAAAAAATGGGTACTCACATGTGGGCAAGATCAACAAAGCATTTCATGCTGACATGCATAAAAACAAAAGTGTGTTGTGACGTTCTGTCAAATTGCTCAACCGGTTTTGTCGACCTGAAGTCCTCTGGAGCGTGCAGAGCATCACTACCACCTCCTATTTATCACAAAAAACATTGCGTCCTATTTGCCTTACGGTAGCCATATTTGGTATTTGAGGACCGAAGTCCAAGTGATCTAGTGCATGTAAACGGTGGTCATTTTTGGTGTGATTTTTTTTGGTCCGAAGTCTTATACAGTCTCCGCCCCCATTTTGTGTTAGATATTGGAGACTGTAGCCTGGACCTATTTGTCATCGGATTAATTAACCCGCAGGATGCGATGTGTTTACACAAATACTAAAAACTTTAAAAACGTATTACATTGATCATAAAACTGGATAAAGAACGTACATTTATGGGTGTAGATCGGGAGAATTACATAAATATTCTAGTATTAATACAGCATGGAAATATGACAAGGGGTATGCGAAGTATATTGTATAGCGCTGAGAGACAGGTAAAATGAAATATTGATATGATATAAATAAAACCAACCTTATTGTATTAATTAAATTAAACCTTATATTATTTTTGTTTAATGGTGGAAAGAGTATATTTATGAGGCACTAATGAATAAACCGAGTAAAAGTCAGTTTAGTGCCCCTAGTGGTGGAAATAAGTGTGGATATAATCGCTTGTTATTCTATGCAGCCAGTTTATGGAAGGATGTTGAAATTAGGATTAAGGCCTCGTACACACGAGCGGACAGATTTGTTCAAATGTGTCCGTCCGACAGATTTGAACAAACCTGTCTGCTGGGATTTTGGTTTGCTCGCGTGTACACACGAGCAAACCAAAATCCCCGCCAGCAGACGGCGCGCTGACGTGTCGGTGACGTGGCGGTGACGTTGACGCCGCCACATCACCGCACCAGGAAGTAAAACACTTCCGCGCATGCGCCGAATCCATTCGGCGGCGGTGCGGCGGCGGTGCGGCGGCGGTGCGGGACGACATGTCTGCTGGTAAGTGTACTAACCAGCAGACATGTCGGGCGGACAGATTCCCACCCGATAGAATTCAAAGCATGCTTTGAAATCTGTCGGGTGGACAAATCTGTCCGCTAGCCCATACACACGATCGGAGATGTCTGCTGAAACGGTCGGACCGTTTTCAGCGGACAAATTCGATCGTGTGTACGCGACCTAAAAGATATGTGTTTAAAAAATGGTTAAAATAGTGGAATATGAATCATAAGAATGAAAAAAAAAAATAATTAAAATTAAAAAAGGGGGGATATAAATTAAAATAAAGATTACAAATTAAAAATCAGTCAGGAAGTAATTAAGATCTAGATCTATGTTCAGGCCTTAGTGCTAGAGGGTATCAAGCTCGGAAATCCATCAAGTTTCGTTTTTTGATATCTTGATTTTCATATTTTCTCCTCTCCAATGTCCCTTGATCTTATCTATTCCGTAAAACGTCATACATGTAGGGTCTCTGTTGTGATAATCCCTAAAGTGTCTCGAGACACTATGTTTATTGAATCCCTCTTTTATGTTGGCAATATGTTCCCGAATCCTAACATGTAATTCTCTGGTTGTTCTTCCAACATATTGTTTCTGGCATGGGCACTCTAGGATAACACAGCAAAGTGAAAGTTTAACAGTTTTTTTTTTTTAAATGGTGTAAGAGGATATTAGGAAACAAAAAGTGAACAAGTCTAAATGGAATAAAATTTGGAAGACGATTAAGGAAATATAAAAAAAATGAAAAATACAATTATCAGACCTGCCAACAGGGGGGGGGGGGGGGGCTGGTTATTCTCAACAAACAAGACTATGAATCAGAAATGAATAGCATACAAGACACATGCAAGAAGCTAAAAGGGAATCCCAAGAATGAATATGAGAAGAAACTAAAGGCCTTTGTCAAAAAAGAAGATATGGGCATTCTTACAAAAAAATAAGCCAGGTTCCAAACCCCGGAGGCAGCATAAACACCAGTCATATATTATGTTCCAAAAATTCATAAAGATCAGAATAAACCACCAGGGAGGCCAATAATAAGTGGAATTAACTCACTATTTTCAAGATTAGGGGCTTACAATGATGGTTATTTACAACAATTAGTGAAAGAAGGACAGTCATATCTAAAGGATAGTAGACAATTAATCAATGAATTGAAAAACATGGAGGTAGAAGAAAACGATATATTAGTCACAATTGATGTGAATTCATTATATACCAATTTAGTACAAGAATACAAAGTGTCGAGTGGGCTTTGCACAACCAGACTAACATGAAAGAAGAACAGATAAGGTACATTATTGAAGGGCTGAGGCTGGCCATGAACCACAATTACTTTTGGAACAAGGAGGAGTACTTCACCCAAACTAAGGGCGTAGCGATGGGGGCTAAGTATGCCCCCAGCGTAGACAATATCTTCTTAAACCATTGGGAGTAAGAACAAATATATAGGGCCAGATCCACATACAATTGCCCCCGTGCAGTGTATCAGAGATACACTACGTCGCCGTATTTTACCTGGCTCTACAGTAAGTCGAATCCTGGAAGATTTTGCGCTGTAAGTTACGGCGGCGTAGTGTATTTCTGGCGGCGGAATGCAAATCGGCGGGTAGGGGGAGTGAATCATTTAAATGAAGCGCGTCCCCGTGGCGATCGAACTGCACATGCTCCGTTCAGAAATTTCCCGCCGTGCATTGCGCGAAATTACGTCGAAACGTTTTTTTTTTTTTTTTACTAGCGTAAATTATGTACATTCCTATTCACGGACGACTTACGCAAAAATTAAAACAAAATTGAAATTTCAAAGCGGGAACGACGGCCATACTTAACATGGCAAGTCTAACTATAGACCGGATAATAGCAGCTTTAACTTTACTTCGGAAAAAGCCGACTAGCGACGACGTAAGAGAATGCGACGGCCGCTCGTACCTTCGTGGATCGCCGTAAAAACCTCATTTGCATACCCAACGCGGAAAACTACGCAAACTTCACACAGCGGGCGCAGAAATATTGCACCTACGATCCGAAGGCGTACGAAGACGTAAGCCTGTCAGATCGAAGCCCGAAGCCATCGTATCATGGTTTGAGGATTCAAACTAATGATACAACGCGGGTAATTTTAAATTACGCTGGTGTATCAGTAGATACACCGGCATACTGGCTCTGTGGATCTGGCCCATAGTGTTCAAAGGGCAAACCTCAAACTATACCGAAGGTACAGTGATGATGTCTTGATTATTTGGAGAGGTACAGAAGAGGAATTACAACATTTCTTTGATGAAATTAACCATAATGCCTATGGGATAACCTTCTTAGGACGTGCTTTATCCAGTTTTATGATGAATGCAATACGTTTTTTAAAGTTTTTAGTATTCGTGTAAACACATCGCGTCCTGCAGGTTAATACAATCCGGTGACAAGTAGGTCCAGGCTACAGTCTCCAATATCTAACACAAAATGGTGGCGGAGACTGTATAAAACTTCAGACCAAAAAATCACACCAAAAATGGCCACCGTCTACATGCACTAGATCACTTGGACTTTGGTCCTCAATACCACACCAAATATGGCTACCGTAAGGCTAATAGGACACAGTGGGCCAGATTCACAGAGCGATTACGCCTGCGCAACTGCTGTTGCGCGTGCGTAAGTCTAAATGTGCGCGTGCGTATAGTTGGACGCGATTCACAAAACAATATACGCCAGAAATCTACGTTTTTTGGTCCGGCGTAATTGAATTAGACATTCGCTTCCCTTCGCGCAAAACTGCGCTAGACACACCATTGATTTGCTAGTCAAATATGCTAATGAGGGAGTTACGGGGATTCACAAAAAAACGCAGTTGCTGCGCAGGCTACGCGATGTGCGCAACAGCAAAATGTTCTGTCTAAAGTTAGAGGACCTAAAAGCTGGTCTAAATTTTGAAAAAAAGTCTAATTGTCAGATAAAGCAACACTGTTAGTGAGGAGTTCAGCAGTCACACGTGTTGCCCAACAATCTGTATGCCAACATGCCAGGGGCATCGTCGCGCATAGCTATACTACTGACTTTAGATGAACAAAGAAGGATGAGGGCACGGAGGATGGCACTAAGGAGGGCACGGGAGATGTTTTTTTTTTTTTTTTTATTTGCTTACATAAAATTTACAATTTAAATTAATCTAATACAATATTCTTATCTGATACAAGCCCCTCACTCTTCACTTGATATATCACACACGCATAGACATCTTTGGCATGAGTGATTCTGAGGTGTCTCGCATCTTCAGATTCCCCCCTCATGCCATCATGGAATTACCACAACCCTGCAGGAGGACATCAGCAGCCCAACACATGGCACCACCCATGACACCCATGACAGCTACATATACAATCAGAGCCCCATCCCCACAGATTTCGAACAGAACATGTATGGGGACAGCTGGCTGGTTGGTGAGTGACATGGGAGTCAGGCATGACTATCCCCTCCCGTGATGCACACCTCACAAGTGGCACATGCATGACTAACATCCTCCTGTCTTTTCCCTTCAAGGTGACTCTGCATATGCACTGGTACCCCATCTCATGACCCCATCTCATGCCAGCTCACATTATGCATCTTTGCACGTTAAACACACACATTAATCATGGCACAATGAGAATGCATGCATGCACACCACTGTGGTCCCTAGCACACACACCCCACATCCTCATCACATTGGATTGGCACCAGTCCACCATGCAGGACTTGTGAGCTGCAACGCCATGCCACGGCTCCAATTATGTCACTGTACATTCATACACCATTCACACAGACCTGGGGATCACTTCTCCACCACAAATGAGGGTGACACCCCTTTTCCTGCAGGAATATCACCCCCACATTCCAAAATCATACACAAACAGAACCAAAAAAATTAAATAAATGACGAGCAAAAAAAAAAAAATGCCCAGCAAAAATATAATGTAAATAAAAAATGCCCAGCAAAAATATAATTTAAACAAAATAACAACAAAGAAAACACATAAAAGACAAAAATCACTCTGCAAAACAGTCCCCAAATATCTCAAAGACACAAACAAACAAAAGCACCTTGCTGTATAGGGAGGGATACAAAGGGATGTATTTTTGCAAAGGAAGTGCATTTGTGTGTGTCTATTTATGCTGTCTGCGTAGTTCATAAAGTTGCCCTAGTCCATTTCCAATTTCACTGATTGCGCCGCTCCCGAGTTGTGAGCATGCGCACAACGGAGCTGACATGGTTTCCTTCACGCGCGCATGCGCGAGTCGGCCGGCCCTTCATTTGCATGGGGTCACGGCTCATTTCAATGTAACACGCCCACGTCCCTCCCAATTTGTATTACTCCTCCTTACGCCTCCGGAAAAAACCTTACGTTTGCGCAAGCTCTTGCGTAAAAGCTACGTGAATCGCCGGATTACGCGGCTAGATTGCGCAAGTCTAACGGAAAAGTGGTGCGCTACGCCGGAATGATAATGCGCCGATCTACGTGAATCTGCCCCAATGTTTTTTGTGATAAACAGGAGGTGGTTGTGACACTCTGCATGCTCTAGAGGACGTCAGGTCGATAAAACTGGTTGAGCGATTTGACAGAACGTTACAACACACTTCCATTTTTATGCATGTCAGCATGAAATGCTTTGTTGATCTTGCCCACATGTAAGTACCCATTTTTTAATAAAAGTACATATTTAAAAAAAAGGTATCACATTATTTGGGATCCTTCTCTCCTGTATATGGGATAACTACTGGAAGCACTACCAGGAGCACAGCAGGACGGAATATTGCCAGAGTGCTGCACAGTGGCATACACTGTGAATGCTTTACACCCCAAGAGGGGATGGAGGATTCGTGAGTGCGGGTCATATAAAAGCACAGTTTATGGTGGTCACTCTGTGGAAAACAGAAATAGAAGTTCACCTGGCACGAAGCACTTTTGAATTTTAGGACTTGTGATATAGAGATCACAGCAATTCACTCATTGTATATGGATATTTAATATACACACCAATCAACACTTGCGCACAATTGTATATTTATTTTTCCTATTTATATATTTATTTAAATATCATTTATATTCATGTATTTATTTATTTATTTATATGAATTCCTATTTTTTGTCACCATTTGCATATTATTGCACGAATTGCAGGATTGCACACTGATTTTAGGCACAGTTGCACTACAAAGTTGCACCACTAGGGTAATTTGAATAATATTTATTAATAACCTAGTTTTTGCACATCTTTATCATAAAATGTTATATATTTATTCAAGTTGGGCCATCCCTACTTCCACACCCGATTTAATCCATCATTTCACTCAGGTGGAATAAAATACATAGAGGCAGCTGCGTTATAATACTCGTAGGTGGATGTCAAAACCCCACACATATATTGTGTACTGACACTCTTTCTGGCATTTTTTGTTCCATTGCGCGGATTCATCTATACACTTTCCAACAGTGGAACATATCTACACAATGAGGGTCAGCATGGCCAGTTAAAGCTCATGTGATGGAGTGACAATGCAGAGGGAGAAATATCAGAAGCCCCTCATGGGTCTCCAAAATTGGGCCCAAAGCTTTATTCAGCGATCACATCGTAAAAGCTAATCATTTAAAAAAAAAATTAAGTTTAACGTTTTCGCCATATATGCTTTTCAAACATAAATTGATCACTTTCTCTGACTGTGAAAAAGTTCACTAAAAGAGAAGTACAGTGGAACCTCAGATTGCGAGTAGCGAGGTTAACAAGCATTTTGCAAAATATGAGCACTGTATTTTTAAAAATCCTGGCTCGGTTTGCGAGTGTTGTCTGTGACGTGAGTGTCTATTATGGACATGAAGTGTAAGAACGCCGCACACAATGTAGTCTGCCAGCTGCCAGGGCAGCACCAAGGGATGCTTGGGTCCACCTATCTAACATGTCATACATTTCTGACATTCTTCTTTTTCTGTGCCGTAAGGATAGATGGAAGAGAAGATAGCTGAAGTAGGAATTAGGCAGAGCCCCTCCAGACTGGAGATGTGCTGGAGGATCGGATTACATAGCAGCTGTCAGCCTGTCTTTGCTTCCTCATGGCTGAAACTCTGGGAGCACAGCTCCCTCCCGATTTATATGCACAAGGAAGAGAGGGCGGAGCCAAGCAGAAGCACGCCAAGTGAAAGTCCCAGGAGATAAGTTACCCTTTCCCTCCCTGCTGAGCAGCAGCTACCTGGAACTCTCCAACCTGCTTACAGGTTAGCCAGGGAAAACCCTCACCATGTTAAGCCATGTGGCTTGGTATGGCTCAGGGGGAAGGGGAGCCCACACCAATTTTCCTGGACAGCCAGACTTCATGCTTAAATAAGGGTCTGGTGTAAATTTTGGTGGGAACCCCAAACTTTTTTCTTCTTTTTTTTTTTTTGCATAGTGCATAGGATTTCCCCTTAAAATCTATACTAGACCCAAAGGGTCTGGTGTGAAATTTGGAGGAGACCTCACGCTGCTTTTTGCATACGGGCGCTTATAAAATGCTTCAAGATAGAGTTCTATTTTGTACCTTTTGGGGGAAACTCGTTCAATATTTTTATCTGTGTATCATAACAACCAATGACTGTGCCACCACATTTTATTTCATGTTAACAAGAATATTCTTATTTAACCACTTAAGGACCGCCTACTGCACATTTACGTCGGCAGAATGGCACGGCTGGGCACACCAACGTATATATATACGTTGATTTTAGTACCCAGCCGTGGGTCGCGACCCGGTCCGAAGCTCCAGGACCGGGACCGCGGGATTTGCGGACCCGATTGCCGCAGGAGTGCGGTGATCCGTCCCTGGAGCGGAAGAACGTGGAGAGCCGTGTGTACACACGGCTTCCCCGTGCTTCTCTGTGGCCGTAGCATCGATCGCGTCATCCCTGTAATAGGGGGACGCGATCGATGACGTCACACCTACAGCCACACCCCCCTACAGTTGTAAACACACACATTAGGTCACACATCCCCTACAGCGCCACCTGTGGTTAACTCCCAAACTGCAACTGTCATTTCCACAGTAAACAATGCAATTTAAATGCATTTTTTGCTGTGAAAATGACAATTGTCCCAAAAATGTGTCAAAATTGTCCGAAGTGTCCGCCATATTGTCGCAGTCACGAAAAAAAACGCTGATCGCCGCTATTAGTAGTAAAAAAAAAATAGTTAATAAAAATGCAATAAAACTATCCCTTATTTTGTAAACGCTTTACATTTTGCGAAAACCTACCGATAAACGCTTATTGCGATTTTTTTTACCAAAAATACGTAGAAGAATACGTATCGGCCTAAACTGAGGAAAAAAAATGTTTTTTTTATATATTTTTGGGGGATATTTATTATAGCAAAAAGTAAAAAATATTGCATTTTTTTTACAATTGTCGCTCTATTTTTGTTTATAGCGCAAAAAATAAAAACCGCAGAGGTGATCAAATACCACCAAAAGAAAGCTCTATTTGTGGGGAAAAAAGGACGCCAATTTTGTTTGGGAGCCGCGTCGCACGACTGCGCAATTGTCAGTTAAAACGACACAGTGCCGAATCGCAAAAAGGGGCAAGGTCCTTTACCTGCATTTTGGTCTGGGTCTTAAGTGGTTAAAAAACCTAGCTGTAAAAGTAAGAGCAAGAGCCTCTATGTTAGTCATTTGTAGGGAATATTCAGTGAACTTGTCTAACTAGATTATTTTATCTAAAAGCTACAAAAAGATATCCATCGAAAGTATTAAAGGATGACTGATCCACCACCTTTAGGAAAAATTCTTTTTTTTTTTCGTTTTATTGTGTTTTATTGTTTTAAAGGATATTATCGTAGTACAACATGTAAGCAATCAGCGAACATGCCCCCCAAGGGGGGTTGTAGTAACAGTGCTAGCACTTATTCAAAAGCACATTACAATGAGCAAGAGTAATACTGTACATAAAGTAAACGTAATATTAACAGGGAAAACAGTAGACATGTGCACACTGAAATATTTTGTTTCGGAATTTCGGTTTGCGTTCGAAAAATAAATGCATTTAGTTACTCCCAATTTTTTTTATTTATTTTGTTTTGTTAAAAAATGCATTCGTTTGAAAATCCGAATTGAGGTTGAATTTGTCAATTGAAAGCCTATGGTGTCCTTCGGATGTTTTAAGAAGATTTGACGAAGCAGCTAATCGTACATTTCTGAATGCTCCACCCACAAGCTATAGTAGAATTCTAATGTTGAATGACAAGTAATAATTATATTTATTTATTTATTATTATTACTAGTCAACCAACATTAGAATTCTTCTATAGCCTATGGGCGGAGCATTTAACCGTAAATGTCGGCTCGCAAACAATCGTATGTTTCCAAATGGTATGGGAGAATGGTATGAGAGATACACTAGCTGCTTCGTCGAATCTTCATGTCTCTATAATGTCGAATCGTTTCTCCCTATGTCAAAAAGTTGGCTATACTATTTCAGGACCCTAGTGTTTTAAACTTCAGAAAAGAGCAGGGAAATGTTTTGACAATGTCTTTGCTACTAATATTTGGAGCAGGCCAGCTCTCTCTGGTGCGAAGAAGCCTTACGCCCAAACCCTTTGCTTTCTTAGTGAGTTTAGGTTGTGTCAGCAGCACTATAAAAGGTGATATTCATGAATCTGTTTGGCAAAGTTGTTAAAACAACTGATAATATACCCCCTACCCCAGATCTAGCCATTCTCAATTTGAATAGTGAACAAATACCTAACGTTTAGCAGCCAAATTCTCAATGATGAAATTATAGAAAACATCTTCACCCCCAAAAGTGCCGCATGTTGTTACACACTACACATACAAACTTTATATGGCAACAGATCGGAAGACCTACCTTTGTGAAAGTACAGCATGACCCTTATGGTCCAAATGGTATGAGAGATACACTAGTTGATTTCTTCAATAACTGAGTAAATAAAGTACAGTACTAGGAAGCTGACTGGATGGAACAAGTTAGTGTGTTGTTTTTTTTTTTTTTCTTTTTTATATGTCAAATGATGTTATATCCGGACATGACAACCGCTTATGTAGGCAACCTTGCCTATGTGTAAAAATTGTGGTAATACTGCGCTGTCAAAAAAACGACAAATAATAAATGCTGCAACTTCAAATGTGAGACACACACAAAATAAGCCTAAGTAAAGAAAACAAGCTGCGCAAAATAAAGTGATCATTTAATCAAAAAAACAAAATCGCATAAATAATTAAAATCGTTGTGCTATTGATGTGTTGAGATCACTGTAACAAATAAGTTGCCCTATTTGCATCAAATTCTAATATGTCCCGGTGAAAAGGGGTAAGCAAATCACAGTCCTATTTTTAAAGGTAAAAACGCATTAGATGGTGATTCAATAGCTGGAAATGGACTGCTCTCCTGCAGGTGAAATGGTGACATCAAACCACAAGGAACCACAGAACAGTGATGAGATAGAAAGGAGCAGGGCTTTTTTTCTGGGGGAACTTGGTGGAACTCAGTTCCACCACCTTTGGCTCAGACCCTTTGGTGCCCGCTCACCACAATCACTTGTGAACACAGATGTCTGGTTTCTGTGTTTACAAGTGACTGCTTTGTAACCCCCTGAACTCTGCACACTGTATGTAATGCAATTCTGGTATTTAATGCCCCTTTAAGACCCTTCTACTGTTTGTGAAATCTGAACGGGTCGTGGTTGAGTTCCTGCACCTATTTTCTGAGAAAAAAAGCTCTGGAAAGGAGATCCTCCACCTTCCAAACAAACTGCCTCTTACCGAAAAAAAAGATTCCCAACCAGAGATCTTCTGTTGGCGTGTGGCTTTCTAACCCAGCTTGGGGGTCTATGTCACAGGATATCGTTTCTCCGGTATCTGATAGATCTCCCACCGCTCACAGGTGGTCAGATGTGATTACAGCCAAGTGAGGAAGGAAAGAAGGCTGACATAGCGTAATCCAGTAAAACATTTTAATGTAAAAAATAAAATAAAATCGCACTTACAATGAGAAGATAAAAAATCGAATGTGAAAATTAGTAGCTGGCTGGCTAACACAGCCCGTTCACTCCAGGACTCTGTATGTAGTGATGATGTCAGCATGCCAATTCATCCTACGTCGTTTCATCACAATTGACTTCGTCCTGGGGAACCTTGCCTATGTATATGTTAGAAAATTCAATAAAAACGTTTTGAAAAGGAAAAAAATAACTGATAATATGATGGAGAACTCCATTGTATTTGATGTAGTGGTGGGATAATGTATTCATGATGTGAGAGGCAGTATGTGTTTTGTTTTACGCGGAGAGCAGTGTATCTCTCACTGTCTCTTATGGCAACAGTAAAAGCAAGTTCTGTGTAAAGCTCGGTTAAACTCAATCCCTGAAAGTTATAAAGGTTGTTGTAGACACTCTTTAGAATGCTGCTGTGCCTCCACATAACAAAGGTCAGTGGCGGCAACAAATTCATGAACCTGTTGGAAACAGGTTCATGAATTTGTTGCATGAAGGCATAGTAGGGAGGTGGCACTTACCTGACAGCCAGTGTACACCACTACCTTTAAAGATGATAGATATGGGAGCAAGCAATATGCAATACAGACTTTCTTGTAAATCATAACCAAGACACAACCCATTTCATCCATCTGTGAAAAAGTGCTGGCAAGCATATTAAGGTAGGTGTTATCTTCTACCATGAAAATATGGAATGATTCAATTATTGTACACAGCATGCATATGCACTTCCTGCAGCCTAAAGTGTATGGGGAGACACTAGAGGGTGTAAAAATGTATGGGAAAACACTGGAGGAGGGACAGGCCCTCACAGGTAGCCTGTACAGGGCCCCATGTGGTATACTGACCCAAAACCTCCTGCCTGCTGGATAAAATCAGAGTTCCCTCTGGGTGATCTATATGCGATGTAAGGAATTCAACAAATGTTGTAGCAAAGCCTTACCCTTTTCTTTTTGGAAAAGCTGCTTTGAAAGAATCATTCCTAAATGAGAGGGCCACTTGGAAGTGCAGTTGCTGTAGATCTGAGAGGGACATGTAAGGAAAATAAAACATAATTTTAGCTTGCACATGATTGGATGATAAAATCGGCAGAGCTTCCCCTCATTTCAGATCTACCGCTCAGATTTACAGCGACTGCACTTCCAAGTGCACTTTCAGTGAAATTTCAAGTGCACCTTGCACTTGTAGTTAGCACTTGTAGTGCAAAGTGGATTTTCCTTTCGTAAATAAACCCCATAATACAAAATGGCTTGTGTGCCAATTGCAGGGCTCAAAATTTCAAGTCCTGAGCTACTAGCCAGGCCTAAAGAGTTACTCGCCACCAGTCGCCCCACCTAATTCATACATTGCACCTGTAAACGCGCCCACGTAGATTATCTCATGGAATGACAATGTTTTATGCAGAATCAAGTTACAAAATTAAATATTACCAACAACAACTTTAACAAAATGGGACAGGGCACTGGGGGCAGACCAGAGGGACACAGCACTTGATCTGGGTCTCTTCCCCATTCTCTTGCTGTCTCCTCTGCAACTCCCATCCATCTTCTCTCTCTCTCCCATTCATCTCATCATCAGGAGCCTGTGTGTGCGGCTCCACGCTTGCATGTCCCCACTTCCCCCTTTTATTCAGGCTGGCAGTGAGGAGAGAAGCTGCAGCACAGCGGGAGGGAATACAATCCAGCGCTGAGATCCACACAACTGCACAGCCATTGACACCATAGCACAGCGCACACTGACACTGCACAGCACACATTGAGACCAGTCTGCTCGCAGTATTCATGCTGAACTGTTTGACACTTATATAGCACACAAGGAGAAGAAAACTGCACAAACTGGAAGGCTGCCACTCTCATGTCAGGGCAACTTTCAGTGAGCGCTGCACCGAGTGGTAATTTTCGCAATCCTCCACCTCACTCATCACTTTCTGCTCTCCAGCTACATTGGTCGGGCCCCGGGGGAGAGGGGCAGGCTCAGAGAGGTCATACTGTTAGGTCCCATGGCTTAATGAGAATTGTAAGGAGAGCACCTGTGTACTGCTCTGCCTGTGCACGGCTCACCAGACTACTTTTCCCAAGCATGCACCTTTCCTCTTCAGCCACCAATCTCATCGGGACTCTAAGTGTAGGCACAGATTGGAGGGAGATTGGTCATGCAGCCCTGTAATCACTCGCCCCCAGCTTAAATCCACTCGCCAAATGCTAGTAGGCGAGTGGAAATTTTGAGGGCTGCCAATTGTATATGCTATATTTGTTTAAGCAAAAACAGAATTCCCCTTTAAACTAGACACAGAAGATAGAGGTATACAGCAGCTCTTTTATTTTTTTTTGCCTAAATTGCTTTGGGCTGAGAGAAAAAAAATGGTATTGGATAATTGCTTATTTTCAAGTTTCTCAGGATCGGCTAAAGTATTTTACTGTGTCTATTAGTTTAGCAAATATTTCTAGCTTTGCTCTACATGATTCTGAATCGCCACAGTGTAATGCCTCCTAATTGGTTTTATTACGCAATATACTTTTCACCTTCAAAAACCTTCAACCCATCAACAGCTACAACAGGTGTTGAAGTACTCAAGTTTCAAATGATGTTTTCTAAAAAAAAACAGTATGCCAAATGTGTTTGCACTGTAATTGGTATTTATCTCTTTGTATTCTTTGCAAGAATTGTTGGGTTGTCAAATAGCCTGTACAGACTAAAAGTTAGCTAGCGAAACAAATTATAAATAATTTTACCAATAAACAACCCCTCCTTGGAAGTGTTTCTGTCCTTATTATGTTAAATCTTTCTGTAGATACAGTATTTAATAATAAATTGTACAATAATCTGCCTATATGCTTTTTGTAGACCCACCCATTTTAAATGAATGCCCCACCTGTATTTAACCACCGTTATTTAACCGCGCTATAGCCAAATTACGGTTGTGGCCGGCTAGTTCTGGGAGACCGTTCAGGGTGGTGCACCCTGTAATCACAGTGTCCTCCAGACACTGCTGATTACAGATTGAGGTAAAAAAAAACAATTAGCGACTCATTACCACGTGAGCAGTTATGTCCATTCACAGCTGATCACAGATGTAAACAGAAGACGGTTTTCGGCTCTCCTTTCCCCATGCTGACAGTGTAAGAAGAGGAGAAGAGAGCCAATAACCGGATTCTGTAAAAGGGACATGTACATTGATAATCAGGACACTGCTGCCAATCAGTGCCCATCAGTGTCACCTCAGTGCCGCCCAACAGTGCACATCAGTGCCCCCTATCAGTGCTGCCTATCAGTTCAGCCTCAACAGTGCCACCTCATCAGTAGGGATGCACCGATACCTCTTTTTTTAACAACGAGTATGAGTACTGATACTTTTTTCAAGCACTTGCCAATACCAATTACGATACCTACTGTGTAGGTAGGGGGGTCGTTTGGGATTGTTAGGGAATTGGCTGAGGCTAGGGTGAGGGCAGGGAGGGAGGGAGTAGAGGAGTAAGTGATGGGGATGGGATGGGGCAGAGGATGGGGATGGGGATGGGATGGGGCAGAGGTGACAGCTGGTGGTGAGAAGGAGCAGGCAACACAGGGTGGGCACAGCACAGGGTGTAAGGAGGGCACAGTATAGGGTGTTAGGTACAGACCAGTCTTATACACTGACAGCGTACTGTACATTATATACAGACCAGTCTGTACCCTTATACAGTACTGTACATTATATACAAACTGGTGTGTGTATACCATATAGTATGGTGTACAGTACAGTGTCAGGGTACAGACTGGTCTGTCTGTATATTATGTACGGTATCCAGGTACAGACTGGTCTGTCTGTATATTATGTATGGTATCCAGGTACAGACTGGTCTGTATATAATGTATGTGATAGGGTGGAAGTGGGAGGAGTGCAGAAACAATCAGGGGATGGATGACTAAATCAATGGGCGTGGGTAAATGGGCGTGTAGACAAAAATAATACTATGTGCAAAACCTGACAATCTGAAATATGAATGTACCAGCCTAAAAGGTGGATTAACAAAAGTGGATCAAATAGGCATAAGGCACATGTGTACCACAAATATGAGAACCGTAAGTAATAAACCAAAACACAATACTATATATAGAATATGTGAATACAAAGTGTCACTGGGCACATAAAAACCAAACGAGCAGCACGCTCGTCTCCCTGCGTCTGACGTGTAGGCTCTAGTGCTCCTGGGTCCCTACGCGTCTCCGTGGCGTGACGAGATGCGTAGGGACCCAGGAGCACTAGAGCCTACACGTCAGACGCAGGGAGACGAGCGTGCTGCTCGTTTGGTTTTTATGTGCCCGGTGACATCCATGTACATGTGAGTTTTTATATCCATTAAATTACCCTTTTCTACTGCTGTGCTATAGCCGGAAGGTGAGCAGTTAGAGAGCACCAAAGGTGTTTGTCACTGAAGTTTTTGCCCTGGCACCATATTTCTGGTTCTCGGTTCCTTGAGAGCACTTATCAGAGACTTTTTTCCTTTTATTGACTTTTCTGTTCACTTTGTATTCACACATTCTATATATAGTATTGTATGTTTGTTTATCACTTACGATTCTCATATTTGTGGTACACATATGACTATTTTATCCACTTTTGTTAATCCACGTTTTAGGCTGGTACATTCATATTTCAGAATGTCATGTTTTGCACATAGTATTATTCGTGTCTACACGCCCATTTACCCACGTCAATTGATTTAGTCATCCATCCCCTGATTGTTTCTGCACTCCTCCCGCTTCCACCCTATCACAGCGCAGACACCACCCCCTTCCAACTTTTGTTATATTTTTTCTGTTAAGGACAGATCATTAGGTGTTTGCAGCAGTGTCCCTTCACCACCTCCCCCAGTAGCGCAGGAGCCCTTCCATATACATTGTATATAATGTATGATGTCAGTGATAAGACTGGTCTGTACCTTGCTGACACTGTCCATGAGACTCGGCTAATCACAGATTGGAGTAAGGGGCCATCCCAGCCCCATGCCATGTGATCAGCTGTCAGCCAATGACAGCTGTTCACGTGATGTAAACGGAAGATCAGTGTTGTCAGCGCGAGGGGAAAAAAAAGACGATCACCGGCTTCGATCGGACGGACATTAGTCCATCAAACAGAGAGCCACGGCTGTCTCACCTGTGCCCAACAGGGCCACCTACCACTGACACCTATCAGTTCCCACCACTGCCACTATCAGTGCCCGCCATGCCACCTACCAGTGCCCACAGTGCCACCTAACTTTGCCCACCAGTGCCACCTATCAAAGCCTACCAGTGCTGCCAATCAATGCCCATCAGTGCCTCGTCATCAGTGCCACCGATAAGTGCTGTCTACCAGTGCCAATCATTGCCCTCCATCAGTGCCACCTATCAGTGACCTTCAGTGCTGCCCATCAGTGCCAACCATCAGTGCCACCTCTCAGTGCTTATCAGTGCAGCCTATCAGTGTCCATAAGTGCAGCCTCATCAGTGCACATCAACGAAGGAAAAAAAATTACCTGTTTTCAAAATTCTATAACAAACTATGAAACAGTTTTTGGATTTTTTTCAAAATTTTCCATCTTCTTTTGCTTTTTTAGCAAAAAAAAAAATAAAAAAAAAAAACAACCGTGATTAAATACCACCAAGAGAAAGCTCTATTTGTGTGAAAAAAAATATATAAAAATGTCATTTGGGCATGACAATTTTCATTTAAACTGTGACATTACTAAAAGCTGAAAATTGGCCTGGGCAGGAAGGGGGTATATGTGCCCTGTAAGCAAATGTTTAAAATAGCACAGTGTCGAATAGCAAAAAATGGCTTGGCCAAACCTTCCAGAGCTAAAGTGGTTAAAGGCCCTACAAGCGTTCTTTACGTTTCATTACTAAAAAGATAATGATCACAGTGTATGTTCAAGAATATTTGAATATTTCTACCAGTAACTATACATCACATTGATATCAGGTGCTAAATCAAACACCAAAGGTGCTTTTTTTCTCTAAAAGATGTTCCCTTTTCTAATCCCAAATGTCATTTCATGCATCATTTATAAATCTGTTCATTTACGGACTCGGAGTCTAAAAACAGACAGATATCACTCTTTTCCTCATGTGTAATATTTCTGTGAATATTTTGTTTGGAGATCTTTATTATTCAGTGTACATCTCTGTATGACATGCTTCTGTTTCACCAGATAGTATTCATTTTAAAGATCCTATTCTGCTAGTTACTGAGTTAGAGAAGTAAAAGTTGTTTCCATGAAGCATTGTTCCATATTGCAGGTAGCATTCACATTATTAATATCAGAATGGGGGGGGGGGGGGCACACATGCCCCTTCTGTGTTATTTCTGTGACCCATATGTGATAAAAATCAGCATGTGGAGAGAAGTCCAAATTAAGCCAAAACTTTTTTTTTTTTTTGTGATTACAGTGAGAATGGACTGGAACCTCTGTTAGGTTTTAAATTATATTTGTATCCACATATAATATGTTTCCCCCTACTTCCTGTTGAATTAGATATTGGTTAGCTAGACAGGAAATTAGGGGAAATCTCCCCCAGTGGGAACAGCACAATATAAACACTATATTACCAAAAGTATTGGGACACCTGCCTTTACACACGCGTGAAATTTAATGGCATCCCAGTCTTAGTCAGTAGGGTTCAATATTTTCACACGCCACTGGCTTTAAAAAAAAGTAGGGTTAGATATTGGCCCACCCTTTGCAGCTATAACAGCTTCAACTCTTCTGGGAAGGCTGTCCACAAGGTTTTGGAGTGTGTGTATAATGTTTGACCATTCTTTGTGAGGTACTGATGTGGCTTGCAGTCTGCACTCTAATTTATCCCAAAGATGTTCTGTCGGGTTGAGGTCAGGACTCTATGCAGGGCAGTCAAGTTCCTCCACCCCAAACTTGCTCATCCATGTCTTTATGGACCTTGATTTGTGCACTGGTCTTAATCATTTGGTGGGGGGGGGTTATAGTGTGGGGTTGTTTTTCAGGAGTTGGGCTTGGTCCCTTAGTTCCAGTAAAAAAAAAAAAAAAACACTAAAAACCAGTGCTCATGGCTCTCAAACACATAAAAAATATATAAATAAAATGTAAGTAAGTCCATTTATTGGTCACAATAACATATGCTAGATCAAATAAAAATGGAAAAATAGTCAATGCATTTAAAAGTGATGTGATATAAAATGACAGCAATATACAGCTAAGCGTTTGAAGTATCCAATGTCCAGAGAGCACAAAGAGTTAAAGTCTCAGGGCTCAGAGAGCAGCTCCTATGTAAACAATGATACACAGTACCTTAGGGCTTGCTATCAGCCATCTGGAGGAGAGAGAGCTGGAATTCTCACACAAGACTGTAACCTGGCTGTGATGGGGAAGGACACTCACACACACGCTGTCTCCGATCCTCTATAGCGGGTGACGTCACACATCTGTGATGTTAGCTGCCGTCGGAGGATCCAGGCAAAGCTGTAGGTGGACAGGTCAATGTAATGCCTGCACTCGGAACAAGGGTATGGTGCTGTGCTCTGGTGGAGAAGAATGGGAGTACCGTCCAGTATCTCAAATCTTCAAACACAAGCTGATAAAATTGCTGTTTTAAGTCCTCATAGATCAAATATGAAATCTAAAATTGAGGAGAGGAGGGGGGGGGGGATTTTATAAAGGCCTCGACAACGCGTTTCGCGCTCAGTGCGCTTTTTCAAAGTCAAGGAAATGAGGCACCCACAACGTTTAAATAGGAAAAAAGGGAGGGAGTGAGGACAAACGAGAGGAGGGGAACAGGGGGGTGTTCTTCAGAACCCTGAGCCTTAACCCATTCGTTGCTCATGCAACATAAATATAAATATATATAAAAAAATATATGTATAAAAAAATATATATAACAATGATAAATGAAAAATAAAACCTTCAAAATAAAACATGAAAATACAAAAATATATAAAATATATATATATATATATATATATATATATATATATATATATATATATATATATATATATATATATATATATATATATATATATATATATATATTAGTGAATACAAGTGTTGAATTGAATTAGAAAAATATTGATAAAATATTAAAGATATTAAAAATATGTTAAAGAATAGGAAGAGACTGTAAGATTCTCACAAAGTTTATATAAAACTACAAGTCTCCAATTCTTCATTTAACCCTTTAAGGGGCCAAAGAATCGAACATAAAAATCCAAAAAACGTCTCTTTTACATAAAAGAGAGAATCTTTCATTTGACGTTAGGGTTCCTTTGGGAATGTGTTCGATTACAAAAACTTCCAAGCATTTGATGTCCTTATTATGTGCACGGTTAAAATGTCGTGGCACACTGTGCTCAATACAACCTTTTTTGATGAGTCGACGATGGTCTCCGACTCGTGCACATAACGCCCGTCTAGTGCACCCCACGTAAAATAACCCACATTGGCACCGTAATACGTAGATGACAAAGTCAGTGGAACAGGTGATAAATTGTTTAATCGTATATATTTTGCCTGAACTCATACTGATCTTGTCAGTTCCATGTGTAATAAACTGACATGTAAGACATGCTCTTTTTTTTACATTGAAAAATACCCTTTCTGTCATTAAAGTAAGGCCTGATGTCTAGTGGAGATCCCATGGATTTTTTCTGCAATTTACTAGGGGCCAATATGTTTTTAATGGTTCTGGCCCTCCGAAACGTAATTTGTGGGGTAGCTGGTAGTACCGAAGCCAGTCTCTGTTCTAAATGCAAGATGTTAAAATGCTTTTTGATTATTTTCGATATTGACCTGTATTTATCATTATAGGTAGATATAAACCTTATAGTATGACCGTCATTGATTGGTTCCTTCACTACTCTCTTTTTTGGGTAGGGGCCCATGTAGGAAGAGAACGCCTCGTTAATTAGTTCACAAGGGTACCCTTTCTCTTCAAAAATTTTCAACATGTGGCCACTTTGTTCTACATAGTCCTCATTTCTGGCTCATGTGATAGTGGATAGACAGCCAATGTGATCTGTGTTCAGCCAATCACATGAGACGGTCTAAGGGGGCGGGACCGTAGCGTCACCGCCGAAAACACAGACCCAGCCAGGCAGCTCAGACAGCAGTGATGCCACCCTACATGTGCAGCAGGGGGGCTGCAAATAAAAGAAATCAACTTGCTATATTCCTCTATACAGGCGCTGATCGCTTGCAACAGGTAAAAGGTAGGAGAATCAAGCATTCAGAGCCTGTATATAGGAATATAGAAAGCTCATTTCCTCTGTATGCACCCTGCTTCTCCTCCCCCACCACACTCTCCAGGCCCCCCACAGTGTTCTCCTCCCCCACCAAACTCTCATAGGGCAGGAATCCCACAAATCAGCCTCCCCCACCCGCGATTCGCGGCACACCCCCACCCGCGATTACCGCGATTCACGATAAATACAGTGGTCCCGCGAACCCCCCCTTCAAAAACCCAGGCTCAACAACTTTGATCCGAACCCCCCCGCTCAACAACTCCTGTGCGCTGTGATCTGTGTGGTGTGATTGGTGCGGTGTGATCAGGGCGGTGTGATCGGTGCGGTGTGATCAGGGTGGTGTGATCGGTGCAGTGTGATGTGATCGGTGCGCTTTAATCGGTGCGGTGTGATCGGTGCGGTGTGATCGGTGTGGTGTGCTGTGATCGGTGTGCTGTGATCGGTGCGCTGTGATCGGTGCGGTGCGATCGGTGCGTTGTGATCGGTGCGCTGTGATCGGTGTGATCTGTGCGCTGTGATCGGTGCGCTGTGATCGGTGCGCTGTGATCGGTGCGCTGTGATCGGTGTGATCTGTGTGCTGTGATTGGTGCTCTGTGATTGGTGTGATCGGTGCGCTGTGATCGGTGCGCTGTGATTGGTGTGATCGGTGCGGTGTGATCTGTGCGGTGTGATCGGTGCGCTGTGATCGGTGTGCTGTGATTGGTGCACTGTGATCGGTGCGGTGTGATCTGTGCGCTGTGAACGGTGCGCTGTGATCGGTGCGCTGTGATTGGTGTGATCTGTGCGGTGTGATCAGTGCGCTGTGATCGGTGCGCTGTGATTGGTGTGATTGGTGCGCTGTGATCGGTGCGCTGTGATCTGTGCGGTGTGATCGGTGTGCTGTGATCGGTGTACTGTGATCGGTGCGCTGTGATCGGTGCGATGTGATTGGTGTGATCTGTGCGGTGTGATTGGTGCAGTGTGATCTGTGTGCTGTGATCGGTGCGCTGTGATCGGTGCGCTGTGATCGGTGCGCTGTGATCGGTGCGCTGTGATCGGTGCGCTGTGATCGGTGCGCTGTGATCTGTGCGCTGTGATTGGTGTGATCTGTGCGGTGTGATCGGTGCGCTGTGATTGGTGTGATCGGTGCAGTGTGATTTGTGCGGTGTGATTTGTGCGGTGTGATCAGTGCGGTGTGATCGGTGCGATGTGATCTGTGCGCTGTGATCTGTGCGCTGTGATCTGTGCGCTGTGATCTGTGCACTGTGATCTGTGCACTGTGATTGGTGTGATCTGTGCGGTGTGATTGGTGCAGTGTGATCGGTGTGATCGGTGCGCTGTGATCGGTGCGCTGTGATCTGTGCGCTGTGATCTGTGCGCTGTGATCTGTGCACTGTGATTGGTGTGATCTGTGCAGTGTGATTGGTGCAGTGTGATCGGTGTGATCGGTGCGCTGTGATCTGTGCGCTGTGATCTGTGCGCTGTGATCGGTGCGCTGTGCGGTGCAAATATATCTACATAACAAATGATTTAGTATATTTCCTGGAAGGAGGAGGGGAGGAGAGATTTGCATAGATAAGGGGCGTCAACTTCCTCTGACACTCCCGTTGCTATGGAAACCTGACCTGAAACCTATTACATTGCTTGTGCAGCACTGAGCATGTGCGAGATCAGCAAGGCTGAAATCCAGGAAGTCATACAGTCTGGCTTCATGGATTCCCACACTTAAGATGGCCCCGGTCAATTCCTGTTTTATAAAGTATCTAAATGCTGTAACAACCTAACAAAACGGCCCTTAGTTTACAGACTAACTTTGCTAGAATACATTAAGATTGTGAAATTGTGGCCGGAATTCCGCTTTAAATTGTCCTTTCGCAATATTTTGTTTCCAAGTGGGATGGTGACCACTTTTATAATGAAGATATGAATTCCCACTGGTGGGTTTCGTATGGTTTTTGGTAATAATCTTGTCTGAATCATTTGTTAACACCAGGTCTAAAAAGACCAGTTTGTGTGGATCCAGCACATAAGTGAACGTTAAGCCAAAAGTATTGGCATTAAAATGTGCCACAAAGGAGGAGAAAACATCCGTACCCCCGCTCCAAATGTGCACAATGTCGTTGATGTAACGACCATAGAACACAATGTGCTCCGCAAAGGTGGCCCATTGGGAGATTAGCATACACGGGAGCAAAATTCGCTCCCATTGCTGTACCTTTGCGTTGCACAAAGAACTGTTCACAAAAAGAAAAATAGTTGTGTTTCAAACAAAATTCTATAGCATCAACCAAAAACTGTGATTGCAATGAATTGAATTCTCCACTTTTGTTTAGAAAGAATTGTACAGCTCTAATACCTATATTGTGGGGTATGGACGTATACAATGAGGCCACATCCAAAGATGCCCACAGGTAACCTTGTTCCCAAGAGTAGTGCTGTAAGGCATCAATCACTTCATTGGAGTCCTTGATATAGGACGGTAATTGAATAACCAAGGGTTGCAACATGGAAACAATATACTTAGATAGCCCACTGAGTAAGCTGTTAGTGCTTGCTACAATGGGCCGCCCAGGGGGGTCAGACAGGGATTCATAGATTTTAGGGAGATGGTAAAAGTGGGGGGTGCTACACTCTCAGGGTAATATGAACTGTCTCTCTTTCTTGGTAAGGACTCCTTTTTCCCATGCTGTATACACTAAAGTTTTTAATTCGGGCTGGTAGTCCTGCAGAGGGTCATTGAGGAGTTTAAGATAGGTGTCAGTGTCGGCTAATAGATGGCTCACTTCTTTAATGTAGTCCATTCCATTTTGTATAACCACACTCCCTCCTTTGTCGGCCTGCCTGATGGTAATACCATCATTAGCCTTTAAGCGTAAGTGACCTTATAAATTGATGTAAGTCCTTAAAAACAGACAGAACTTGTTGGTAAAGGTCGAAGGGGAGAAACTTAACCCTTTTTCAAGTACTAGCAATTCAGACGGGGTGAGGGTATGTGATGAAAGATTATAGATTTTAATGGTACTGATTATTCTATCACTTCTGTTCTTTCTTTCTTGTTGTTTCTTGCTGTAAATTCCTCCTCTTTGTCCTCGTCTAGTTTTCTTTTTTCTTGGTGTACTCCCTTCTGTTTTTTTCTGTATTTTATCTGTACTTTCGAGTACGATTTTCTCCTGCAGCTCCGGTATCTCTCTCATTAAGTGGTCTTGCATAGCAAGAGCACTTACTATTCTCTCACATATATATTATTAAGTGGTCTTGCATAGCAAGAGCACTTACTATTCTCTCACATATATATTATTAAGTGGTCTTGCATAGCAAGAGCACTTACTATTCTCTCACATATATATTATTATTATTATTTTTATAGCCAAATTTACCACCCTAACTCCTCCCACAGTTTTTACGCTACATAGACGAGTAATATATCAAATCGAGCGGCTTGTTCCCGAATAGTGGGCTATTACTTTGTGGAACGTTTCGCCAAATCGTTCGCGAAATATCGTCATATTTGCGGCGAAATTTTCCCATAGGAATGAATGGTGAGAGCTAGAGCACAGAATGGCAAAAACGGAAAAATCATTACATGATTTGTAAACTGCGACCACTCCCTCATTTTCAAGCCGACCTACACAAATCTTATATCAAAATGTTCAGCTGTCCCTGCTGACACTACACGTGTTGACGACTAAGCGATCGGTCAAATGGTTTTCAAGATACAGACATTTGTTTGCAACACACGCCATCCATCATTTCAATGAAAGTCAATGGAGGAAAGAAAATTGAAAACTGAATATTGCAAGGCAATTTGTAAACTGCGACTGTGCCTTCAAATTTAATATTTTAGAGACATACTATACATCAGGTTGAAGGTCTGGGTCTTGTGATTCGTAAAATATAAAGATATTCGCTGTGCGATTTATAGTTTTTAAAATACAATCATTTGAAGAAGCACAGTAAAAAACAAGCCAGAATCTGAGTGGCTGTTTAGAGTGGCTGCCTGCATGTGTTTACATTGGTTTCCTAGGAGACGATGTCTCCTCACACACAGCTGAGGGGCTTTCTATAGCTCCTCCCACACAGCTGTGAGGTGATATGGCTCTGTTTTTCAGGCATATCCCACTTTTAAGTAAACAATGGGGTTTATTTACTAAAGCTGGAAAGCGCAATATAAGGCTCACTTTTGCACACAAACCAATGAGCTTCCAGGTTTTATTACCAGGCTTAACTGAACAAGCTGGGGTTAGAAGCTTATTGTTTTTTTCTGCAGAAGTGAGCCTGATATTGCGATTTCCAGTGTTAGTAAATAAACCCTAGTGTGTACTTAAAAGCGGGGTATGCCTGTATTTGCTCTGCGTAACTTCTGCATACTCTGCATATAGCAACCATCCATACCATCCAGTCCATAGAAACCATCCATAGCAACCAGACCATAGCAACCCTCCATAGCAACCCTCTATAGCAACCAGTCCATAGCAACTGTCCATAGCAACCACTCCATAGCAACCACTCCATAGCAACCAGTCCATAGCAACCAGTCCATAGCAACCAGTCCATAGCAACCAGTACATACCAACCAGTACATAGCAACCAGACTATAGCAACTGTCCATAGCAACCCGTCCATAGCAACCAGTCCATAGCAACCAGTCCATAGCAACCAGTCCATAGCAACCAGACTATAGCAACTGTCCATAGCAACCAGTCAATAGCAACTGTCCATAGCAACCCGTCCATAGCAACCCGACCATAGCAACCATCCATAGCAACCAGTCCATAGCAGCCAGTCCATAGCAACCAGTCCATAGCAACCAGACTATAGCAACCAGACCATAGCAACTGTCCATAGCAACCAGACCATAGCAACCACTCCATAGCAACCCCTCCATAGCAACCCCTCCATAGCAACCCGTTTTTGATGGGGCAAATAGGATGGCGCAGTTTTGATGGGGTAGTTTTTGATGAAGCAGTTTTTGATGGGGCAATGGATCGAAATGGATCGACACACTGTTGGATCACATTTACATCTACAGGGGCATCATCACCAGTCTGGAGTAGTGGTGAAGGCAAGAACACGTGACACAATTTCCCCAGAAATTGTACCTTTTCTAGTTAAGTGGTCTTGCATAGCAAGAGCACTTACTATTCTCTCACATATATATTATTAAGTGGTCTTGCATAGCAAGAGCACTTACTATTCTCTCACATATATATTATTAAGTGGTCTTGCATAGCAAGAGCACTTACTATTCTCTCACATATATATTATTATTATTATAATAAAAAACGAATAACAATACTGGGAATGCTTATTAAAGCATTCCCACTAATTATTATTATTTTTATAGCCAAATTTACCACCCTAACTCCTCCCACAGTTTTTACGCTACATAGACGAGTAATATATCAAATCGAGCGGCTTGTTCCCGAATAGTGGGCTATTACTTTGTGGAACGTTTCGCCAAATCGTTCGCGAAATATCGTCATATTTGCGGCGAAATTTTCCCATAGGAATGAATGGTGAGTGCTAGAGCACAGAATGGCAAAAACGGAAAAATCATTACATGATTTGTAAACTGCGACCACTCCCTCATTTTCAAGCCGACCTACACAAATCTTATATCAAAATGTTCAGCTGTCCCTGCTGACACTACACGTGTTGACGACTAAGCGATCGGTCAAATGGTTTTCAAGATACAGACATTTGTTTGCAACACACGCCATCCATCATTTCAATGAAAGTCAATGGAGGAAAGAAAATTGAAAACTGAATATTGCAAGGCAATTTGTAAACTGCGACTGTGCCTTCAAATTTAATATTTTAGAGACATACTATACATCAGGTTGAAGGTCTGGGTCTTGTGATTCGTAAAATATAAAGATATTCGCTGTGCGATTTATAGTTTTTAAAATACAATCATTTGAAGAAGCACAGTAAAAAACAAGCCAGAATCTGAGTGGCTGTTTAGAGTGGCTGCCTGCATGTGTTTACATTGGTTTCCTAGGAGACGATGTCTCCTCACACACAGCTGAGGGGCTTTCTATAGCTCCTCCCACACAGCTGTGAGGTGATATGGCTCTGTTTTTCAGGCATATCCCACTTTTAAGTAAACAATGGGGTTTATTTACTAAAGCTGGAAAGCGCAATATAAGGCTCACTTCTGCACACAAACCAATGAGCTTCCAGGTTTTATTACCAGGCTTAACTGAACAAGCTGGGGTTAGAAGCTTATTGTTTTTTCTGCAGAAGTGAGCCTGATATTGCGATTTCCAGCATTAGTAAATAAACCCTAGTGTGTACTTAAAAGCGGGGTATGCCTGTATTTGGCTCTGTGTAACTTCTGCATACTCTGCATATAGAAACCATCCATAGCATCCAGTCCATAGAAACCATCCATAGCAACCAGACCATAGCAACCCTCCATAGCAACCACTCCATAGCAACCACTCCATAGCAACCACTCCATAGCAACCCGTCCATAGCAACCACTCCATAGCAACCGTCCATAGCAACCAGTCCATAGCAACCAGTCCATAGTAACCACTCCATAGCAACCAGACCATAGCAACCAGACTATAGCAACTGTCCATAGCAACCAGTCAATAGCAACTGTCCATAGCAACCCGCCCATAGCAACCCGTCCATAGCAACCCGTCCATAGCAACCCGACCATAGCAACCAGTCCATAGCAACCAGACCATAGCAACCAGACCATAGCAACCTCTCCATAGCAACCCCTCCATAGCAACCCCTCCATAGCAACCCGTCCATAGCAACCCGTTTTTGATGGGGCAAATAGGATGGCGCAGTTTTGATGGGGTAGTTTTTGATGAAGCAGTTTTTGATGGGGCAATGGATCGAAATGGATAGACACATTGTTGGATCACATTTACATCTCCAGGGGCACCGTCTCCAGTCTGGAGTATTGGTGAAGGCAAGAACACGTCACACAATTTCCCCAGAAATTGTACCTTTTCTAGTTATTAAGTGGTCTTGCATAGCAAGAGCACTTACTATTCTCTCACATATATAATATTATTATTTTTATAGCCAAATTTACCACCCTAACTCCTCCCACAGTTTTTACGCTACATAGACGAGTAATATATCAAATCGAGCGGCTTGTTCCCGAATAGTGGGCTATTACTTTGTTGAACGTTTCGCCAAATCGTTCGCGAAATATCGTCATATTTGCGGCGAAATTTTCCCATAGGAATGAATGGTGAGAGCTAGAGCACAGAATGGCAAAAACGGAAAAATCATTACATGATTTGTAAACTGCGACCACTCCCTCATTTTCAAGCCGACCTACACAAATCTTATATCAAAATGTTCAGCTGTCCCTGCTAACACTACACGTGTCGACGGCTAAGCGATCGGTCAAATGGTTTTCAAGATACAGACATTTGTTTGCAACACACGCCATCCATCATTTCAATGAAAGTCAATGGAGGAATAAAAATTGAAAATGGAATATTGCAAGGCAATTTGTAAACTGCGACTGTGCCTTCAATTTTAATATTTCAGAGACATACTATACATCAGGTTGAAGGTCTGGGTCTTGTGATTCGTAAAATATAAAGATATTCACTGTGCGATTTATAGTTTTTAAAATACAATCATTTGAAGAAGCACAGTAAAAAACAAGCCAGAATCTGACTGCCTGTTTAGAGTGGCTGTTTGCATGTGTTTACATTGGTTTCCTAGGAGACGATGTCTCCTCACAAACAGCTAAGGTGCTTTCTGTAGCTCCTCCCACACAGCTGTGAGGTGATATGGCTGTTTTTCAGGCATATCCCACTTTTAAGTACACAATGGGGTTTATTTACTAAAGCTGGAAAGCGCAATATAAGGCTCACTTCTGCACACAAACCAATGAGCTTCCAGGTTTTATTACCAGGCTTAACTGAACAATCTGGGGTTAGAAGCTTATTGTTTTTTCTGCAGAAGTGAGCCTGATATTGCGATTTCCAGCATTAGTAAATAAACCCTAGTGTGTACTTAAAAGCGGGGTATGCCTGTATTTGGCTCTGCATAACTTCTGCATACTCTGCATATAGCATCCAGTCCATAGAAACCATCCATAGCAACCAGTCCATAGCAACCACTCCATAGCAACCAGACCATAGCAAAAAACATAGCAACCACTCCATAGCAACCAGTCCATAGCAACCACTCCATAGCAACCAGTTCATAGCAACTAGTTAATAGCAACCCTCCATAGCAACCAGTCCATAGCAACCAGTCCATAGCAACCAGTCCATAGCAACCGTCCATAGCAACCAGACCATAGCAACCAGAATATAGCAACTGTCCATAGCAACCAGTCCATAGAAACTGTCCATAGCAACCAGTCCATAGAAAACAGAATATAGCAACCAGACCATAGCAACCAGTCCATAGCAAGCAGTCCATAGCAACCAGAATATAGCAAATGTCCATAGCAACCAGACCATAGCAACCACTCCATAGAAACCACTCCATAGCAACTGTCTAAAGCAACCAGACCATAGCAACTGTCCATAGCAACTGTCCATAGCAACCAGTCCATAGCAACCCAGTTTTTGAAGGGGCAAATAGGATGGTGCAGTTTTGATGGGATAGTTTTTGATGGAGCAGTTTTTAATGGAGCAATGGATAGACACATTGTTGGATCACATTTACATCTCCAGGGGCACCATCTCCAGTCAGGAGTACTGGTGAAGGCAAGAACACGTCACACAATTTCCCCAGAAATTGTACCTTTTCTAGTTATTATTATTATTTTTATAGCCAAATTTACCACCCTAACTCCTCCCACAGTTTTTACGCTACATAGACAAGTAATATATCAAATCGAGCGGCTTGTTCCCGAATAGTGGGCTATTACTTTGTGGAACGTTTCGCCAAATCGTTCGCGAAATATCGTCATATTTGCGGCGAAATTTTCCCATAGGAATGAATGGTGAGAGCTAGAGCACAGAATGGCAAAAACGGAAAAATCATTACATGATTTGTAAACTGCGACCACTCCCTCATTTTCAAGCCGACCTACACAAATCTTATATCAAAATGTTCAGCTGTCCCTGCTGACACTACACGTGTTGACGACTAAGCGATCGGTCAAATGGTTTTCAAGATACAGACATTTGTTTGCAACACACGCCATCCATCATTTCAATGAAAGTCAATGGAGGAAAGAAAATTGAAAACTGAATATTGCAAGGCAATTTGTAAACTGCGACTGTGCCTTCAAATTTAATATTTTAGAGACATACTATACATCAGGTTGAAGGTCTGGGTCTTGTGATTCGTAAAATATAAAGATATTCGCTGTGCGATTTATAGTTTTTAAAATACAATCATTTGAAGAAGCACAGTAAAAAACAAGCCAGAATCTGAGTGGCTGTTTAGAGTGGCTGCCTGCATGTGTTTACATTGGTTTCCTAGGAGACGATGTCTCCTCACACACAGCTGAGGGGCTTTCTATAGCTCCTCCCACACAGCTGTGAGGTGATATGGCTCTGTTTTTCAGGCATATCCCACTTTTAAGTAAACAATGGGGTTTATTTACTAAAGCTGGAAAGCGCAATATAAGGCTCACTTCTGCACACAAACCAATGAGCTTCCAGGTTTTATTACCAGGCTTAACTGAACAAGCTGGGGTTAGAAGCTTATTGTGCTTTTTCTGCAGAAGTGAGCCTGATATTGCGATTTCCAGCATTAGTAAATAAACCCTAGTGTGTACTTAAAAGCGGGGTATGCCTGTATTTGGCTCTGTGTAACTTCTGCATACTCTGCATATAGAAACCATCCATAGCATCCAGTCCATAGAAACCATCCATAGCAACCAGACCATAGCAACCCTCCATAGCAACCACTCCATAGCAACCACTCCATAGCAACCACTCCATAGCAACCACTCCATAGCAACCCGTCCATAGCAACCACTCCATAGCAACCGTCCATAGCAACCAGTCCATAGCAACCAGTCCATAGTAACCACTCCATAGCAACCAGACCATAGCAACCAGACTATAGCAACTGTCCATAGCACCAGTCCATAGCAACTGTCCATAGCAACCGCCCATAGCAACCCGTCCATAGCAACCCGTCCATAGCAACCCGACCATAGCAACCCGACCATAGCAACCAGTCCATAGCAACCAGACCATAGCAACCCCTCCATAGCAACCCCTCCATAGCAACCCCTCCATAGCAACCCGTCCATAGCAACCCGTCCATAGCAACCCGTTTTTGATGGGGCAAATAGGATGGCGCAGTTTTGATGGGGTAGTTTTTGATGAAGCAGTTTTTGATGGGGCAATGGATCGAAATGGATAGACACATTGTTGGATCACATTTACATCTCCAGGGGCACCGTCTCCAGTCTGGAGTATTGGTGAAGGCAAGAACACGTCACACAATTTCCCCAGAAATTGTACCCTTTCTAGTTAAGTGGTCTTGCATAGCAAGAGCACTTACTATTCTCTCACATATATATTATTATTATTTTTATAGCCAAATTTACCACCCTAACTCCTCCCACAGTTTTTACGCTACATAGACGAGTAATATATCAAATCGAGTGGCTTGTTCCCGAATAGTGGGCTATTACTTTGTGGAACGTTTCGCCAAATCGTTCGCGAAATATCGTCATATTTGCGGCGAAATTTTCCCATAGGAATGAATGGTGAGAGCTAGAGCACAGAATGGCAAAAACGGAAAAATCATTACATGATTTGTAAACTGCGACCACTCCCTCATTTTCAAGCCGACCTACACAAATCTTATATCAAAATGTTCAGCTGTCCCTGCTGACACTACATGTGTTGACGACTAAGCGATCGGTCAAATGGTTTTCAAGATACAGACATTTGTTTGCAACACACGCCATCCATCATTTCAATGAAAGTCAATGGAGGAAAGAAAATTGAAAACTGAATATTGCAAGGCAATTTGTAAACTGCGACTGTGCCTTCAAATTTAATATTTTAGAGACATACTATACATCAGGTTGAAGGTCTGGGTCTTGTGATTCGTAAAATATAAAGATATTCGCTGTGCGATTTATAGTTTTTAAAATACAATCATTTGAAGAAGCACAGTAAAAAACAAGCCAGAATCTGAGTGGCTGTTTAGAGTGGCTGCCTGCATGTGTTTACATTGGTTTCCTAGGAGACGATGTCTCCTCACACACAGCTGAGGGGCTTTCTATAGCTCCTCCCACACAGCTGTGAGGTGATATGGCTCTGTTTTTCAGGCATATCCCACTTTTAAGTAAACAATGGGGTTTATTTACTAAAGCTGGAAAGCGCAATATAAGGCTCACTTCTGCACACAAACCAATGAGCTTCCAGGTTTTATTACCAGGCTTAACTGAACAAGCTGGGGTTAGAAGCTTATTGTTTTTTCTGCAGAAGTGAGCCTGATATTGCGATTTCCAGCATTAGTAAATAAACCCTAGTGTGTACTTAAAAGCGGGGTATGCCTGTATTTGGCTCTGTGTAACTTCTGCATACTCTGCATATAGAAACCATCCATAGCATCCAGTCCATAGAAACCATCCATAGCAACCAGACCATAGCAACCCTCCATAGCAACCACTCCATAGCAACCACTCCATAGCAACCACTCCATAGCAACCCGTCCATAGCAACCACTCCATAGCAACCACTCCATAGCAACCAGTCCATAGCAACCAGTCCATAGTAACCACTCCATAGCAACCAGACCATAGCAACCAGACTATAGCAACTGTCCATAGCAACCAGTCAATAGCAACTGTCCATAGCAACCCGTCCATAGCAACCCGTCCATAGCAACCCGACCATAGCAACCCGACCATAGCAACCAGTCCATAGCAACCAGACCATAGCAACCAGACCATAGCAACCCCTCCATAGCAACCCCTCCATAGCAACCCCTCCATAGCAACCCGTCCATAGCAACCCGTTTTTGATTGCGCAAATAGGATGGCGCAGTTTTGATGGGGTAGTTTTTGATGAAGCAGTTTTTGATGGGGCAATGGATCGAAATGGATAGACACATTGTTGGATCACATTTACATCTCCAGGGGCACCGTCTCCAGTCTGGAGTATTGGTGAAGGCAAGAACACGTCACACAATTTCCCCAGAAATTGTACCTTTTCTAGTTAAGTGGTCTTGCATAGCAAGAGCACTTACTATTCTACTCACATATATATTATTATTATTTTATTATAGCCAAATTTTGCCACCCTAACTCCTCCCACAGTTTTTACGCTACATAGACGAGTAATATATCAAATCGAGCGGCTTGTTCCCGAATAGTGGGCTATTACTTTGTGGAACGTTTCGCCAAATCGTTCGCGAAATATCGTCATATTTGCGGCGAAATTTTCCCATAGGAATGAATGGTGAGAGCTAGAGCACAAAATGGCAAAAACTGAAAAATTACATGATTTGTAAACTGCGACCACTCCCTCATTTTCAGGCCGACCTACACAAATCTTATATCAAAATGTTCAGCTGTCCCTGCTAACACTACACGTGTCGACGGCTAAGCGATCGGTCAAATGGTTTTCAAGATACAGACATTTGTTTGCAACACACGCCATCCATCATTTCAATGAAAGTCAATGGAGGAATAAAAATTGAAAATGGAATATTGCAAGGCAATTTGTAAACTGCGACTGTGCCTTCAATTTTAATATTTTCAGAGACATACTATACATCAGGTTGAAGGTCTGGGTCTTGTGATTCGTAAAATATAAAGATATTCACTGTGCGATTTATAGTTTTTAAAATACAATCATTTGAAGAAGCACAGTAAAAAACAAGCCAGAATCTGACTGGCCTGTTTAGAGTGGCTGTTTGCATGTGTTTACATTGGTTTCCTAGGAGACGATGTCTCCTCACAAACAGCTGAGGTGCTTTCTATAGCTCCTCCCACACAGCTGTGAGGTGATATGGCTGTTTTTCAGGCATATCCCACTTTTAAGTAACACAATGGGGTTTATTTACTAAAGCTGGAAAGCGCAATATAAGGCTCACTTCTGCACACAAACCAATGAGCTTCCAGGTTTTATTACCAGGCTTAACTGAACAATCTGGGGTTAGAAGCTTATTGTTTTTTCTGCAGAAGTGAGCCTGATATTGCGATTTCCAGCATTAGTAAATAAACCCTAGTGTGTACTTAAAAGCGGGGTATGCCTGTATTTGGCTCTGCATAACTTCTGCATACTCTGCATATAGCATCCAGTCCATAGAAACCATCCATAGCAACCAGTCCATAGCAACCACTCCATAGCAACCAGACCATAGCAAAAAACATAGCAACCACTCCATAGCAACCAGTCCATAGCAACCACTCCATAGCAACCAGTTCATAGCAACTAGTTCCATAGCAACCCTCCATAGCAACCAGTCTATAGCAACCAGTCCATAGCAACCAGTCCATAGCAACCGTCCATAGCAACCAGACCATAGCAACCAGAATATAGCAACTGTCCATAGCAACCAGTCCATAGAACTGTCCATAGCAACCAGTCCATAGAAAACAGAATATAGCAACCAGACCATAGCAACCAGTCCATAGCAAGCAGTCCATAGCACCAGACCATAGAATATAGCAAATGTCCATAGCAACCAGACCATAGCAACCACTCCATAGAAACCACTCCATAGCAACTGTCTAAAGCAACCAGACCATAGCAACTGTCCATAGCAACTGTCCATAGCAACCAGTCCATAGCAACCAGTTTTTGAAGGGGCAAATAGGATGGTGCAGTTTTGATGGGATAGTTTTTGATGGAGCAGTTTTTAATGGAGCAATGGATAGACACATTGTTGGATCACATTTACATCTCCAGGGGCACCATCTCCAGTCAGGAGTACTGGTGAAGGCAAGAACACGTCACACAATTTCCCCAGAAATTGTACCTTTTCTAGTTATTATTATTATTTTTATAGCCAAATTTACCACCCTAACTCCTCCCACAGTTTTTACGCTACATAGACGAGTAATATATCAAATCGAGCGGCTTGTTCCCGAATAGTGGGCTATTACTTTGTGGAACGTTTCGCCAAATCGTTCGCGAAATATCGTCATATTTGCGGCGAAATTTTCCCATAGGAATGAATGGTGAGAGCTAGAGCACAGAATGGCAAAAACTGAAAAATCATTACATGATTTGTAAACTGCGACCACTCCCTCATTTTCAAGCCGACCTACACAAATCTTATATCAAAATGTTCAGCTGTCCCTGCTGACACTACACGTGTTGATGACTAAGCGATCGGTCAAATGGTTTTCAAGATACAGACATTTGTTTGCAACACACGCCATCCATCATTTCAATGAAAGTCAATGGAGGAAAGAAAATTGAAAACTGAATATTGCAAGGCAATTTGTAAACTGCGACTGTGCCTTCAAATTTAATATTTTAGAGACATACTATACATCAGGTTGAAGGTCTGGGTCTTGTGATTCGTAAAATATAAAGATATTCGCTGTGCGATTTATAGTTTTTAAAATACAATCATTTGAAGAAGCACAGTAAAAAACAAGCCAGAATCTGAGTGGCTGTTTAGAGTGGCTGCCTGCATGTGTTTACATTGGTTTCCTAGGAGACGATGTCTCCTCACACACAGCTGAGGGGCTTTCTATAGCTCCTCCCACACAGCTGTGAGGTGATATGGCTCTGTTTTTCAGGCATATCCCACTTTTAAGTAAACAATGGGGTTTATTTACTAAAGCTGGAAAGCGCAATATAAGGCTCACTTCTGCACACAAACCAATGAGCTTCCAGGTTTTATTACCAGGCTTAACTGAACAAGCTGGGGTTAGAAGCTTATTGTTTTTTCTGCAGAAGTGAGCCTGATATTGCGATTTCCAGCATTAGTAAATAAACCCTAGTGTGTACTTAAAAGCGGGGTATGCCTGTATTTGGCTCTGTGTAACTTCTGCATACTCTGCATATAGAAACCATCCATAGCATCCAGTCCATAGAAACCATCCATAGCAACCAGACCATAGCAACCCTCCATAGCAACCACTCCATAGCAACCACTCCATAGCAACCACTCCATAGCAACCCGTCCATAGCAACCACTCCATAGCAACCGTCCATAGCAACCAGTCCATAGCAACCACTCCATAGTAACCACTCCATAGCAACCAGACCATAGCAACCAGACTATAGCAACTGTCCATAGCAACCAGTCAATAGCAACTGTCCATAGCAACCCGCCCATAGCAACCCGTCCATAGCAACCCGTCCATAGCAACCCGACCATAGCAACCCGACCATAGCAACCAGTCCATAGCAACCAGACCATAGCAACCAGACCATAGCAACCCCTCCATAGCAACCCCTCCATAGCAACCCCTCCATAGCAACCCGTCCATAGCAACCTGTTTTTGATGGGGCAAATAGGATGGCGCAGTTTTGATGGGGTAGTTTTTGATGAAGCAGTTTTTGATGGGGCAATGCATCGAAATGGATAGACACATTGTTGGATCAAATTTACATCTCCAGGGGCACCGTCTCCAGTCTGGAGTATTGGTGAAGGCAAGAACACGTCACACAATTTCCCCAGAAATTGTACCTTTTCTAGTTAAGTGGTCTTGCATAGCAAGAGCACTTACTATTCTCTCACATATATATTATTATTATTTTTATAGCCAAATTTACCACCCTAACTCCTCCCACAGTTTTTACGCTACATAGACGAGTAATATATCAAATCGAGCGGCTTGTTCCCGAATAGTGGGCTATTACTTTGTGGAACGTTTCGCCAAATCGTTCGCGAAATATCGTCATATTTGCGGCGAAATTTTCCCATAGGAATGAATGGTGAGAGCTAGAGCACAGAATGGCAAAAACGGAAAAATCATTACATGATTTGTAAACTGCGACCACTCCCTCATTTTCAAGCCGACCTACACAAATCTTATATCAAAATGTTCAGCTGTCCCTGCTGACACTACACGTGTTGACGACTAAGCGATCGGTCAAATGGTTTTCAAGATACAGACATTTGTTTGCAACACACGCCATCCATCATTTCAATGAAAGTCAATGGAGGAAAGAAAATTGAAAACTGAATATTGCAAGGCAATTTGTAAACTGCGACTGTGCCTTCAAATTTAATATTTTAGAGACATACTATACATCAGGTTGAAGGTCTGGGTCTTGTGATTCGTAAAATATAAAGATATTCACTGTGCGATTTATAGTTTTTAAAATACAATCATTTGAAGAAGCACAGTAAAAAACAAGCCAGAATCTGAGTGGCTGTTTAGAGTGGCTGCCTGCATGTGTTTACATTGGTTTCCTAGGAGACGATGTCTCCTCACACACAGCTGAGGGGCTTTCTATAGCTCCTCCCACACAGCTGTGAGGTGATATGGCTCTATTTTTCAGGCATATCCCACTTTTAAGTAAACAATGGGGTTTATTTACTAAAGCTGGAAAGCGCAATATAAGGCCCCTTTCACATTGAGGCGTGGAGCCGCGGTGACGGTATAGCCGCGCTATTTGTAGCGCCGCTATACCGTCGTGTTTACCGCGATATTCGGGCGCTAGCGGTGAGGTTTTAACCCCCGCTAGCGGCCGAAAAAGGGTTAATACCGCCCGCGTTGCGGGCGGTATTACCGCGCTATTACCGCGGTTTCCCATTGATTCCAATGGGAAGGCGCGCTATAGGAGCGGTGAACACACCGCTCCTATACCGCGGTAAAGATGCGGCTAGCAGGACTTTTGGAGCGTTCCTGCTAGCGCACCGCTTCAGTGTGAAAGCCTTCGGGCTTTCACATTGAACACTACAGGGCATGATTTTTCATGCGGTATAGCAGCGCTATTTTTAGCGCTGTACCGCATGAAAAACGCCTCAATGTGAAAGGGGCCTAAGGCTCACTTCTGCACACAAACCAATGAGCTTCCAGGTTTTATTACCAGGCTTAACTGAACAAGCTGGGGTTAGAAGCTTATTGTTTTTTCTGCAGAAGTGAGCCTGATATTGCGATTTCCAGCATTAGTAAATAAACCCTAGTGTGTACTTAAAAGCGGGTATGCCTGTATTTGGCTCTGTGTAACTTCTGCATACTCTGCATATAGAAACCATCCATAGCATCCAGTCCATAGAAACCATCCATAGCAACCAGACCATAGCAACCCTCCATAGCAACCACTCCATAGCAACCACTCCATAGCAACCACTCCATAGCAACCACTCCATAGCAACCGTCCATAGCAACCAGTCCATAGCAACCAGTCCATAGTAACCACTCCATAGCAACCAGACCATAGCAACCAGACTATAGCAACTGTCCATAGCAACCAGTCAATAGCAACTGTCCATAGCAACCCGCCCATAGCAACCCGTCCATAGCAACCCGTCCATAGCAACCCGACCATAGCAACCAGTCCATAGCAACCAGACCATAGCAACCCCTCCATAGCAACCCCTCCATAGCAACCCCTCCATAGCAACCCCTCCATAGCAACCCCTCCATAGCAACCCGTCCATAGCAACCCGTTTTTGATGGGGCAAATAGGATGGCGCAGTTTTGATGGGGTAGTTTTTGATGAAGCAGTTTTTGATGGGGCAATGGATCGAAATGGATAGACACATTGTTGGATCACATTTACATCTCCAGGGGCACCGTCTCCAGTCTGGAGTATTGGTGAAGGCAAGAACACGTCACACAATTTCCCCAGAAATTGTACCTTTTCTAGTTATTCTTATTATTCTTATAGCCAAATTTACCACCCTAACTCCTCCCACAGTTTTTACACTACATAGACGAGTAATATACCTAAACGAGCGGATTGTTCCCGATCGCGTTGCTATTACTTTGTGGAACGTTTCGCCAAATCGTTCGCGAAATATCGTCATATTTGCGGCGAAATTTTCCCATAGGAATGAATGGGGCATAAAAAGGCAAAAACTGAAATATTACATGATTTTCAAACTGCGACCACTCCCTCATTTTCAAGCCGACCTACACAAATCTTATATCAAAATAATCAGCTGCCCCTGCTGCCACTACACGTGTTGACGGCTAAGCGATCGGTCAAATGGTTTTTAAGATACAGACATTTGTTTGCACCACACGCCATCCATCATTTCAATGAAAGTCAATGGAGAAATAAAAATTGAAAACGTAATATTGCAAGGCAATTTGTAAACTGCGACTGTGCCTTCAATTTTAATATTTTAGAGACATACTATACATCAACTTGAAGGTCTGGGTCTTGTGATTCGTAAAATATAAATATATTTGCTGTGCGATTTATAGTTTTTAAAATACAATCAATTGAAGAAGCACAGTATTAAAAACAAGCCAGAATCTGTGTGGCTGTTTAGAGTGGGCAGTTTGCATGTGTTTACATTGGTTTCCTAGGAGACGAGTCTCCTCACACACAGCTGAGGTACTTTCTATAGCTCCTCCCACACAGCTGTGAGGTCATATGGCTGTTTTTCAGGTATATCACACTTTTAAGTACACAATGGGGTTTATTTACTAAAGCTGGAAAGCGCAATATAAGGCTCACTTCTGCACACAAACCAATGAGCTTCCAGGTTTTATTACCAAGCTTAACTGAACAAGCTGGGGTTAGAAGCTTATTGTTTTTTCTGCAGAAGTGAGCCTGATATTGCGATTTCCAGCATTAGTAAATAGACCCTAGTGTGTACTTAAAAGAGGGGTATGCCTGTATTTGGCTCTGCGTAACTTCTGCATACTCTGCATATAGCAACCATTCATAGCATCCAGTCCATAGAAATCGTCCATAGCAACCAGACCATAGCAACCCTCCATAGCAACCAGTCCATAGCAACCACTCTATAGCAACCAGTCCGTAGCAACCAGACCATAGCAACCAGACTATAGCAACGGTCCATAGCAACCAGTCAATATCAACTGTCCATAGCAACCAGTCAATAGCAACTGTCCATAGCAACCCGTCTATAGCAACCCGAACATAGCAACCAGTCCATAGCAACCCTCCATAGCAACCAGACTATAGCAACTGTCCATAGCAACCAGACCATAGCAACCAGACCATAGCAACCACTCCATTAGCAACCCTCCATAGCAACCAGACTATAGCAACCAGACCATAGCAACTGTCCATAACAACCAGATCATAGCAACCAGACCATAGCAACAACTCCATAGCAACCACTCCATAGCAACCACTCCATAGCAACCCCTCCATAGCAACCCGTTTTGATGGGGCAAATAGGATGGTGCAGTTTTGATGGGGTAGTTTTTGATGAAGCAGTTTTTGATGGGGCAATGGATCGAAATGGATCGACACACTGTTGGATCACATTTACATCTACAGGGGCACCATCACCAGTCTGGAGTATTGGTGAAGGCAAGAACACGTCACACAATTTCCCCAGAAATTGTACCTTTTCTAGTTCTTAATATTCTTATTATAGCCAAATTTGCCACCCTAACTCCTCCCACAGTTTTTACGCTACATAGACGAGTAATATATCAAATCGAGCGGCTTGTTCCCGAATAGTGGGCTATTACTTTGTGGAACGTTTCGCCAAATCGTTTGCGAAATATCGTCATATTTGCGGCAAAATGTTCCCATAGGAATGAATGGTGAGAGCTAGAGCACAGAATGGCAAAAACGGAAAAATCATTACATGATTTGTAAACTGCGACCACTCCCACATTTTCAAGCCGACCTACACAAATCTTATATCAAAATGTTCAGCTGTCCCTCCTGACACTACACGTGTCAACGGCTAAGCGATTGGTCAAATGGTTTTCAAGATACAGACATTTGTTTGCAACACACGCCATCCATCATTTCAATGAAAGTCAATGGAGGAATTTTTTTTGAAAACTGAATATTGTAAGGCTATTTGTAAACTGCGACTGTGCCTTCAATTTTAATATTTTAGAGACATACTATACATCAGGTTGAAGGTCTGGGTCTTGTGATTCGTAAAATATAAAGATATTCGCTGTGCGATTTATAGTTTTTAAAATACAATCATTTGAAGAAGCACAGTAAAAAACAAGCCAGAATCTGAGTGGCTGTTTAGAGTGGCTGCCTGCATGTGTTTACATTGGTTTCCTAGGAGACGATGTCTCCTCAAACACAGCTAAGGGGCTTTCTATAGCTCCTCCCACACAGCTGTGAGGTGATATGGCTGTTTTTCAGGCATATCCCATTTTTAAGTACACAATGGGGTTTATTTACTAAAGCTGCAAAGCGCAATATAAGACTCACTTCTGCACACAAACCAATGAGCTTCCAGGTTTTATTACCAGGCTTAACTGAACAAGCTGTGGTTAGAAGCTTATTGTTTTTTTCTGCAGAAGTGAGCCTGATATTGCGATTTCCAGCATTAGTAAATAAACCCCATTGTGTACTTAAAAGCGGGGTATGCCTGTATTTGGCTCTGCGTAACTTCTGCATACTCTACATATAGCAACCATCCATAGCACCCAGTCCATAGAAACCATCTATAGCAACCAGACCATAGCAACCCTCCATAGCAACCAGTCCATAGCAACCACTCCATAGCATCCAGTCCATAGCAACCAGTCCATAGCAACCAGTCCATAGCAACCAGACCATAGCAACCAGTACATAGCAACCAGACTATAGCAACTGTCCATAGCAACCAGTCAATAGCAACTGTCCATAGCAACCCGTCCATAGCAACCCAACCATAGCAACCCGACCATAGCAACCACTCCATAGCAACCCATCCATAGCAACCCCTCCATAGCAACCCGTCCATATCAACCCGTTTTTGATGGGGCAAATAGGATGGTGCAGTTTTGATGGGGTAGTTTTTGATGAAGCAGTTTTTGATGGGGCAATGGATCGAAATGGATCGACACATTGTTGGATCACATTTACATCTACAGGAGCACCATCACCAGTCTGGAGTATTGGTGAAGGCAAGAACACGTCACACAATTTCCCCAGAAATTGTACCTTTTCTAGTTAAGTGGTCTTGCATAGCAAGAGCACTTACTATTCTCTCACATATATATTATTAAGTGGTCTTGCATAGCAAGAGCACTTACTATTCTCTCACATATATATTATTAAGTGGTCTTGCATAGCAAGAGCACTTACTATTCTCTCACATATATATTATTAAGTGGTCTTGCATAGCAAGAGCACTTACTATTCTCTCACATATATATTATTATTATTCTTATTATAGCCAAATTTGCCACCCTAACTCCTCCCACAGTTTTTACGCTACATAGACGAGTAATATATCAAATCGAGCGGCTTGTTCCCGAATAGTGGGCTATTACTTTGTGGAACGTTTCGCCAAATCGTTCGCGAAATATCGTCATATTTGCGGCGAAATTTTCCCATAGGAATGAATGGTGAGAGCTAGAGCACAAAATGGCAAAAACTGAAAAATTACATGATTTGTAAACTGCGACCACTCCCTCATTTTCAGGCCGACCTACACAAATCTTATATCAAAATGTTCAGCTGTCCCTGCTAACACTACACGTGTCGACGGCTAAGCGATCGGTCAAATGGTTTTCAAGATACAGACATTTGTTTGCAACACACGCCATCCATCATTTCAATGAAAGTCAATGGAGGAATAAAAATTGAAAATGGAATATTGCAAGGCAATTTGTAAACTGCGACTGTGCCTTCAATTTTAATATTTCAGAGACATACTATACATCAGGTTGAAGGTCTGGGTCTTGTGATTCGTAAAATATAAAGATATTCACTGTGCGATTTATAGTTTTTAAAATACAATCATTTGAAGAAGCACAGTAAAAAACAAGCCAGAATCTGACTGCCTGTTTAGAGTGGCTGTTTGGATGTGTTTACATTGGTTTCCTAGGAGACGATGTCTCCTCACAAACAGCTAAGGTGCTTTCTGTAGCTCCTCCCACACAGCTGTGAGGTGATATGGCTGTTTTTCAGGCATATCCCACTTTTAAGTACACAATGGGGTTTATTTACTAAAGCTGGAAAGCGCAATATAAGGCTCACTTCTGCACACAAACCAATGAGCTTCCAGGTTTTATTACCAGGCTTAACTGAACAATCTGGGGTTAGAAGCTTATTGTTTTTTCTGCAGAAGTGAGCCTGATATTGCGATTTCCAGCATTAGTAAATAAACCCTAGTGTGTACTTAAAAGCGGGGTATGCCTGTATTTGGCTCTGCATAACTTCTGCATACTCTGCATATAGCATCCAGTCCATAGAAACCATCCATAGCAACCAGTCCATAGCAACCACTCCATAGCAACCAGACCATAGCAAAAAACATAGCAACCACTCCATAGCAACCAGTCCATAGCAACCACTCCATAGCAACCAGTTCATAGCAACTAGTTAATAGCAACCCTCCATAGCAACCAGTCCATAGCAACCAGTCCATAGCAACCAGTCCATAGCAACCGTCCATAGCAACCAGACCATAGCAACCAGAATATAGCAACTGTCCATAGCAACCAGTCCATAGAAACTGTCCATAGCAACCAGTCCATAGAAAACAGAATATAGCAACCAGACCATAGCAACCAGTCCATAGCAAGCAGTCCATAGCAACCAGAATATAGCAAATGTCCATAGCAACCAGACCATAGCAACCACTCCATAGAAACCACTCCATAGCAACTGTCTAAAGCAACCAGACCATAGCAACTGTCCATAGCAACTGTCCATAGCAACCAGTCCATAGCAACCAGTTTTTGAAGGGGCAAATAGGATGGTGCAGTTTTGATGGGATAGTTTTTGATGGAGCAGTTTTTAATGGAGCAATGGATAGACACATTGTTGGATCACATTTACATCTCCAGGGGCACCATCTCCAGTCAGGAGTACTGGTGAAGGCAAGAACACGTCACACAATTTCCCCAGAAATTGTACCTTTTCTAGTTAAGTGGTCTTGCATAGCAAGAGCACTTACTATTCTCTCACATATATATTATTATTATTCTTATTATAGCCAAATTTGCCACCCTAACTCCTCCCACAGTTTTTACGCTACATAGACGAGTAATATATCAAATCGAGCGGCTTGTTCCCGAATAGTGGGCTATTACTTTGTGGAACGTTTCGCCAAATCGTTCGCGAAATATCGTCATATTTGCGGCGAAATTTTCCCATAGGAATGAATGGTGAGAGCTAGAGCACAAAATGGCAAAAACTGAAAAATTACATGATTTGTAAACTGCGACCACTCCCTCATTTTCAGGCCGACCTACACAAATCTTATATCAAAATGTTCAGCTGTCCCTGCTAACACTACACGTGTCGACGGCTAAGCGATCGGTCAAATGGTTTTCAAGATACAGACATTTGTTTGCAACACACGCCATCCATCATTTCAATGAAAGTCAATGGAGGAATAAAAATTGAAAATGGAATATTGCAAGGCAATTTGTAAACTGCGACTGTGCCTTCAATTTTAATATTTCAGAGACATACTATACATCAGGTTGAAGGTCTGGGTCTTGTGATTCGTAAAATATAAAGATATTCACTGTGCGATTTATAGTTTTTAAAATACAATCATTTGAAGAAGCACAGTAAAAAACAAGCCAGAATCTGACTGCCTGTTTAGAGTGGCTGTTTGCATGTGTTTACATTGGTTTCCTAGGAGACGATGTCTCCTCACAAACAGCTAAGGTGCTTTCTGTAGCTCCTCCCACACAGCTGTGAGGTGATATGGCTGTTTTTCAGGCATATCCCACTTTTAAGTACACAATGGGGTTTATTTACTAAAGCTGGAAAGCGCAATATAAGGCTCACTTCTGCACACAAACCAATGAGCTTCCAGGTTTTATTACCAGGCTTAACTGAACAATCTGGGGTTAGAAGCTTATTGTTTTTTCTGCAGAAGTGAGCCTGATATTGCGATTTCCAGCATTAGTAAATAAACCCTAGTGTGTACTTAAAAGCGGGGTATGCCTGTATTTGGCTCTGCATAACTTCTGCATACTCTGCATATAGCATCCAGTCCATAGAAACCATCCATAGCAACCAGTCCATAGCAACCACTCCATAGCAACCAGACCATAGCAAAAAACATAGCAACCACTCCATAGCAACCAGTCCATAGCAACCACTCCATAGCAACCAGTTCATAGCAACTAGTTAATAGCAACCCTCCATAGCAACCAGTCCATAGCAACCAGTCCATAGCAACCAGTCCATAGCAACCGTCCATAGCAACCAGACCATAGCAACCAGAATATAGCAACTGTCCATAGCAACCAGTCCATAGAAACTGTCCATAGCAACCAGTCCATAGAAAACAGAATATAGCAACCAGACCATAGCAACCAGTCCATAGCAAGCAGTCCATAGCAACCAGAATATAGCAAATGTCCATAGCAACCAGACCATAGCAACCACTCCATAGAAACCACTCCATAGCAACTGTCTAAAGCAACCAGACCATAGCAACTGTCCATAGCAACTGTCCATAGCAACCAGTCCATAGCAACCAGTTTTTGAAGGGGCAAATAGGATGGTGCAGTTTTGATGGGATAGTTTTTGATGGAGCAGTTTTTAATGGAGCAATGGATAGACACATTGTTGGATCACATTTACATCTCCAGGGGCACCATATCCAGTCAGGAGTACTGGTGAAGGCAAGAACACGTCACACAATTTCCCCAGAAATTGTACCTTTTCTAGTTATTATTATTATTTTTATAGCCAAATTTACCACCCTAACTCCTCCCACAGTTTTTACGCTACATAGACGAGTAATATATCAAATCGAGCGGCTTGTTCCCGAATAGTGGGCTATTACTTTGTGGAACGTTTCGCCAAATCGTTCGCGAAATATCGTCATATTTGCGGCGAAATTTTCCCATAGGAATGAATGGTGAGAGCTAGAGCACAGAATGGCAAAAACGGAAAAATCATTACATGATTTGTAAACTGCGACCACTCCCTCATTTTCAAGCCGACCTACACAAATCTTATATCAAAATGTTCAGCTGTCCCTGCTGACACTACACGTGTTGACGACTAAGCGATCGGTCAAATGGTTTTCAAGATACAGACATTTGTTTGCAACACACGCCATCCATCATTTCAATGAAAGTCAATGGAGGAAAGAAAATTGAAAACTGAATATTGCAAGGCAATTTGTAAACTGCGACTGTGCCTTCAAATTTAATATTTTAGAGATATACTATACATCAGGTTGAAGGTCTGGGTCTTGTGATTCGTAAAATATAAAGATATTCGCTGTGCGATTTATAGTTTTTAAAATACAATCATTTGAAGAAGCACAGTAAAAAACAAGCCATAATCTGAGTGGCTGTTTAGAGTGGCTGCCTGCATGTGTTTACATTGGTTTCCTAGGAGACGATGTCTCCTCACACACAGCTGAGGGGCTTTCTATAGCTCCTCCCACACAGCTGTGAGGTGATATGGCTCTGTTTTTCAGGCATATCCCACTTTTAAGTAAACAATGGGGTTTATTTACTAAAGCTGGAAAGCGCAATATAAGGCTCACTTCTGCACACAAACCAATGAGCTTCCAGGTTTTATTACCAGGCTTAACTGAACAAGCTGGGGTTAGAAGCTTATTGTTTTTTCTGCAGAAGTGAGCCTGATATTGCGATTTCCAGCATTAGTAAATAAACCCTAGTGTGTACTTAAAAGCGGGGTATGCCTGTATTTGGCTCTGTGTAACTTCTGCATACTCTGCATATAGAAACCATCCATAGCATCCAGTCCATAGAAACCATCCATAGCAACCAGACCATAGCAACCCTCCATAGCAACCACTCCATAGCAACCACTCCATAGCAACCACTCCATAGCAACCCGTCCATAGCAACCACTCCATAGCAACCGTCCATAGCAACCAGTCCATAGCAACCAGTCCATAGTAACCACTCCATAGCAACCAGACCATAGCAACCAGACTATAGCAACTGTCCATAGCAACCAGTCAATAGCAACTGTCCATAGCAACCCGCCCATAGCAACCCGTCCATAGCAACCCGTCCATAGCAACCCGACCATAGCAACCCGACCATAGCAACCAGTCCATAGCAACCAGACCATAGCAACCAGACCATAGCAACCCCTCCATAGCAACCCCTCCATAGCAACCCGTCCATAGCAACCCGTTTTTGATGGGGCAAATAGGATGGCGCAGTTTTGATGGGGTAGTTTTTGATGAAGCAGTTTTTGATGGGGCAATGGATCGAAATGGATAGACACATTGTTGGATCACATTTACATCTCCAGGGGCACCGTCTCCAGTCTGGAGTATTGGTGAAGGCAAGAACACGTCACACAATTTCCCCAGAAATTGTACCTTTTCTAGTTTACACTCTTCTAGGAAACATTGGGTAAATCACTATTTATCATTATTATTATTAATTATTATTTTTTACCCAAACTATCATGTCTTAGCGCCAGTGTTTTTTGTTGTTTTTTTGATCCCTTAGTTCCAGTGATGGGAACTCTTAAGGCATCACCATATCAACACATTATGGACAATACCATGTTCCCAACTTTGTAGAAACAGTTTGGGGATGGCCCCGTCCTGCTCCAACTTAACTGTGCACAAGTAGAAAAAACAAGATCCATAAAGACATGGATGAGAAAATTTGGGGTGGACTCTCCCATTAGAGTGGAAACTGCGAGCCAGGCCTTCTCATCCACATCATTGCCTGATCTCACAAATGCGCTTCTGGAAGTATGCTTAAACATTCCCATAGACAAACCTTGTGGCCAGCCTTCCCAGATAAGTTGAAGCTGTAATACCTGCAAAGGGTGGGCCAACTCAATATTGAACCCTACAGACTAAGACTGGGATGCCATTAACCACTTAAGGACCGCCTACTGCACATATACGTCGGCAGAATGGCACGGCTGGGCACATCAACGTATATATACATTGGTTTTAGTGCCCAGCCGTGGGTCACGGGCGCGCGCCCGTGACCCGGTCCGAAGTTCCAGGACCGGGACCGCGGGACTCGCGGACCCGATCGCCGCTGCAGTGTGGCGATCCGTCCCTGGAGCTAAAGAACGGGGAGAGCCGTGTGTAAACACAGCTTCCCCGAGCTTCTCTGTGGCCGCAGCATCGATCGCGTCATCCCTGTTATAGGGGGACGCGATCGATGACATCACACCTACAGCCACACCCCCCTACAGTTGTAAACACACACACAGGGAACACTCAAAGTCACAGCGCCCCTTGTGGTTAACTCCCAAACTGCAACTGTCATTTTCACTGTAAACAATGCAATTTAAATGCATTTTTTGCTGTGAAATTGACAATTGTCCCAAAAATGTGTCAAAATTGTCCAAAGTGTCCGCCATAATGTCGCAGTCACGAAAAAAATCACTGATTACCGCTGTTAGTAGTAAAAAATAAATAAATAATAAAAATGCAATAAAACTATCCCTTATTTTGTAAAGCTATACATTTTGCGAAAACCAACCGATAAACGCTCATTGCGATTTTTTTTACCAAAAATATGTAGAAGAATACGTATCGGCCTAAACTGAGGAAAAAAAATGTTTTTTTATATATTTTTGGGGGATATTTATTATAGCAAAAAGTAAATAATATTGCATTTTTTTTTTAAATTGTCGCTCTATTTTTGTTTATAGAGCAAAAAATAAAAACCGCAGAGGTGATCAAATACCACCAAAAGAAAGCTCTATTTGTGGGGAAAAAAGGACGCCAATTTTGTTTGGGAGCCACGTCGCACGACCGCGCAATTGTCAGTTAAAGCGACGCAGTGCCGGAAGCTTAAATTTTGTCTGGGCAGGAAGGGGGTGTAGGTGCACAGTAGGCAAGTGGTTAAAGTTCATGTGCGTGTAAAGGCATGCATCACAATACTTTTGACAATATACTGTTGTTGTTTTTTTACCAAGATTTTATGGTACATTTAAGTGATATCTTACGTGCATTGCCCCTGTGGAAAAATATATAAAATATTTGTCTAATTAAGTAATTTTAGGCTAGGACAAAAAGTGTCCATGGCTGAGCAACTATATTTTGCAGCATGTTTTGCTGAAAAGATAAACTGGGGGAGATTTACTAAAACTGGAGCACTCAGAATCGAATGCAGCTGTGCATGGTAGCCAATCAGCTAGTTCTGTTAGGGTCCTTTCACACGGAGCGGACCGTTTTTCGGTCCACTCCGTGTGTCCGTCTGCTCAGCGGGGGATTTCCGCTGAGCTGTCAGGCAGACAGGGCGGTCCCCGCACACTGTGCAGGGACCGCCCTGTCTCTCCTCCGCTCTCCCCTATGGGGAATCGGATGGAAACGGACCGTCTGTCCGTTTGCATCCGATCCGTTTTCTTAAAAGAAAGGAGAATAAGGGGGCAAAAGAAGGGCGGAGAAGATAATCGCGCAATATTCCTATTGCGCGATTATCTTCTCCGCCCTTCTTTTGCATCAGAGCCAATCAGAATAACTCGAATATTCGGCAAAAGGAATATCGCGCAATATTCCTTTTGCCGAATATTCGAGTTATTCTGATTGGCTCTGATGCAAAAGAAGGGCGGAGAAGATAATCGCGCAATATTCCGTTTGTCGAATATTCGAGTTATTCTGATTGGCTCTAATGCAAAAGAAGGGCGCATCAGAGCCAATCAGAATAACTCGAATATTCGGCAAAAGGAATATTGCGCGATTATCTTCTCCGCCCTTCTTTTGCATCAGAGCCAATCAGAATAACTCGAATATTCGGCAAAAGGAATATCGCGCAATATTCCTTTTGCCGAATATTCGAGTTATTCTGATTGGCTCTGATGCAAAAGAAGGGCAGAGAAGATAATCACGCAATATTCCTTTTGCCGAATATTCGAGTTATTCTGATTGGCTCTGATGCAAAAGAAGGGCGCATCAGAGCCAATCAGAATAACTCGAATATCCCGTGATCAAGTCTTTGAAGACGAAACGTTGGGAGGAGACGTTCTCACGTCACCGCATCCACACGGAAGGACGCACGCGTACCATCCAGCCGGCCGGCACCTTGTTTTTTAATGCCCTATTGATTCTCATCTGTTGTAAGTGCAACCTTTATCTTTTTTATATTAAATACCATTGGATTTTACACTATGTGCGGTTTTATGTTGTTACATGGTATCATCAATACTGTCATCTGCTGATGTCCTTTGGCTGCTGAACTACGATCCCTTCCTTTGAGTGCCTATATTTACCCTGTGGGGTCCAGATCTGGTAAGGGTCAGTGTGTGCAGTGGTGGTGGGTTCGCACTATTCCCTCCCCCGGTCGCAAGACTGTCCCACACGGGTGTAGTTATATCAGTTATCCATAAGGTTTCACACTATGCGAGTCTCTTTTGTTTTTTGTTTTGGTTTTTTATGGCGCCGAGATTCTGCAGTTTCAAATCTGTGCAAGTCCACATGTGATCGACGCATCTGTACCAGCTTAAGACTTTCCTTTTTTCGTTTACATACATGTCATAAAGGTGGAGACGGTATATATACATTCAATTCATCTGAGGATTTCACCACATAGACCTTTTTTTCTACACATCATAGACTATGAATTTGCTTCTCTGTGTCCATCAGGTGGAGTCTCTATTTTGATTCAGTTTTCATTTATTTTAATATTTGTGTGGCTTCATTAGTCTAACGTTTTTTCATTGAACTGCACTCAGGTGTGGTGTTTTCTTGCACATAGCTACTTAATACTAGCGAGTTTTTTGGTGATTATTTGGTGGATTCACATATGAATCCACACCTGTGTGTTATTTATTACAATTAATTATTTTTGTGTGTTCACATGATATATATTTAATTTGTTTGCAATAATCATAGCACACACTGTGCCCTTTATTGGTCATAGACTTACTATTAGCGCGATTCCAACCCTTTTGTATATTATTATTTATGTTGTATAACATTTTTGAATCGCAGCTTTTTCACTTATTGTTTGTTCACTGGGTAAGCGCAATATTTTTCTTTTTGTTATTCATTTTTTATTTTTGCTGGTCAATTTTTTTTTGGTTCTGTTTGTGAATGATTTTGGAATGTGGGGGTGACATTCCTGACGGAAAAGGGGTGTCACCCTCATTTGTGGTGGAGAAGTGATCCCCAGGTCCGTGTGAATGGTGTATGAATGTACAGTGACATAATTGGAGCCGTGGCATGGCGTTGCTGCTCACAAGTCCTGCATGGTGGGCTTGTGCCAATCCAATGTGATGAGGATGTGATGTGTCTGTGCTAGGGACCACAGTGGTGTGCATGCATGCATTCTCATTGTGCCATGATTAATGTGTGTTTAACGTGCAAAGATGCCTAATGTGAGCTGGCTCCTGGCTGCTCTTCCCTCAGAAGACGGGGTAGCCTCAATTAGGGGGGGATTGTCTGGTTCAGGGGTCAGGTCATCACTTATGTCAATCTCCAGGCCCTTTCTCACTGCGAAGTTGTGCAGCATGCAACATGCACCGATGATCTGGCATACAAAGTTTGGGGAATACAACAGGGTACCATGGGGGGTTCCGTATAGGAGTCATGAGATGGGGTCCAAGTGCATATGCAGAGTCACCCTGAAGGGGTAAGACAGGAGAATGTTAGTAGTGCATGTGCCCCTTGTGATTTCAGCATCATGGGGGGGCCAGTCATGCCTGCCACCCATGTCACTCACCAACCAGCCAGCTGTCCCCATACATGTTCTGTTCGAAATCTGTGGGGATGGGGCTAGGATTGTATATGTAGCTGTCATGGGTGTCATGATTGGTGTCATGTGTTGCGCTGGTGTTGTCCTCCTGCAGGGTTGTGGTTAATTCCAGAATGGCATGAGGGGTGAATCTGAAGATGCGAGACACCTCAGAATCACTCATGCCAAAGATGTCTATGCGCGTGTGATATATCAAGTGAAGAGTGAGGGGCTCGTATCAGATTAGATTATTATATTCATCAAGGTTTTAAAGGGCTATTGAAAGATAGTGAGACCGTGTTTGTAATTTGTATGTATGTTATGTATTGATGTATATATGTATGTATATTTTGTAAAAATGTTTATAAAAGCAAATAAAAAGTTTTTGGAAAAAAAAAAATCCTCTCCCGTGCCCTCCTCCGTGCCCTCCTCCTTCTTTGCTCATCTAAAGTCAGTAGTATAGCTATGAGCATGGATGCCCCTGGCCTGTTGGCATACAGTTTGTTGTCCAGCAAGTGTGACTGCTCAGCTCCTCACTAACAGTGTTTCTTTAGCTGACATGTAGACAGATTGTCTAATTTTATTCCACCTTTTATATGGTCTAATTTTAGACAGGACGTGCAGCTGTTGCGCACAGCGCGTAGCCTGCGCTGCACCAACGTTCTTTTGTGGATCCCCGTAACTCCCTCATTTGCATATTTGAATAGCAAATCAATGGTGTGTCTAGCGCAGTTTTGCGCAGACGGATACGCCGGTCTATCGAAATTACGCCGGTCCAAAAAAAGTAGATTTGTTGCGTATCTCGTTTTGGGGATGCGGCGCATCGAAACGCATGCGCAAATTTAGAATTACGCCGCGCATCTCCTGTAACGCCGGCGTAATGGCTCTGTGAATCTGGCCCAAAGTTTTTTTCAACTTGATCATTAAAACGGCCTTGCCTACACACGATCGTGAAAAAAAAATGCTCTAGCAAAGCGCGGTGACATACAACACGTACGACGGCACTAAAAAGGGGAAGTTCCATTCGGATGACGCCACTCTTTGGGCTGCTTTAACTGATTTTGTGTTAGTAAAAGACGATTCGTGCTTTTCAGTCTGTTACAGCGTGATGAATGTGCTTACTCCATTACAAACGCTAGTTTTACCAGAACGAGCGCTCCCGTCTCATAAAGCTTGTGAGCATGCGTGGGTTTTTTCACATCGTTAAAGCCCATACACGACCATTTTTTACAACCCGAAAAACGACAATGTTTAAAACGTCTTGAAAAAATAGAACATGTTCGGAAAAAAAATTGCCCGTTTTTCAGAACCCGAAAAATGCTCTGAAGCCCACACACGATCGTTTTAAATGACATTTTTAAAAAACATTGTTTTTTACAACCCGAAAAATTAAAGCGTGTACGCGGCATCAGAGTTGATTTTTTAGAACAACAATTAGGGGCAGACAATAAAATATCAGAAGAGGAGCAGTAAGTTAGACCAACAGGACCAACATTTTAGTCATCCTTTTCTCGCTTTGAAGCATTAAATCTGACATAGATAGAACGAAAATAAAAACATAACAGATACGTGAACGTCCTTAGTCATCGTTGTGTTAATTATTGCAGTATAACTAGTCACCAAGCAACCTAAACAGGTGTCTAGGACCCAGCAGGCATCTAAGGCACAATCAGTTGCCTATTAAATGACTCACTGTCCTCTGATCTGTCAAAGCGATGTCACTTACACCAAGCACTTGTCCTTCTCTCTGTCTCTCCTGCCCTCCTCCTCAGCGCTCCATATGCTTTTTACTGTAATATATGCCCAGCAGGTCAAGCAATCAGCAAGCAGCACATGCACACAAAGGAAAAGACCATAATGTTATCAGATTAATAAGGATTGTTGGTATCTAGACTCATTAAAATACACACATAGATATATTTAATTCTGCAAATTGTCTGCCGCAGAATATTTGCATTAATAATCAGACATGTGTGCAATAGACAATGTATATGTGTAGATTTACAATTGTTTGTCACTTTATTTTAAAGGGATAGTCCTTACAAAAGCTTAACATCTATTGAAGCTTAAGGAGCAATACAGATGGCATAAGTGCTTACAACTTTTTTAAGGCATAGGAATGGGTGGAAGAGCTTACAGTCTATTAGATTATATGGGAAAGATACAGAGAGAAGAAGAGCTTGTAATCTATTAGGTCAACAAAATGTCATATGAAGCCCAGAATACAGAAAGTAGTGGCTAGGTGTATGAAATGTACAACATACTGTAGTGTTTTTCATGTAGGGATCAGAAGGTCATAATGTGCAGGGTTCAGGGGTGCGTAACGCACAGAGTGCAGGGTTCAGGAGTGCACAATGCAGGGCTCAGAATTGTGTGAGGCACCAAGTGCAGGGTTCAGGAGTGTGTAACAGTGCACTGGTTAGTGGTCAGAACTACATAATGTACAGGCTAGTAAACAGAGTACAACCAAAGAATTCCCCCGGCAAAAATCTCTCCACCAAAGCCAATATTCCCCACATAAGAGATCTCCCCAAACAGGCCTAAATCCCCCTTTAGCACAGACCCCTCTCCCAGCCTACCCCTTAGTACAGACCCCCTTCCCAACTCAACTCCTCAATAAATATAACCCTTTAACTCGCTCATCAGATGACTTCACAGGAAGCAGCATTGGAATATCTGGAGCAGAGAGAGCCACATTTGGCTTTAAAAATGAATGAGCTGCAGCAGCTTATTCATATGCAAATTCTGTCACTGGTTCATTCATACTCAAATTATGTGACAGCTCATTCATGCAGCTGTGGCAGAGCTTTTGTGGGACAAAGCCCCTGTACATGAGACTCCACGACTCCCGTGAAACGTGGGACAGGGCCACACTGCCTTTGTGTTTTATACTGGAAGAGCATGTGACAGAGAGACAATGCAGGAGAATAACTAAGACAGGCACAGGAAGTGCCCGTACAAAGATCTTAGGGACAATAATGCTTGGGATGGGGAAAACATGCATACACTGCAGAATAATGTAAAACAGGGGGATGTTGCAAATAACATGCATAAACTCAGTTCAGTTGTAAAAACCACACAAAAGTGGGCTCTTAGCAACAATGTCTCTGTGATTCAGAGAACCATGTAGCTGCATAGCATAGTCTCATAGGCATGTGCAGGGGGTGCGTCAGGTCTACGTACGGTGCAGTTTCCCCCTACTGCCCGGGCTTCCCCATATGTTGCCCCCCACCATACAGTGCTGCTGGCTTTCCTCCTCTCCTCCCGGCTGCTGTAGGGGATGTTTTAGGATGGAGAGCGAGGAAGGGGCTAGTAAAAATGTAATTTACCTGCCCCTTACTTTTCTAAATGAACACATTGAACACATTCACTCACTGTGTTCATTCATAACTGAAGCACAGTAAATTGTGTTTACTATGCTTCCGTTTGTGAATAAACAGGACAGAGCACTTCCTTTTCATTCACTGCACCATGTAGCTGAGGCTTCAGAGAAAGGCAAGTGTGTTAGAGCTTTCAAGTACACACCCTAATGCAATAGGCCGCACACATCTACAGTGCTTAACCACTTGTCCACCGCGCTCCGTCAAATGACGGCTGGCGGAAGACTCCATTGTTCTGACAGGACGTATATGGGATCACGATGCGCATGCGCCGGCGGCAACGATCGCCGCTGGGCACCTGCGATTGCCCAGTAACTGGGCAGGGACGTGGAGCTCTGTGTGTAAACACAGAGCTCCACGTCCTGTCAGGGAGAGAGGAGACCGATCTGTGTCCCTTGTACATAGGGACACAATCGGTCACCTCCCCCAGTCACCCCCCTCCCCCTACAGTTAGAACACAAACTAGGCTAAACATTTAACCCCTTCCCGCCCCCTAGTGGTTAACCCCTTCCCTGACAGTCACATTTATACAGTTATCAGTGCATATTTATAGCACTGTTCACTGTATGAATGTGATTGGTCCCAAAAATGTCACAAAAGTGTCCGATGTGTCCGGTATAATGTTTAAAAGTGTACTACAGCGCTAATTAAATAATTAATCCCAGGAACACCAAATAAAATGCCAAATAACACAGCTGCTATCCATGTGATACCAAATCAAATAAAACAGTGAAAAAATTATATAATAGGATGCGCTAATATTAACTTATGGGTGTAAATCATACAAACAAACAAATCAGGGAGAGACAGTCTCCATATTGTGTTTGAATTCATGTGATTAGTCCTTAATCAGGTGCACAGTGAAGGCAGCAGCACGGATTCCATACAGGAAAAAAACATAAACGATGTCCTCCTTCACTAAGAGTGTGGATCCCAGTCCTTCAAACTGTGAATCAGGTGATCAGGCACTCGATTGCAGATGGATATGAAAAAAAGGAAAAAGAAAAAACCTCATTGCACAAACATCGGATAACAGGCGGATAATACGATCCAAAACCATCAACAGATGCACTCACGAATCCCCGCTTGGTACAAGCATGAAACGCCACTCAGTGTGCTGTCTCCTCAACTCGATCCGATGGACTCGGATTCGATCGTAGGCTCCTCCCTACGCGTTACGTCACGGGCACGCGACTTATTCATGGGTTGCTACGGTGATTGAGGATAGCTTATGTTTAAATAGCCTCCTCGGTGTCAGCGTGTCATCGGAGTGAGCAACAGGGAAAAAAGGCAAACATCATTGGGGCTACAAAACTTACACATAGTAGGTTTTATGTGAGCACAAATGCAGATACATGGATATACAACATTTTAATACATATATCTAATTAGAGATTAGAAGATTAAAACACTAATGATTTCCATTTCAGATACCTAAATGCGCCCTCTAGTGGCTAGGTACTGAACTGAGCATACATAACCATATAGTATACTGAATGAATTAAAAAATATAAAAAATTATTAATAAAAATAAGTTAGTTGTTATTACATGTAAATCTGCACTGACAATAACAATAAGACCATCACTAAGACCCAAAAAAAGATAAAAAATAGTCATAAAATTATTCAATTAATAATTAAAAATTTACGAAGTCTAAAAATCAGAAATGAAACAATTAAGATCAAAATCAATATTCAGGCCATTGGGAGATAGAGTTTGCATCTCATGTATCCAGCGGGACTCAGATTTGCTCAATTCCCTTATTTTGTGACTACCTCTCCAGTGTGGGTTATATTTGGCAATGGCCCAAAATTTCATTTCTCTGGGATTTTTATGATGACACACATCAAAATGTCGGGACACATTATGTTTGGGGAAGGCCTTCTGAATATTTTGGACATGCTCCCTGATACGCTTCCACATAGGTCGCTTAGTCCGTCCAATATACTGAAGCGAACAGGAGCACTCCAAGACATAAACTACCCCCTCAGTCCTACAGGTAATCAGGTCCTTTATGTCATATTCCTTTTTAGTAACCGTGGATATAAATGTAGAACATTTTTGTCCATTAAAATTGGTCTGTCTACACGCAAAACACCGTTTACACGGGAAGAATCCTTGTCCCTGGTAAAAGGTGAGTGAATTATTTCTCATTGGCGGGTCAGGGATGTTTTTCGCTACCAGATCCCTTAGGGTTGGAGCTCTTCTATATACCACCCTTGGGTAGCTAGGTAAAATTCCCTGTAGTTGCCTATCCGCTTTTAGTATTGGCCAATGCTTTTTTAGAATGGCTTCAAGTTGCTTATGTTGCGTGTTATAATTTAAAATAATTGGTAATTCAATTTCCAGCCTGTTTTGTTTTACTTTATCTTGTACTAAGGAGGTGCGTGGGGTTTCATACACCTTAGTGATTTGTTTCTGAATGAAATCCTTATTGTAACCCTTATCAATACATTTCGTTCCAATCATTTTAGCTTGATCCAAAAATACCTGCGGATCTGAGCAGTTTCTTCGGATCCTTAGCAATTGCCCCTTGGGTATATTAATTAACCATGGGTCATGGTGACAGCTATCTACAGGTATGTAGCTGTTTCTTTGGACCGGCTTGAAGTAAGTTTTGGTTTTCAACTGTTGGTTTTCCATAGTGATCTCCAGATCAAGGAACTGAATGGTTGTGTTGCTAATAGTATAGGTAAGTTTAATGTTTTTCTGATTACTATTTAGTTTTCCAAAAAATTGTGTTAGGGAGCTCTCATCACCTTTCCAGATGATGATACAATCGTCTATAAATCTTCTGTACAGTAAGAGCTGTTCAGGCATATTCTCATATATAGATGACTCCTCCCATTCTGACATAAAAACATTAGCAACACTTGGTGCATATTTGGCACCCATTCCTATGCCATTAAGTTGTCGGTAATACTCTGATTTGTGCCAGAAGTAATTGTGCTGTAGCCCATATGCCAAACATCTCAAGATAAATCGTTTCTGTTTAGATATGAGATGACCAAAGTTATTCAGTGCCCATTTCGTTGCCCCAATGGCTTCCTGGTGGTTTATCACAGTATACAATGATGCCACATCGGCCGTGGCTAGTAGATAACCACAATCAGGTTCAATTAAAGTACTCTCAAGGATTTGTATCAAATGCTTCGTGTCCCTGAGGTACGCCTTTGTTTGGGGCACTAGTGGCTGTATATATTTATCCACATACTCCCCTAGACGCGAATTAATGGACTGGATACCATTTATAATGGGTCGTCCAGGAGGTTTAATAGGGTCCTTGTGGATCTTAGGAACTGTATAGATAATGGGTACTCTGCACACTTCAGGTATTAGGTATTTGGTTTCTCTTTTGTTCAGTACACCTTTTTCTTTCCCTCTATGGATCAATTCAACTAACTCCTCTTTATATTCTCCTGTAGGATTGGCTTGTAGTTTGATATAAGTGTTCGCATCCTCCAATTGTTTGGCCAACTCCTCATAATAGTAGTCCTTGGATAGGACCACTATGGCCCCACCCTTATCGGCTGGTCTTATAATCACCTTTTTGTTTTCTTCCAAAGACTTGATACCCTTATGTATGGCCATAGTATTTGGTGTTTTCTTCACTTTGAGATAATCCAAGTCCTTGAGGACCATTTTAGAAAACACTTCAATATGCTGATTATTTAATACTTGTGGATTGAACAATGATTTATTCCTTAGATAGCTCTGTTCCACTCTTCCTGGCATATTTTGTTTTGACTGATCCCTAATTGGCTGTGTAAGCATGTACTTTTTGATATTTAATTTGCGTGTGAACTTTTTAATATCCACATATGTATCGAATTTATTCAAATTCCGCTTGGGGGCAAACTTGAGTCCCTTATCAAGTGTGATTAATTCAGTTGGACTCAGGTGTATCCCACTTAGGTTAATAATACCTTCTCCTATTGGACCTTTCTTCTTTTTGTGTCCCCCTCTGCATCCCCTCTTTGATTTGGACTTCGACAATACGTTGCTTCCCCTTGTCGTAAGGGAGGAGACCTCTCTCTCCGGCGATGATCTAAAAAAGAAGAAGAACGGGGATCCACATCCTCTCTATAACTAGATAGTGGTTCGTATTTATTTTGAGTCTGTATAGGGCTTCTTCTTCCATCTTGTTGATGGTATTCATTACTTGGTGGACCTCTTTGTTGATATGTATAGGTCTGATCCCTTGCATAAAGCTGGGCTTCATGGTAATCCCTTGGGTCCCCTCTATCTTGAGTGTAATAAGGGTCATACTGATAACCTTGTGTATAGCCCCCTTGTGGTCCATACTGTTTTTTTGGGGGGTTAGATGGTTTATGGTTCCCCTTTTTCTTCCAATTAGTGTTTTTTGGAGATTTGGACCGGGGTTTGCCATTATTTTTATTTTTCCACCATTGTTTCGGTGTTCTCGGCTCATTGTGTTCAAATCTTGGTGGTCTAGGTGGTTCAGTGACATAATCTCTTGGATGTCTATTGTGATCATCCTCATACATTCTACCTGGTTCAGGTGTTCTGTGTCTTATCTCTCTTTCAGGTGAGATAATCCGTACCTCCCTGTCAGGTGAGGATGATACTGAGCCACCTCCACCTTGTTTTAGGTTCAGTTGCCATTTAAATGTTTGTTGAAGACGATAGTCATTACTATCCCTAAAGTACTTCCTCCTTTTACGTTGCTTTATTTCAAGGTCCTTTTGCTCCAAGACCTTATTTAATTGGCTCGTGAGTGTTGCAAAGGGTGGGGTGTCTTTATGACTTTCCAAAGAAGTTTTGCATTCAGCTATTAGTTTATTCATGTTAGCAATTTTCCTTTGTTTTCTTTTGATAAGGAAATGCAGAACTTCCAACCCTTTTTCATTGAAGAATTGGTACCATTCTTCAATAGAATCTTTATCCAGTAAGCCATCATTAATAGGAATGTCCCATCTGAGTCTTCTAGGGACTATTCCTTCTTTGATGTATTGCTCATGTGTGGTGAGGTCCCACCAAACACTCACTTTTTTCTCCATCAGGTGCCCGAATTTCCTAAAATTAGTATCCAGGTCACCCGTTTGAGAAATGGTTTTGGTGGTGAAAACTTCTTTCAAATCAATAGTACGATTTTCCATAAAATTAAAAATATCCATAATTGCTGCTAGTAGTGAGAATAGGTGATGTGGAGTAAGAAAATTTAAAAGTGTAAATAATTAATCCCAGGAACACCAAATAAAATGCCAAATAACACAGCTGCTATCCATGTGATACCAAATCAAATAAAACAGTGAAAAAATTATATAATAGGATGCGCTAATATTAACTTATGGGTGTAAATCATACAAACAAACAAATCAGGGAGAGACAGTCTCCATATTGTGTTTGAATTCATGTGATTAGTCCTTAATCAGGTGCACAGTGAAGGCAGCAGCACGGATTCCATACAGGAAAAAAACATAAACGATGTCCTCCTTCACTAAGAGTGTGGATCCCAGTCCTTCAAACTGTGAATCAGGTGATCAGGCACTCGATTGCAGATGGATATGAAAAAAAGGAAAAAGAAAAAACCTCATTGCACAAACATCGGATAACAGGCGGATAATACGATCCAAAACCATCAACAGATGCACTCACGAATCCCCGCTTGGTACAAGCATGAAATGCCACTCAGTGTGCTGTCTCCTCAACTCGATCCGATGGACTCGGATTCGATCGTAGGCTCCTCCCTACGCGTTACGTCACGGGCACGCGACTTATTCATGGGTTGCTACGGTGATTGAGGATAGCTTATGTTTAAATAGCCTCCTCGGTGTCAGCGTGTCAGCTACCCAAGGGTGGTATATAGAAGAGCTCCAACCCTAAGGGATCTGGTAGCGAAAAACATCCCTGACCCGCCAATGAGAAATAATTCACTCACCTTTTACCAGGGAAAAGGATTCTTCCCGTGTAAACGGTGTTTTGCGTGTAGACAGACCAATTTTAATGGACAAAAATGTTCTAAATTTATATCCACGGTTAATAAAAAGGAATATGACATAAAGGACCTGATTACCTGTAGGACTGAGGGGGTAGTTTATGTCTTGGAGTGCTCCTGTTCGCTTCAGTATATTGGACGGACTAAGCGACCTATGTGGAAGCGTATCAGGGAGCATGTCCAAAATATTCAGAAGGCCTTCCCCAAACATAATGTGTCCCGACATTTTGATGTGTGTCATCATAAAAATCCCAGAGAAATGAAATTTTGGGCCATTGCCAAATATAACCCACACTGGAGAGGTAGTCACAAAATAAGGGAATTGAGCAAATCTGAGTCCCGCTGGATACATGAGATGCAAACTCTATCTCCCAATGGCCTGAATATTGATTTTGATCTTAATTGTTTCATTTCTGATTTTTAGACTTCGTAAAATTTTAATTATTAATTGAATAATTTTATGACTATTTTTTATCTTTTTTTGGGTCTTAGTGATGGTCTTATTGTTATTATCAGTGCAGATTTACATGTAATAACAACTAACTTATTTTTATTAATAATTTTTTATATTTTTTAATTCATTCAGTATACTATATGGTTATGTATGCTCAGTTCAGTACCTAGCCACTAGAGGGCGCATTTAGGTATCTGAAATGGAAATCATTAGTGTTTTAATCTTCTAATCTCTAATTAGATATATGTATTAAAATGTTGTATATCCATGTATCTGCATTTGTGCTCACATAAAACCTACTATGTGTAAGTTTTGTAGCCCCAATGATGTTTGCCTTTTTTCCCTGTTGCTCACTCCGATGACACGCTGACACCGAGGAGGCTATTTAAACATAAGCTATCCTCAATCACCGTAGCAACCCATGAATAAGTCGCGTGCCCGTGACGTAACGCGTAGGGAGGAGCCTACGATCGAATCCGAGTCCATCGGATCGAGTTGAGGAGACAGCACACTGAGTGGCGTTTCATGCTTGTACCAAGCGGGGATTCGTGAGTGCATCTGTTGATGGTTTTGGATCGTATTATCCGCCTGTTATCCGATGTTTGTGCAATGAGGTTTTTTCTTTTTCCTTTTTTTCATATCCATCTGCAATCGAGTGCCTGATCACCTGATTCACAGTTTGAAGGACTGGGATCCACACTCTTAGTGAAGGAGGACATCGTTTATGTTTTTTTCCTGTATGGAATCCGTGCTGCTGCCTTCACTGTGCACCTGATTAAGGACTAATCACATGAATTCAAACACAATATGGAGACTGTCTCTCCCTGATTTGTTTGTTTGTATGATTTACACCCATAAGTTAATATTAGCGCATCCTATTATATAATTTTTTCACTGTTTTATTTGATTTGGTATCACATGGATAGCAGCTGTGTTATTTGGCATTTTATTTGGTGTTCCTGGGATTAATTATTTAATTAGCGCTGTAGTACACTTTTAAATTTTCTTACTCCACATCACCTATTCTCACTACTAGCAGCAATTATGAATATTTTTAATTTTATGGAAAATCATACTATTGATTTGAAAGAAGTTTTCACCACCAAAACCATTTCTCAAACGGGTGACCTGGATACTAATTTTAGGAAATTCGGGCACCTGATGGAGAAAAAAGTGAGTGTTTGGTGGGACCTCACCACACATGAGCAATACATCAAAGAAGGAATAGTCCCTAGAAGACTCAGATGGGACATTCCTATTAATGATGGCTTACTGGATAAAGATTCTATTGAAGAATGGTACCAATTCTTCAATGAAAAAGGGTTGGAAGTTCTGCATTTCCTTATCAAAAGAAAACAAAGGAAAATTGCTAACATGAATAAACTAATAGCTGAATGCAAAACTTCTTTGGAAAGTCATAAAGACACCCCACCCTTTGCAACACTCACGAGCCAATTAAATAAGGTCTTGGAGCAAAAGGACCTTGAAATAAAGCAACGTAAAAGGAGGAAGTACTTTAGGGATAGTAATGACTATCGTCTTCACCAAACATTTAAATGGCAACTGAACATAAAACAAGGTGGAGGTGGCTCAGTATCATCCTCACCTGACAGGGAGGTACGGATTATCTCACCTGAAAGAGAGATAAGACACAGAACACCTGAACCAGGTAGAATGTATGAGGATGATCACAATAGACATCCAAGAGATTATGTCACTGAACCACCTAGACCACCAAGATTTGAACACAATGAGCCGAGAACACCGAAACAATGGTGGAAAAATAAAAATAATGGCAAACCCCGGTCCAAATCTCCAAAAAACAATAATTGGAAGAAAAAGGGGAACCATAAACCATCTAACCCCCCAAAAAAACAGTATGGACCACAAGGGGGCTATACACAAGGTTATCAGTATGACCCTTATTACACTCAAGATAGAGGGGACCCAAGGGATTACCATGAAGCCCAGCTTTATGCAAGGGATCAGACCTATACATATCAACAAAGAGGTCCACCAAGTAATGAATACCATCAACAAGATGGAAGAAGAAGCCCTATACAGACTCAAAATAAATACGAACCACTATCTAGTTATAGAGAGGATGTGGATCCCCGTTCTTCTTCTTTTTTAGATCATCGCCGGAGAGAGAGGTCTCCTCCCTTACGACAAGGGGAAGCAACGTATTGTCGAAGTCCAAATCAAAGAGGGGATGCAGAGGGGGACACAAAAAGAAGAAAGGTCCAATAGGAGAAGGTATTATTAACCTAAGTGGGATACACCTGAGTCCAACTGAATTAATCACACTTGATAAGGGACTCAAGTTTGCCCCCAAGCGGAATTTGAATAAATTCGATACATATGTGGATATTAAAAAGTTCACACGCAAATTAAATATCAAAAAGTACATGCTTACACAGCCAATTAGGGATCAGTCAAAACACAATATGCCAGGAAGAGTGGAACAGAGCTATCTAAGGAATAAATCATTGTTCAATCCACAAGTATTAAATAATCAGCATATTGAAGTGTTTTCTAAAATGGTCCTCAAGGACTTGGATTATCTCAAAGTGAAGAAAACACCAAATACTATGGCCATACATAAGGGTATCAAGTCTTTGGAAGAAAACAAAAAGGTGATTATAAGACCAGCCGATAAGGGTGGGGCCATAGTGGTCCTATCCAAGGACTACTATTATGAGGAGTTGGCCAAACAATTGGAGGATGCGAACACTTATATCAAACTACAAGCCAATCCTACAGGAGAATATAAAGAGGAGTTAGTTGAATTGATCCATAGAGGGAAAGGAAAAGGTGTACTGAACAAAAGAGAAACCAAATACCTAATACCTGAAGTGTGCAGAGTACCCATTATCTATACAGTTCCTAAGATCCACAAGGACCCTATTAAACCTCCTGGACGACCCATTATAAATGGTATCCAGTCCATTAATTCGCGTCTAGGGGAGTATGTGGATAAATATATACAGCCACTAGTGCCCCAAACAAAGGCGTACCTCAGGGACACGAAGCATTTGATACAAATCCTTGAGAGTACTTTAATTGAACCTGATTGTGGTTATCTACTAGCCACGGCCGATGTGGCATCATTGTATACTGTGATAAACCACCAGGAAGCCATTGGGGCAACGAAATGGGCACTGAATAACTTTGGTCATCTCATATCTAAACAGAAACGATTTATCTTGAGATGTTTGGCATATGGGCTACAGCACAATTACTTCTGGCACAAATCAGAGTATTACCGACAACTTAATGGCATAGGAATGGGTGCCAAATATGCACCAAGTGTTGCTAATGTTTTTATGTCAGAATGGGAGGAGTCATCTATATATGAGAATATGCCTGAACAGCTCTTACTGTACAGAAGATTTATAGACGATTGTATCATCATCTGGAAAGGTGATGAGAGCTCCCTAACACAATTTTTTGGAAAACTAAATAGTAATCAGAAAAACATTAAACTTACCTATACTATTAGCAACACAACCATTCAGTTCCTTGATCTGGAGATCACTATGGAAAACCAACAGTTGAAAACCAAAACTTACTTCAAGCCGGTCCAGAGAAACAGCTACATACCTGTAGATAGCTGTCACCATGACCCATGGTTAATTAATATACCCAAGGGGCAATTGCTAAGGATCCGAAGAAACTGCTCAGATCCGCAGGTATTTTTGGATCAAGCTAAAATGATTGGAACGAAATTTATTGATAAGGGTTACAATAAGGATTTCATTCAGAAACAAATCACTAAGGTGTATGAAACCCCACGCACCTCCTTAGTACAAGATAAAGTAAAACAAAACAGGCTGGAAATTGAATTACCAATTATTTTAAATTATAACACGCAACATAAGCAACTTGAAGCCATTCTAAAAAAGCATTGGCCAATACTAAAAGCGGATAGGCAACTACAGGGAATTTTACCTAGCTACCCAAGGGTGGTATATAGAAGAGCTCCAACCCTAAGGGATCTGGTAGCGAAAAACATCCCTGACCCGCCAATGAGAAATAATTCACTCACCTTTTACCAGGGAAAAGGATTCTTCCCGTGTAAACGGTGTTTTGCGTGTAGACAGACCAATTTTAATGGACAAAAATGTCCTAATTTATATCCACGGTTACTAAAAAGGAATATGACATAAAGGACCTGATTACCTGTAGGACTGAGGGGGTAGTTTATGTCTTGGAGTGCTCCTGTTCGCTTCAGTATATTGGACGGACTAAGCCACCTATGTGGAAGCGTATCAGGGAGCATGTCCAAAATATTCAGAAGGCCTTCCCCAAACATAATGTGTCACGACATTTTGATGTGTGTCATCATAAAAATCCCAGAGAAATGAAATTTTGGGCCATTGCCAAATATAACCCACACTGGAGAGGTAGTCACAAAATAAGGGAATTGAGCAAATCTGAGTCCCGCTGGATACATGAGATGCAAACTCTATCTCCCAATGGCCTGAATATTGATTTTGATCTTAATTGTTTCATTTCTGATTTTTAGACTTCGTAAATTTTTAATTATTAATTGAATAATTTTATGACTATTTTTTATCTTTTTTTGGGTCTTAGTGATGGTCTTATTGTTATTATCAGTGCAGATTTACATGTAATAACAACTAACTTATTTTTATTAATCATTTTTTATATTTTTTAATTCATTCAGTATACTATATGGTTATGTATGCTCAGTTCAGTACCTAGCCACTAGAGGGCGCATTTAGGTATCTGAAATGGAAATCATTAGTGTTTTAATCTTCTAATCTCTAATTAGATATACAGTGCAGAAAATAAGTATTTGAACACCCTGCTATTTTGCAAGTTCTCCCACTTGGAAATCATGGAGGGGTCTGAAATTGTCATCGTAGGTGCATGTCCACTGTGAGAGACATAATCAAAAAAAAAAAAATCCAGAAATCACAATTTATGAATTTTTAACTATTTATTTGTATGATACAGCTGCAAAGAAGTATTTGAACACCTGTCTATCAGCTAGAATTCTGACCCTCAAAGACCTGTTAGTCTGCCTTTAAAATGTCCACCTCCACTCCATTTATTATCCTAAATTAGATGCAGCTGTTTGAGGTCATTAGCTGCATAAAGACACCTGTCCACCCCATACAATCAGTAAGAATCCAACTACTAACATGGCCAAGACCAAAGAGCTGTCCAAAGACACTAGAGACAAAATTGTACACCTCCACAAGGCTGGAAAGGGCTACGGGGAAATTGCCAAGCAGCTTGGTGAAAAAAGGTCCACTGTTGGAGCAATCATTAGAAAATGGAAGAAGCTAAACATGACTGTCAATCTCCCTCGGACTGGGGCTCCATGCAAAATCTCACCTCGTGGGGTCTCAATGATCCTAAGAAAGGTGAGAAATCAGCCCAGGACTACACGGGAGGAGCTGGTCAATGACCTGAAAAGAGCTGGGACCACCGTTTCCAAGGTTACTGTTGATAATACACTAAGACGTCATGGTTTGAAATCATGCATGGCACGGAAGGTTCCCCTGCTTAAACCAGCACATGTCAAGGCCCGTCTTAAGTTTGCCAATGACCATTTGGATGATCCAGAGGAGTCATGGGAGAAAGTCATGTGGTCAGATGAGACCAAAATAGAACTTTTTGGTCATAATTCCACTAACCGTGTTTGGAGGAAGAAGAATGATAAGTACCATCCCAAGAACACCATCCCTACTGTGAAGCATGGGGGTGGTAGCATCATGCTTTGGGGGTGTTTTTCTGCACATGGGACAGGGTGACTGCACTGTATTAAGGAGAGGATGTCCGGGGCCATGTATTGCGAGATTTTGGGCAACAACCTCCTTCCCTCAGTTAGAGCTTTGAAGATGGGTCGAGGCTGGGTCTTCCAACATGACAATGACCCGAAGCACACAGCCAGGATAACCAAGGAGTGGCTCTGTAAGAAGCATATCAAGGTTCTGGCGTGGCCTAGCCAGTCTCCAGACCTAAACCCAATAGAGAATCTTTGGAGGGAGCTCAAACTCTGTGTTTCTCAGCGACAGCCCAGAAACCTGACTGATCTGGAGAAGATCTGTGTGGAGGAGTGGGCCAAAATCCCTCCTCCAGTGTGTGCAAACCTGGTGAAAAACTACAAGAAACGTTTGACCTCTGTAATTGCAAACAAAGGCTACTGTACCAAATATTAACATTGATTTTCTCAGGTGTTCAAATACTTATTTGCAGCTGTATCATACAAATAAATAGTTAAAAAAATCATACATTGTGATTTCTGGCATTTTTTTTTTTGATTATGTCTCTCACAGTGGACATGCACCTACGATGACAATTTCAGACCCCTCCATGATTTCCAAGTGGAAGAACTTGCAAAATAGCAGGGTGTTCAAATACTTATTTTCTGCACTGTATGTATTAAAATGTTGTATATCCATGTATCTGCATTTGTGCTCACATAAAACCTACTATGTGTAAGTTTTGTAGCCCCAATGATGTTTGCCTTTTTTCCCTGTTGCTCACTCCGATGACACGCTGACACCGAGGAGGCTATTTAAACATAAGCTATCCTCAATCACCGTAGCAACCCATGAATAAGTCGCGTGCCCGTGACGTAACGCGTAGGGAGGAGCCTACGATCGAATCCGAGTCCATCGGATCGAGTTGAGGAGACAGCACACTGAGTGGCGTTTCATGCTTGTACCAAGCGGGGATTCGTGAGTGCATCTGTTGATGGTTTTGGATCGTATTATCCGCCTGTTATCCGATGTTTGTGCAATGAGGTTTTTTCTTTTTCCTTTTTTTCATATCCATCTGCAATCGAGTGCCTGATCACCTGATTCACAGTTTGAAGGACTGGGATCCACACTCTTAGTGAAGGAGGACATCGTTTATGTTTTTTTCCTGTATGGAATCCGTGCTGCTGCCTTCACTGTGCACCTGATTAAGGACTAATCACATGAATTCAAACACAATATGGAGACTGTCTCTCCCTGATTTGTTTGTTTGTATGATTTACACCCATAAGTTAATATTAGCGCATCCTATTATATAATTTTTTCCGGTATAATGTTGCAGTCCCAATAAAAAAATTGCGGATCGCCACCATTACTAGTAAAAAAAAAATAATAATAAAAATGCCATAAAACTATCCCCTATTTTGAAAACGCTATAAATTTTGCGCAAACCAATCGATAAACGCTTATTGCATTTTTTTTTACCAAAAATAGGTAGAAGAATACGTATCGGCCTAAACTGAGGAAAAAATATTTTTTATATATTTTGGGGAATATTTATTACAGCAAAAAGTAAAAAAATATTGCATTTTTTTTCTAAATTGTCGTTCTATTTTTGTTTATAGTGCAAAAAATAAAAAACGGAGAGGTGATCAAATACCACCAAAAGAAAGCTCTATTTGTGGGAAAAAAAGGACGCCAATTGTTTGGGAGCCACTGCGCACGGCCGCGCTATTGTCAGTTAAAGCGACGCAGTGCCGGAAGCTGAAATTTCGCCTGGGCAGGAATGGGGTAAAACCTTCTGGGGCTGAAGTGGTTAAAAAAGTATTCATACCACGTGAAATTTTCCACATTTTGTTATGTTACACCCAAAAACCTAAATGTATTTTATGTGGATTTTATGTGATAGACCAACACAAAGTGGCACATAATTGTGGAAGTGGAAGGAAAATAATAAATGGTTTTCAATTTATTTTACAAATACATATTTGAAAAGTGTTGTGTGCATTTGTATTCAGCCCCCTTTACTCTGATACCTCTAACTAAAATCTAGTGGAACCAATTGCTATAGCCACTATAGTCACTAGCAGTAATCATTGTATTCTGCCAGCCAGGAAAACTCCCTGTGCCCCATCCGCCGGCAAAATACAAAATAGTACTGCGGGATTGGGGTAAAATGAGTTGGTATACCATATGATTGTAGAGGAGTTTGAGGGTGCTGGGTGATTCCTGCCTACCTGCCCCAGAGAGCAGTTGGAGGCACACAAGTTTGTGGGGAAGGGTGAACTTTATCTTCATGGACAGAGAGTTAAGACTAATGCTTCAATTTTCACTAAACTTCAATTTTCAAAAACGACGTTGCCTACACACCATAGTTTTTTCACAATGCTCTAGCAAAGCGAGGTTATGTTCACCACTCTTTTCCATTGAAGCTCGCTTCATAACTAGCTTCTGGGCATGCGCGGGTTAAAAAACGTTGTTTTAAACGTCGTTTTTTGCTACACACAGTTGCCCAGATTCACAGAGCGATTACGCCTGCGTAACAGGAGATGTGCGGCCTAAGTCTAAATGTGCGCATGCGTTTCGATGCACGGCATCCCCAAAACGAGATACGCAAGAAATCTACTTTTTTTTGTCCAGCGTAATTTCGTTAGACAGGCGCATCCGTCCGCGCAAAACTGCGCGAGACAGACCATTGATTTGCTAGTCAAATATGCTAATGAGGGACTTACAGGGATCCACAAAAGAACGTTGGGGCAGCGCAGGCTACGCAGTGTGCGCAACAGCAAAATGTCCTGTCTAAAATTAGACCATATAAAAGCTGGTCTTAAAAGAGAACAAACGTCTACATGTCAGATAAAGCAACACTGTTAGTGAGGAGCTCAGCAGTCACACGTGTTGCACAACAATCTGTATGCCAACATGCCAGGGGCATCGTCGCGCATAGCTATACTACTGACTTTAGATGAGCAAAGAAGGAGGAGGGCACGGAGGATGGCACGGGAGAGGATATACCGCACACGCATAGACCTCTTTGGCATGAGTGATTCTGAGGTGTCTCGCATCTTCAGATTCACCCCTTATGCCATCCTGGAATTAACCACAACCCTGCAAGAGGACATCACTAGCCGAACACACCGCTCACATGCAGTGCAGCCACTGGTCAAGGTCATGGCAACACTCCATTTCCTTGCCAGTGGCTCTTTTCAGCGTACAAATGGAGTGGTGGCTGGGATGTCACAATCCTCCATGAGCAGATGTGTGCACCAGGTTGTCCCTGCAATCCTCAGACGCATGGCCAACCAAATCATCAAACCCACTACTGAGGACCTGCGGCTGAAGGCAATGACAGATTTCTACAGAATTGCCAGATTCCCACGCACCATGGGGGCCATTGATTGCACACATGTGGCACTCCAGCCCCCCCATAAGACAGAGCACGTATACCGCAATCAGAAGCATTGGCATTCCATCAACGTACAGGTGATAGTCGATGCCCAAGGCCTCATATGGCACGTCCGTGCCAAACACCCAGGGTCCAGCCATGACAGCTACATATACAATCAGAGCCCCATCCGAATGGAATTCGAACAGAACGTGTATGGGGACACCTGGCTGGTTGGTGAGTGACATGGGTGGCAGGCATGACTGTACCCCCCCATGATGCACACATCACAAGGGGCACATGCATGACTAACATCCTCCTGTCTTTTCCCTTACAGGTGACTCTGCATATCCACTGGGACCCCATCTCATGACTCCTTTCCGGAACCCCCAAACCCCAGGAGAAGAAAGATACAATCAAGCCCACGCCCAAACACGTGCAGTGGTGGAGCGCACCTTTGGCCTTCTGAAGTCACGTTTCCGATGCCTGGATAAGTCTGGGGGTACCCTCTTGTATTCCCCAAACTTTGTGTGCCATATCATCGGTGCCTGTTGACTGCATGCATGACTAACATCCTCCTGTCTTTTCCCTTACAGGTGACTCTGCATATCCACTGGGACCCCATCTCATGACTCCTTTCCGAAACCCCCAAACCCCAGGAGAAGAAAGATACAATCAAGCCCACGCCCAAACACGTGCAGTGGTGGAGCGCACCTTTGGCCTCCTGAAGTCACGTTTCCGATGCCTGGATAAGTCTGGGGGTACCCTCTTGTATTCCCCAAACTTTGTGTGCCATATCATCGGTGACTGTTGCCTGCTGCACAACTTCGCAGTGAGAAAGGGCCTGCAGATTGACCTACGTGATGACCTGACCCCCGAACCAGACAATCCCCCCCCTAACCGAGGCTACCCCGTCTTCTGAGGGAAGAGCAGCCAGGAGACAGCTCACATTGGGCATCTTTGCACGTTAAACACACACATTGAGAATGCATGCATGCACACCACTGTGGTCCCTAGCACACACATCCTTATCAAATTGGATTGGCACCAGTCCACCATGCAGGACTTGTGAGCAGCAACGCCACGTCAAGGCTCCAATTATGTCACTGTTCATTCATACACCATTCACACGGACCTGGGGATCACTTCTCCCTGGGTAAACCGGGGAAGGAGGAGCAGCCCCTGGTCTCTGCCCACCTGGCGGCCTGCCCTCCAAGGCCACGGCTATTCTGTCCAGGGCAGCACCAAATGTTGCCCTGTTGGCCTGGATAGCCTGGGTAAGGGCCCTCACATCCTGCCCAACGCCTGCTGATGTAGTCTGCAGGTCTTTAAGGCAGTTTGTGAAAGCCCGGGAGTGGCAGTCCAGGTTCCCAAGCGTATCCTTGATGGAGGACAGGCTCTCCTCCATCCGCACCAATGTCTGGCTGACCTGTCCCAGATGGCGGGTCTGGAGGAACTGGTCCCTTCTCAGAGTGGCGGGCAGGAGATCGGCCACCCCCCTGGTCTTCTGGGTCGCCTTCCTGCCTCCAGCTGATGCTTGTGGCCGGGGAGAAGGGGAGCCCCTTGGGAGGGGAGCCATGTTGGGGGAGGAGGGGGGGCTCCCCCTTAGGGAGGGCTGGCTGCTGCCAGCCAGAGGGGAACGGTCCTCCAACAACAATAGGCCAGTGCCTGACATGGACTCCACCTCCTCCTCAACCTCCTCCTCTTCAACCTCCTCCTCCTCTTCAACCTCCTCCGCGGACTCCGGCCTTGTCGGGGGGCCTCGTTAGGCTGCTGTCCTGGGGATGGCGCGGTCAGGCCAGATGGCCCAGCACCCTCCTGCACATCTGTGGATGACACAAAACATTCACAGGTTGGAGGATCCACACACTTGCCACATATTCCCTTTCACCCCCTCCCTCACACATGCTACACACCTGATAGGGCAAAAAAACCTTACCTGGCATCACGCCTTCATGACTTGAGTCATAGCCGTGCAGGCCCTCCACTTCTTGCCTATGAAAGATCTGGGCCACCGCACGCTCCTCCGCTGTCAGCCTAACAGGGCATGGTGGGCCCCCTCCTGTGCCCCTGGCATGGGCAAGCATTCTGGCCAGCTTCTTTTTGACCAGACGCCGGAGGTCATTAATCTTTTTCTCAATCCCAGACCGGTTCCGTGTCTCCCCCTCCCCCGCTGAATTCACCTGGTCAGTGATCATGTCCAAAATCTCTCTCCTCCTGGCCGGGGTGGTGTTGGCGTTGTCCGGGCCATGGAGGAAATGCCCATAATCGGAAATGGCCCGGGCAAGAATTTGTTTCTCCCTCAAAGAAAAATTTAATTTTCTCTTCCTCTCAGTCATACTGAAAAAAAAAACACTCCCAGTCAACAAAAATCACTCACAAAAACAAGCACGACCAATCAAGCAAGAAAACAAACAAACAGAAAAATATCAAACAAAAACTCTCACCAACACTCAGCAAAAAGCAGTCACAAAAACAAACAGGAACAATCAAGCAAGAAAACAAACAAACAGAAAAATATAAAACAAAATATCTCACAAACACTTAGCAAAAAACACTTTCAAATATCTTCTAACAAACACAAGATCACAGTACACAAATCTGACAAATACAAATCACAACGCAACTAACTAAGGAACAAATGCACCTTGCTGTATAGGGAGGGATACAAAGGGATGTACTTTTGCAATGGAAGTGCGTTTCTGTGTGTCAATTTATGCTGTCTGCGTAGTTCATGATTTTGCACTAGTCCATTTCCAATTTCACTGATTGCGCCGTTCCCGAGTTGTGAGCATGTGCACAGAGGTGCGGACATGGTCTGCTTCAAGCGCGCATGCGCGAGCCGGCCGGCCCTTCATTTGCATGGGGTCACGGCTCATTTCAATGTAACACGCCCACGTCCTTCCCAATTTGGATTACTCCGCCTTGCGCCTCAGAAATAACGCTGCGTAGGCGCTATTTTCCGCGTAAAAGCGACGAGAATAGGGTGATTGCGCGGCTACATTGCGCAAGTCTAACGTAAAGGCGGTGCGCTACGCCGGTCCAATAATGCGCAGATGTACCTGAATCTGGCCCAGTGATTTTTTGTGAAACAAAAAACGACGTTTTGAAAAACGACACAAAAAATTGAAGCAAGACAGAAAACAACGTTTCCCCCCACACACGGTCATTTAAATTGACGTTTTTAAAAACGTCGTTTTTTTCCATCACATAAAGTGATGGTGTGTACGCGGCATTACTCTATTTGTCTTGAACAGGCTACTGAAACTTTGTGTTTGCCAGGAGCTTGTATATTTTGCAGTTATTGCCATGATGTAATCTTGTATAAAATGTAAATTTAGCCCAGTAAAGTTATGTTGGGGAAATTCATTTTTTTTTGCCTGTATATGTCAGTTGAAGAAAACAACGTAATTGGGCATAGTCAGGGCTATTTTTTTTTCTTGGAGAATAGGTGCAGGTGCTCCCCTCTTCTGAATCACTGTTTTTTTTCACCCCCACCCACCTCTGAGCACTGTCCCTTGGTTCCACCCCTTAGCCACCTACAAGCATCATCCCTTGGTTTCATCCCCTACCCACCTTCTAGCATCACCCCTTTTGGAAAATACACAAGCATCATTTTGTGGTGCTACGTACCGTAAATTGTATGGAATTTGTTAATGACAACAAGGAAATCAGTGAAATAGTTTCCCGGCAATGTTAACAGCAATAGACTTTCCACAAATAATAGATCCTGCAGCAACAACATTCCTCTTGCCAAAAATAATACCTCCCCCAACAAATTAGATCAACCCCAGCAACAATAATTCCCCACCAGCAACAATAGTCCAACTTCAACCAATAGATCCCCATACAGAGATAACATATCCCCAGCAGCCAGCAATAAAGCCTCCAGCAGCTCCCAGCACCCCTTGGTAGCTAGCCTGGCTAATTTGTAGTCTTTATGGATCAAATGGGTTTCCTCCTAATCCTGTTTAAGCTGTGGCTTTTCCCTTTTGTCAGTAGGCACCGGAAACAAATGTAGCACTACCCCCGAAGTAGCTGCTGGTTTGTTTTGGGTGGCATGTTACCTCATGGCTCCTCCACCGTCTAAGGGTGCATGGTATATGTAGCATTAATGGAATGTCCACGACAGGTGTCTTTTCTGTGCTCTTTATTACCCAGCTGGGTAAAAACTAGGCATGTCCCGATACCACTTTTTTAGGACCGAGTACAAGTACTGATACTTTTTTTCATGTACTCGCCGATACCGATTTTGGCTACTATTTTTTAAAATGCAGCCATGTGTCTCCAAAATGCAGCCTTGTGTCTCCCTCCAAATGCAACCTTGTGTCTCCCCCCAAATGCAGCCTTTCCCCCCCAAAATTCAGCCTTGTGTCTCCCCCCAAATGCAGTCTTGTGTCTCCCAAATGCAGCCTTGAGTCTCCCCCCAAATGCAGTCTTGTGTCTGCCCCCAAATACAGCCTTGTGTCTCCCAAATTCAGCTTTGTGTAGGTCTTCCCCTACACACGCCGTCTAGTTGTTCGGCGCTCAGGGAACATAACAGCTTTCATTTTAATAGCTGTGTGTTACCCGCCGTGTGTCGTCATATATAGCCCCCCCCCCCCCGGGCACTTTGATAGACAGATCACCCGTCCTGGGATGGGAGATATGTCTATCAAAGTGCCCAGACAAGGGGGAGGGGCTATATATGACGACGCGTGGCGGGGAACACACAGCTATTTCAATGAGCGCCGAACAACTAGACGGCGGCAGCGGCAGCAGCTCTCCTCCAGTGGCATGTTTTACATACCCGAGGACTCCTCTGCTCTCCGCCTCCTCTCCGCTTTCCTCCCCACCTCCTCTCCACCTTCCTCTCTGCCCCCCGTCCCCTCTCCGCCCGCTCTCCGCCCCCACTCAGAGGAAAAAAAATTAAGTATCGGTGAAGCTTTAGGAGCATTTGCGCGAGTACAAGTACTCGCGCAAATGCTCAGTATCAGTCCCGATACCGATACTAGTATCGGTATGGGGACAACCCTAGTAAACACAGTAAAACTTGTGGTAAAAGGCAGGGCCGGACTGGGAGTAAAAACCAGCCCTGGAAAACATTTCATACCAGCCCCATAGCATTATTATACCAGCCCAACATCATAACGTCATAATTTTTTTGTTCATAAAAGAGAAAACCATACATTTTAAATAAACATTTAAAGAGCGTATTGTATAAAGATAAGACCGATATGAAAGCACGTAGGGCTAGGGAGATATACATATATATATATATATATATATATATATATATATATATTACACAGTGGAACCTCGGATTACAAGCATAATCCGTTCCAGGAGAATGCTCGTAATCCAAAGTGCTCACATATCAAAGTGAGTTTCCCCATTGAAGTTAATGGAAACGAAAATAATTTGTTCCGCATTGACTTCAATTGCATGCAATACCGCATGTTGCCAGAGGTGGGGGGCGCCGGAGAGCATCGGAGACACTCGGAAATGTCACTTGCCACTTGTCACCAGATTCAGCATGTCACTTGCCACCAGATTTAGTGTGTCACTTGCCAACCATCCCGTCACCAGACTCAGCGTGTCACTTGTCACTTGGACTGGGAGACAGCAGGGGGACTGGCTGACAGCAGAGGACTGGGCGACAGAAAGGGGACTGGGTGACAGAGGACTTGGCGACAGCAGGGGACTGGGTTACAGAGGTCTGGGCGACTAGTTGACAGAGGACTGGGTGACAGAGGACTGGGTAACAGAGGACGGGGTGACAGCAGGGGACTGGGTGACAGCAGGGGACTGGGTAACAGAGGGCTGGGTGACAGAGGACTGGGTGACAGCAGGGGACTGGGTGACAGAGGACTGGGTGACAGAGAACTGGGTGACAGCAGGGTACTGGGTAACAGGGGAGTGGGTGACAGAGGACTCGGTGACAGGGGACTGGGTGACAGAGGACTGGGTGACAGCAGGGGACTGGGTAACAGGGGACTGGGTGAAAGAGGACTGGGTGACAGAGGACTGGGTGACAGGGGACTGGGTGACAGCAGGCTGGGTGACAGCAGGGGACTGGGTGACAGCAGGGGACTGAGTGACAGCAGGGGACTGGGTGACAGAGGACTGGGTGACAGAGGACAGGGTGACAGCAGGGTACTGGGTAACAGGGTAACAGGGGACTGGGTGACAGGGGACTGGGTGACAGGGGACTGGGTGACAGAGGGCTGGGTGACAGAGGACTGGGGGACAGAGGGCTGGGTGACAGAGGACTGGGGGACAGAGGGCTGGGTGACAGCAGGGTACTGGGTGACAGCAGGGGACTGGGTGACAGCAGGGGACTGGGTGACAGCAGGGGACTGGGTGACAGAGGGCTAGGTGACAGAGGTCTGGGTGACAGGGGACTGGGTGACAGGGGGCTGGGTGACAGAGGACTGGGTGACAGAGGACTGGGTGACAGAGGACTGAGTGATGGAGGGCCTGGGTGATGGAGGGCCTGGGTGATGGAGGGCTGGGTGACAGAGGACTGGGTGACAGAGGACTGGGTGACAGAGGGCTGGGTGACAGAGGGCTGGGTGACAGAGGGCTGGGTTACAGGGGACTGGGTGACAGGGGACTGGGTGACAGAGGACTGGGTGACAGAGGGCTGGGTGACAGAGGGCTGGGTGACAGAGGGCTGGGTGACAGGGGACTGGGTGACAGGGGACTGGGTAGAGAGACATTATACAGTCCAGATTACAATTTGCAGGAGCAGCAAAGGTGACAGAGAAAGGAGGTGCACCATGCAACCCCCTCTCTCTGTCACCTTTGCTGCCCCTGCAAATTGTAATCTGAACTGCGTAATCTCTCTCACCATTCCATGGTCAACCACCCCCTCCCCTCTCTGAGATTATTAGACAGACTGTTCAGACAATTTAGATTTTCATGGGGCAGCAAAGGTAGGTAGGTGGCACTGGCAGAGAGAGGAGGGGGGGCCCGGGGGGTGCACCGTTATATGGTGAGAGAGTCGAGAGAGATACAGCAGGATTTCTAATCTTTTTTTCCTCACCTTGTGCTCCAAGGGTGGCCGGCCCGCGCGTTATCTTCTTCTCCTCTGCGGCTGAAGACAGACACGTGAGTCACGTGACTCTGCACTGGGCGGTGATGGCGCCGCACGGGAAGAAGGAAGAACTTCTGACCTTCGTTTCTTCTCCTGCTCGGCTCCTCCCCTCCCTCAGACCACGTGATACGATCGCTCCAACTCCAAGGGCAAAGACAGTCCACACAGCCGCGAAAGAGCAGCGGCGAGCATGGCGGCCGCAAAACGCCATTTTTTTAAAAACATACACTGATTATGTCACATTATGTGAGTGAGGTGAGAGGACATTACCAACCAGTCACTGGAGAGGGCTAACTGAAAAGTGCGGCCGCGATGTCATGGCGGCCGCCGCCGTGGCCCGGCCACACAGGCAGCTAAACTGGTTGGTTTTTGACAGACAGCAGGCGGCCTACGGGGAATTTTCCTGCTATCCCGGTAGGCCAGTCCGGCCCTGGTAAAAGGTAGAGTTGAAAGTAGAAGGAGAACAGCAGATTCAGGCGTAGCAATTAGTGTTGAGCAGAATACGGCATATTCGCTTTCGCAATATTTCGCGAATATATAGGAGAATATTCGAGAAATATTCGGAAATTTCGAATATTCGTGATATTTCATCTAAAAAAAATTGCAAAATTCATTGCGAAATTCTCGACCGCGCATGCGCATGCGCATGCGCGCGGACAACACGCGGTCGCGAAAACGGCGATCATTTCCTGGATTCTTTGCCAGTGTATATTCGGATTGCTATTTAGTGCTGCCCTGCGAATCTACTGCTGCCCTGCGAAGCGAAGATGGTCTGGAGTAACTTTTCATCCAGTGAGGAAAAACTGCTGATTACTGTAAGTAATTTCACCACTTGTTATTTCATTATCTTTAACTGCATTTTAGACTAGTTAAAAAGTTAGGATGCAAGATCAGATATTAGTATTTCCCAAACAGTGTGTCTCCAGCGGTTGCAAAACTACAACTCCCAGCATGCCCAGGGTTGCCACCTTTTGTTCATTTCAAACCCGAACACTTCAGCGTCGCACAGCAATTTTTTGTCTTAGTTTGCATAGATGTCGCTATTAAATAACATTTCTAACCATATGAAATTAATCACAAAAGTTCCTCTTTACATCAGAGTCCACAGACTTCCCCTTTTACATCAGAGTCCACAGAGTTCTCCCTTTACATTAGAGTTCACAGAGTTCTCCCTTTACATCAGTGTCCACAGAGTTCTCCCTTTACATCAGAGTCCACAGAGTTCTACCTTTTACATTAGAGTCCACACAGTTCTACCTTTTACATTAGAGTCCACAGAGTTCCCCTTTTACATTAGAGTCCACAGAGTTCCCCTTTTACATTAGAGTCCACAGAGTTCTCCCTTAACATCAGAGTCCACAGAGTTCTCCCTTAACATCAGAGTCCACAGAGTTCTACCTTTACATCAGAGTCCACAGAGTTTTCCCTTTACATCAGAGTCCACAGAATTCTCCCTTTTCATCAAAAAGTCAAAAGAAACAAACATATTATTGTTCATATGTAAAGATAGGGATGAAAAAAAATAATCTATTGTACAGGGCCAGTGTAAGGGTCAAAAAATAATTATAGTGGTCAGATGAATAGCAACTCATTTCTCCCCTATACGTCTATCCTGTGATGTTACTCATATATACATAATTATGCAAATGATAATGGCTGCTATATTTATTCCAAAAAGCTGGCGACCAAAATGGCAACATATAAAATCTGTCATGTTACCACTGTCAGTGATTAATAAGGCGAGAATGCTTCCAATTGTTGAATACCATACATTTACGTCATATATCCATAAGGGTTTAAACAAAAGTATTATAATATACTTTGTTCTTCATCTTGCAGAGGTTCCTGCAACATGGTTACGACCTAATGAGGTGCCAGCAGGAAAAACAAAAAATCGTCCAGTCCGTATTGGAGGAATTACAGGAGTTTCATGGCGGGTCACATGACCACATGGCCATTCTCAAAAAATGATCAGACCTGAAGAGGCGCCACATGGACCGGGTCACACAGATCCGCGATGAATTTCATCCAGGTAAGTTATTGGTGACAGTCATGTAAGGTGATATGTAATTAACCTTAGGGCAGATGTTGTTAACCCAGACGCCATGTTGTGGTAACATATATCACCACCGAAGGTATTCATAGTACTATTGAAAAAAGACATTATTCCATCAAGTTAAACCATGGAATAAAAGTGGTGGTGTGGTGGGTTTCAAGGGGAAAGGGTGGTATTTTATAACTCAATTACCACTAAATTCCTGTGCTAGGCGTGGGGTTATCATAGTAATCCCGTGTACTCCATCAGGCCCTTTTTTTAACATGAGATCTTCAGAATAATACAAAGGAAACACAAACAGATAATTTTACCATGGTGGCAGCCCAGCTCACACTCAGTCCCCTGTAGTGCCAGCAAGACCCTTTAGTATAACATTATCCCATTGGTTAACTGTCTATATAAATAAATGTGTATTCATATACAATACAGCAGAGTACACAGAATTTGCATATGTTATTAGAAATCATTTTTACATATATGAACATTGTGTTATTATAGGAGCTCCTCTACCATCTGTGCGCCCCAAGCGCACAAGGCGACAGGCCGCAGAGGAGGAGGAGGAAGAAGAGGAGGATGAAGAGGAGGATGCAGAGGAGGAGAGGGATAAGGAGCAGCCAGGGCCCTCCGACTTACCACCCCCAGCTCCTGAGGAGCTGCAACTTCCCCCCACCCAACCTCCTGGTGAATGCCATGATGCAGAAGAGGAGCAGGAGGATGTCACAGCGCCTGTGATGACCATCAGTCAGGAGGGTAAATATGTGCACAAAGATTAATGACATTTCAACAATAAGATGTAGATATAAAAATGGACAGTATTTAATCCTAATTTTTTTTTTCTTATATCCTAACAGTTTTGAAAGAGATTCAGGAGAAATCACGTGTCATGGAGAGGACCAATCAAAAAGTCCTGTCCAATCGGCGCAAAATAAAAAAATTGGACCTCGAGAATGAACAGCTGTTACAACAGCAGAGAAAAAATTTCGAGGAGCTGGCTGAGATTTACAAGCGCATGAAAAATTCCATGTAAATATTTTTATTTTTGGTTATTAAACCTGTTATTCTTTTCAAATGTTTCCTTTCTTATTGAGATTGTTAGGTTTTTCAACACATCTAACTTCACATCTAACACATCAACATCAACATCAACACATCTAACTTCATAATAACCTAAAAACATTTCATACTATTATTTTATTTAACACAAATCTAATAAAAAATAAAATACACGGACACAGACACTACTAACACAAACTAAACTGTTGAAAAATTACTATAACAAAAGCTACAATATATATATATATATATATATATATATATATATATATATAGATATAGAGAGAGAGCGAGAAAGAGAAAGAGAGTGCTGATTTGCTCTTGCAGACAGGCTAATAGTTGCAGTAAAAAGGCCACAAACCAGGGTTTAACATAACGTTCAGTCATTTAGTCACACTTGCTGTTTGTTACGATCCGGTCTGGTAGCTTGTAGCGGAGGCTGTTTGTGGATCCGCTGTGACAGAGAGGTCATGAAGCATTACTCAGCATGAAGGCAGCAGCAGTAGTATTCAAATATAAAGTAATTATCACACACACAACATTTACAAGCAGTAGTGGTAATAGTACTAGATAGCATCTAAACACTTGGGCAAGACTTGACAGCAGCAGTAGTGGTAATAGTAGTATATAGTGGCAAATAACTTGTGACATAGGTGTCTGAGCACTGGCAGCAGCAGTATAGTAGTAACAGTACACAATATAGTGTTTTATCACTCGTGGAAGAGGTGGCAGCAGCACAGCAGCAGCATTGGTAATTGTAGTATATAGTGGCAAAGAATTTGTCACATAGGTATCTGAGCAGCAGAAGTATTAGTAACAGTACACAATAAAGTGTTTTATCACTTGTGGAAGAGGTGGCAGCAGCACAGCAGCAGCATTGGAAATTGTAGCATATAGTGGCAAAGAACTTGTCACATAGGTATCTGAGCACTGGCAGCAGCAGTATAGTAGTAACAGTACACAATAAAGTGTTTTATCACTTGTGGAAGAGGTGGCAGCAGCACAGCAGCAGCATTGGTAATTGTAGCATATAGTGCCAAAGAACTTGTCACATAGGTATCTGAGCACTGGCAGCAGCAGTATAGTAGTACCAGTACACAATTAAGTGTTTTTTTCACTCTTGGTCGTGGAAGAGGTGGCAGCAGCACAGCAGGAGCAGCATTGATGATTGTAGCATATAGTGTCAAAAGAACTTGTCACATAGGTATATGAGCACTGGCAGCAGCAGCAGTATAGTAGTACTAACAGTACACAATAAAGTGTTTTTTCACTTGTGGTCGTGGAAGAGGTGGCAGCAGCACAGCAGCAGCATTGGTAATTGTAGCATATAGTGACAAAGAACTTGTCACATAGGTTTCTGAGCACTGGCAGCAGCAGTATAGTAGTAACAGTACACAATAAAGTGTTTTATCACTTGTGGAAGAGGTGGCAGCAGCACAGCAGCAGCATTGGTAATTGTAGTATATAGTGGCAAAGAACTTGTCACATAGGTATCTGAGCACTGGCAGCAGCAGTATAGTAGTACCAGTACACAATTAAGTGTTTTTTTCACTCTTGGTCGTGGAAGAGGTGGCAGCAGCACAGCAGGAGCAGCATTGATGATTGTAGCATATAGTGTCAAAAGAACTTGTCACATAGGTATATGAGCACTGTCAGCAGCAGCAGTATAGTAGTACTAACAGTACACAATAAAGTGTTTTTTCACTCGTGGTCGTGGAAGAGGTGGCAGCAGCACAGCAGCAGCAGCATTGATGATTGTAGCATATAGTGTCAAAAAACTTGTTACATAGGTATATGAGCACTGGCAGCAGCAGCAGTATAGTAGTAGTAACAGTACACAATAAAGTGTTTTTTTCACTCGTGGTCGTGGAAGAGGTGCCAGCAGCACAGCAGCAGCAGCATTGATGATTGTAGCATATAGTGTCAAAGAACTTGTCACATAGGTTACATAGTTACATAGTTAGTCAGGTTGAAAAAAGACACAAGTCCATCCAGTTCAACCATAAAAAAATAAAATAAAAATAAAACAAAGTAAAACACAGTACATCCTCCCATACACCCAACTCCATACCCACAGTTGATCCAGAGGAAGGCAAAAAACCCCAGCAGAGCGATGATCCAATTTGCTACCGGAGGGGAAAAAATTCCTTCCTGATCCCCCGAAAGGCAATCGGATTTACCCCGGATCAACTTTACCTACAAAACTTAGTACTCAGTTATATTATGTGCATTTAGGAAAGAATCCAGGCCTCTCTTAAAGCAATCTACTGAGCTGGCCAGAACCACCTCTGGAGGGAGTCTGTTCCACATTTTCACAGCTCTTACTGTGAAGAAACCTTTCCGTATTTGGAGGTGAAATCTCTTTTCCTCCAGACGTAAAGAGTGCCCCCTTGTCCTCAGTGTTGACCTTAAAGTGAATAACTCAACACCAAGTTCACTATATGGACCTCTTATGTATTTGTACATGTTGATCATATCCCCCCTTATTCTCCTCTTCTCAAGAGTGAATAAATTCAGTTCCTCTAATCTTTCCTTATAGCTGAGCTCCTCCATGCCTCTTATCAGTTTAGTTGCCCTTCTCTGCACTTTCTCCAGTTCTCCGATATCCTTTTTGAGAACTGGTGCCCAAAACTGGACTGCATATTCCAGATGAGGTCTTACTAATGATTTGTACAGGGGCAAAATGATATCTCTATCTCTGGAGTCCATACCTCTCTTAATACAAGAAAGGACTTTGCTCGCTTTGGAAACCGCAGCTTGGCATTGCATGCCATTATTGAGCTTATGATCAACTAAAACCCCCAGATCCTTCTCCACTACAGATCCCCCCAGTTGTACTCCCCCTAGCATGTATGATGCATGAATATTCTTAGCCCCCAAGTGCATAACTTTACATTTATCAACATTAAACCTCATCTGCCACTTAGTCGCCCAATTAGACAGAGCATTGAGGTCGGCTTGTAAATTGGAGACATCCTGCAAGGACATTATTCCACTGCATAGCTTGGTGTCATCTGCAAAAACAGAAATGTTACTTTTGATCTCAGACCCAATATCATTTATAAATATATTGAAAAGTAAGGGACCCAACACTGAACCTTGGGGTACACCGCTGATAACCTTGGACCATTCAGAGTAAGAATCATTAACCACAACTCTCTGAATTCTGTCTTTCAGCCAGTTTTCTATCCATTTACAAACTGATATATCTAATCCTGTAGACCTTACCTTACACATGAGCCGTGTGTGGGGAACTGTATCGAACGCTTTTGCAAAATCCAAGTATACCACGTCCACTGCCACGCCTCTGTCCAGGGTTTTACTTACCTCTTCATAAAAGGAAATCAGGTTTGTCTGACAACTTCTGTCCTTCATGAATCCATGCTGTCTGCTGCTTAAATAGTTTGTTTCCAGCAAGAACTCATCCATGTGGTCTTTTATTAAACGTTCCAGTATCTTTCCAACTATAGAAGTTAAACTAACAGGTCTATAGTTACTAGGTAAAGACTTTGTTCCCTTTTTAAATATGGGCACCACATTGGCTTTATGCCAATCCAGTGGTACTATTCCTGTCATTAATGAGTCCCTAAATATTAGATACAGTGGCTTTGAAATTTCAGAGCTCAATTCTTTTAGGATCCGTGGGTGGATGCCATCTGATCCAGGTGCTTTATCCACCTTTATTCTGTCTAAATATTTCTGGACCATATCACTTTTGAGCCATTGTGGATTTGGGGCTGTGTCACTCCCACCCCCTATATCGACATGAGCTCCCCCATTCTCCATTGTATACACAGAGCTGAAGAAAGCATTTAATAAATTTGCCTTCTCTATGTCCTCAGTCACCCACTCTAGATTATTTTGTAAAGGGCCTACATGCTCAGACTTGACCTTTTTACTATTAATATATTTAAATATTTTTTTGGGGTTTGTCCTACTATCTTTTGCAATCTGTCGTTCATTTTGAATTTTTGCATCCTTGATTTCCTTTTTACATATTCTATTATATTCTTTGTAACATTTAAACGACACTAGTGTTCCTTCATTTTTATATTTTTTAAAATCTATTTTCTTATTGTTTATAGCTTTTTTAACTTTAACCGTGAGCCACATAGGTTTTATCTGTAGCCTTTTAAACTTATTGCCCATGGGAATATACTTTGCAGTGAGGTTCCAAAGAGTCTTTTTGAAGAATTCCCATTTCTGTTCTGTGTTCCTCGGTGCCAATATTCCCTCCCAGTCCAAGCCCTGGAGAGCAGTCCTCATGCTTTGAAAATTTGCTCTCTTGAAATTAAGTGTTTTTATCTTTCCTGTATGTATTTCTTGCTTATAGTTTACATTAAACGAAATCATGTTATGATCACTGCTACCCAGGTGTTCCTTTATCTGAACATTAGTAATGAGCTCTGCATGGTTTGAGATTACCAGGTCCAACAGAGCAAAAAAAAATGAAGGGCAGGTATATGAGCACTGGCAGCAGCAGCAGTATAGTAGTACTAACAGTACACAATAAAGTGTTTTTTCACTTGTGGTCGTGGAAGAGGTGGCAGCAGCACAGCAGCAGCAGCATTGATGATTGTAGCATATAGTGGCAAAGAACTTGTCACATAGGTATATGAGCACTGGCAGCAGCAGCAGTATAGTAGTAGTAACAGTACACAATAAAGTGTTTTTTCACTCGTGGTTGTGGAAGAGGTGGCAGCAGGACAGCAGCAGCATTGATAATTGCAGCATATAGTGCCAAAGAAGTTGGCACATAGGTAAGTGAGCACTGGCAGCAGCAGCAGCATAGTAGTACCAGTACACAATTAAGTGTTTTTTTCACTCGTGGTCGTGAAAGAGGTGGCAGCAGCACAGCAGCAGCAGCATTGATAATTGTAGCATATAGTGGCAAAGAACTTGACACATAGGTATCTGAGCACTGGCAGCAGCAGCAGCAGTATAGTAGTACCAGTACACAATTAAGTGTTTTTTTCACTCTTGGTCGTGGAAGAGGTGGCAGCAGCACAGCAGCAGCAGCATTGATAATTGTAGCATATAGTGCCAAAGAACTTGTCACATAGGTAAGTGAGCACTGGCAGCAGCAGCAGTGTAGTAGTAACAGTACACAATTAAGTGTTTTTTTCACTCGTGGTCGTGGAAGAGGTGGCAGCAGGACAGCAGCAGCATTGATAATTGTAGCATATAGTGCCAAAGAACTTGACACATAAGTATCTGAGCACTGGCAGCAGCAGCAGCATAGTAGTACCAGTACACAATTAAGTGTTTTTTTCACTCGTGGTCGTGGAAGAGGTGGCAGCAGCACAGCAGCAGCATTGATAATTGTAGCATATAGTGCCAAAGAACTTGACACATAAGTATCTGAGCACTGGCAGCAGCAGCAGCATAGTAGTACCAGTACACAATTAAGTGTTTTTTTCACTCGTGGTCGTGGAAGAGGTGGCAGCAGCACAGCAGCAGCATTGATAATTGTAGCATATAGTGCCAAAGAACTTGACACATAAGTATCTGAGCACTGGCAGCAGCAGCAGTATAGTAGTACTAACAGTACACAATAAAGTGTTTTTTCACTTGTGGTCGTGGAAGAGGTGGCAGCAGCACCAGCAGTAGTAAGAAAGTGGCAAATCTCACAGACAAAAGGTGACAGCACCAGTATGAGTAATATATCGGTACATAATCACTCAGCCTTTTGGCATTAGCAGTAGGAGCCCATATAGTGCCAAAATTACAAAAGCTTGAAATTGCATTAGCATGGTGATTACATTTGAAAAGCAGAATGACACAGGCCTTAAGTAGCTGTGGCACCGGGTGGAGTTTTTGGGTTGTGTTTTGCACGCCACAGGCTTTTCAAAAAAAAAAATATCCACCCAGCAGCAGCATAAGGAAAGGGGGATGCACTGTGATGTAAGGGAGAGGGGGAACTCCACTTCTGATGGTGGGGTAGGATGGTGGGGTGGCCTTTGACATCTAATGTAAGGGGAGGGGATGCGCTGGACATATAATATTACAGATATAACCGGCCCTTTTGAGGGCAACCATAATGCTGATGCGGACCACGATGAAATTGAGTTTGACACCCCTGGTATAAAGAGATAGGAGAGGTATTGCTAACTGACAAGGGACCATTCAGCGCCCTGAACCGACGGCGGGTGCCAGAAAGTCACCGCCGATCCAGGACTCATTCATTTTGATGAATGTGAGTCTGTCCACGGAGTCTGTGGACAGACGGGTCCTCTTGTCCGTGACCACCCCACCTGCCGCGCTGAATGTCCGCTCAGATAGTACGCTGGAGGGGGGGCAAGACAATAACTCCAGCGCATACTGAGCGAGCTCGCGGCAGGTGTCCAATCTGCAACCCAGTACTCCATGGGGTCGTCGGTGCTCATACTGTCAGAAGCACTGACGGACCCCATGTAGTCTGCCACCATGTGGGCCAGCCGCTGGTGGTGACTGCTGCTGCTGCTGCTGCTGGTACTGGGTCGCTCAGTTTGCATGAACATCCTCATCTCACCCATTAGGTCCCCTGCTCGGCTGCTGATGTTGCTGCTGGGTGCAGCCACCTGCTGGGTGAGATGAGGGGGGACAACTGGAGGCCGGGGAGTTGCCTGCTCCAACCGGCTGACTAGGCATGCCTGCAGTTCCTCCATCCGGGGCTGCCTCTGTCTGGCTGGGAGGAACTGCTCCAGTTTCCCCTTAAATCTGGGATCTACAAGGGTGGCCAGCCAAAACTCATCCCTCTCCTTGATGGCTTTAACCCGGGGGTCCCTCCTGAGGCATCTCAGCATGTGGGCAGCCATGGGGAAGAGCACAGCCCGCTGTGACTCCTCATGGCTGCCTGGGTCCATGACGTCCGCTTCCTCGTCATGGAGGCGCTGCTGTTCGCAGTCAGTCATGCCAAACCCCCGGACTATCGGTGCCCCCAACACCGGCTCTCCCTCCTGACCAGGCCCTGACTCCAGGACGCCACCAGTCACCTCCTGATCATCATCATGATCCTCCTCCTCCTCCTCGTCCTGGGCCTGGTCTTGGTGGAGCAGTGTTGCCTGAAGTGGCTGGCAATCCTGCGTACCCTTAGCACAATGTCACTCAACCCGGGATAGGTGCGCAGGAACTTCTGCACCACTAGGTTGAGGACATGTGCCAGACAGGGCACGTGTGTCAGACTGCCAGCCTGGAGGGCGGAGAGGAGGTTGCTGCCATTGTCACAGACAACCAGACCTGCTTGGAGCCTTCGGGGTGTCAGCCACTTCTGGACCTGAGCCTGAAGTGCGCTCAGCACTTCTCGTCCAGTGTGTCTCCGTTCCCCTAAACTAACAAGCTGGAGCACGGCCTGACAGCGCACGTGCCCCACACTTGAATAGCTACGGGGGCGCTTGCTGGGAGGCTCAGCAGCTGCGGAGACAGTGGCTTGAGGGAGACCAGCAGTTCTCCCCTGGACACCCCGGGGCGGCACCACAAAATCAGATGCCGCCAATCCCTCCCCGGCGCCTCGGAGGGAAACCCAATGGGCCGTGAAGCTTATGTAGCGCCCCTGCCCATGCCTGCTGGTCCAGCCATCCATTGTCAGATGCACCCTGTTGCTGACAGCATGATCCAGCGACAGGGTTACATTCTGCACAATGTGCTGGTGTAGGGCAGGGACACCAGTCCTGGCAAAGAAATGGCGGCTGGGGACACGCCATTGGGGTTGGGCCTGCTCCAACATCTGCCTGAAGGGGTTGCAGTCCACTATGTTAAAGGGAAGCAGATGTTGGGCAATAACCCTTGCCAGGAGCCCATTGAGGGAACGCACACGTCGGTCTGCAGGGGGGAAGGGAGTGTTGCGTTCCAAGGCGTCAGAAAGCAACGCCTGGCGCCGGACGGCAGTGCGGGACACCGAAGAGGAGGGTGACGATGTGGAGGTCTGGCTGCCGGTACCAGTACCTCTACTAGAGGGAGCGGGGGGGCATGACCTGCTGGTAGCCGATTAAGCTGTGGCAGGGGCTGCTGTACCCTGCACACTTGTGGTGGTGGCGCTGCTACCACCACCAGGCTTCATCTGGTCATGCTCCTGCCAGTGGTTAATCCTCAGGTGCTGGTTGAGTGCCGTGGTACCCACCCGAGCCAAGCACTTCCCTCTCCTTACCTTGGCACGACAGAGCTGGCAGATGGCTACTGTCGGGTTATCTGCTACCAAGGTGAAGTAGGCCCAGACAGGTGACTTCAGCGCCGCCCTCCTGTCAGATGGGGTGACGCAGAATTTTTTTTTTTTTTTTTAAACTAACTAACTGACTGACAGACAACAGACAAAAACTGACTGGGCAACGAATAAAAGCAATAAACAAACTAATATAGATAGAACAGTGACTCTGCTAACACAGCAGAGCCAGAGATCTGAATAAACTAAAAATAACTTTTTTTTTTTCTTTTATAAAACAGATAACTAAATAAACACAGTAAACGAAGCTAGCTAGCTTACAGAGGTGTACAAGTACACTCAAACCTATCTATCTAACACTAAATGAAACTGGAACACAAACACACAAATAGTAGCTTTAAAAAAAGCTGTTTGGTATCTTCTTGCTTTTAAAAAAGCAGTTTAGAAATATAAGCACTAGCAGCTGCTAATACTCAAATGAACTGAACACTGAACAGGAGCACAGAACTGAAAGGCACTGCAATGCTGATGCAATATAACACAGAGCACAGAAACACTTCTCCCTCTATATCCAACTTGTGAATCTGCAATGAGCACATGCTGGGACCTAGTTTATATAATGGTCGTGAGGCAGGTTCCTATTGGTTGATGTGGAGGTTGCTAACCTCTGACACCTGTGGAAATGGAACTCTGATTGGCTCTGATGCCAATGAAGGGCGGAGAAAATATTCGCGCAATATTCCTAGCATAAAAGGATTGCATGCGCTACTCGGCCCAGGGTCTCTCTAATCATACCACCATTGCTTTTACACGTCGATGGAGATCACTAGCATGTGATCTGTGTTAAAAAAAAATTTAGAAAAATCCGAATATTCGACATTGCGAATATTCAGCGCGATATTCGAGATATTGCGCGATTACTCGAATATGCAATATTCGAGCCGAATATTCGTAATGCGAATATTCGTGAGCAACACTATTAGCAATAGGGAAACAGTCCTGCTCCCACGTGTAACACTTCTTGCGCCACTCCTGCCTGAGTGGACTTAGTGTACCTGGACAGGCCTCTCTCACTGACCTGGCAGCCAGAGTATCACTCGGAACTTGGAGGAAAAGTCTCTGAAACAGACCCTCCTTAGGATTGAGATAACGGAGGTGATTCTCCTTAATAGAATTAGCCTGGATCTCCTTCAAATAGTTTACAGGTTCCCGACTGATAGGTGACCAACGTCCATCCTTTCAATAACTGGTTACCTTGATCCCCGGTGGATTGTCGAGACTCTATTGCTGCCACCCATCATCCCGGGGTGGGAACAGCACCCCAGAAACAGCCAAGAATGAGCCCACAGCACAGCCAAGCAGAGACAGAGACCCAATTTGAACAGATTAACTGGATCAGAGCCAACTAAATCTCTGATCCCCCTCTAAATTTAAGCTAGCACTGGTACCTTGAAGTAATCAGGCACTACACAAAGGAAACAAAGGAAACTTGAACCACAAGCTCTGGGTTGCCCTGACTACATGTTTCACTTGCATGCGCTTTTTCAAAAGCCATGTCCACCCACTCCCAGTGGCGGAATTTTCACTGTCACAGCAGTCGCAGTTGCGACTGGGCCCTCAATTCCGCCAAGTCCAGTGCGGTGTGCACTGCGTGCTGTTCGTTTAGCCGCGGGCGTGCTTTTGCCGCTGCCGCCCGGCCCTGGTAAAAGAAAAACAATGCAGAGCTGAGGCAGCACTCACTGACCATCCCCACCCCCAGCCTCCGCCCATCCAGAGACACAGATGTAGGGAGGCGGGGCGGACTCTGCTGCAATTGAGAGAAGACGGGGAGGAGCTTTCCCCTGTGCGGCAGCTGGCGTGCGTGTGTGCGTGAAGTACCTACCTACCCGGTGTCTACCCAGGCTGGCATGAGGAAAGGCATCTGGGAGAAGGCACACGGTGACTCAGTCAGAGTCAGACCCAGGCCACAGAACAGGGATCATCATCAGCCGGTAAGTCAATCAAGAGTGACAGAGCTCAGTAACCATCCTCTGCCACTGTGCCTACAACAGAGGTGGCAGAGTGGCGACATTTGGGGGCACAGTGGCTGTGTTGTGTTTGATGGCATAGTGGTGATAATGGAAGGCATGGTACAGTGGCGACAATTGGGGGCACAGTGGTGACAATTGGGGGCACAGTGGCTGTGTTTCATGGCATAGTGGTGACAATTGATGGCACAGTGGCGACAATTGGGGGCACAGTGGCGACAATTGGGGCACAGTGGCGACAATTGGGGGCACAGTGGCTGTGTTTGATGGCATAATGGTGACAATTGATGGCATGGCACAGTGGCGACAATTGGGGGCACAGTGGCGACAATTGGGGGCACAGTGGTGACAATTGGGGGCACAGTGGCTGCGTTTGATGGCATAGCACAGTGGTGACAATTGATGGCACAGTGTCTGTGTTTTGATGGCATGGCACAGTGTCTGTGTTTTGATGGCATGGCACAGTGTCTGTGTTTTGATGGCATGGCATAGTGGCTGTGTTTTGATGGCATGGCACAGTGGCTGCGTTTTGATGGCATGGCACAGTGACTACATTTGATGGCATGTCACAGTGGTCCGTTTGATGGCATGGCACAGTGACTGCGTTTGGCATGGCACAGTGGTGACAATTGATGGCACAGTGATTGCGTTTGATGGCATGGCACAGTGGTTGCGTTTGATGGCATGGCATAGTGACTGCGTTTGGCATGGCACAGTGGTGACAATTGATGGCACAGTGGCTGTGTTTGATGGCACAGTGATTGCGTTTGATGGCATGGCACAGTGACTGCGTTTGTAGGGCTCAGTGGGTGCATTTGATAGGTACAGTGATGCTGCAATTTTTTGTTTTCCGTTTACGCCCCCCCAAAAATTTTGAGCACCAGCGGTGGTACTTGTGGAAGGTGGCAGTTGTGGTGCCATCCTCTCCCACCACCACCTGAAGAGGCACAGGTGGTGGTGGGAGAGGATGGCACCACCACTGTCACCTCCCACAAGTACCACTGCTGGCAGTTGATGGGGGTAGTAGCGGTAATACTTGAGGGGGAATGGCAGCAGTGGTACTTAAAGAGGGGTGGTAGCGGTGGTACTTGAGGCTGGTGGCAGTGGTGGTGCCATCCTCTCCCACCACCATCTGTGCCTCCTTACTGATCCCATCCCCCCCACCACTGATCTCATCCCTATCCCCCTCATTCCTTCTACAACAGAGGTGATAGGGGGATAGGGATGAGATCAGTGGTGAGGGGATGGGATCAGTAAGAGGCACAGGTGGTAGTGGGGGAGGATGGCACCACCGCAGCCACCCCCCTCAAATACAACCGCTATCACCCCCCCTCAACATTCCTTCTACAACAGAGGTTATAGGGGGATAGGGATGAGATCAGTGGTGAGGGGATGGGATCAGTAAGAGGCACAGGTGGTAGTGGGGAAGGATGGCACCACCGCAGCCACCCCCCTCAAATACAACCGCTATCACCCCCCCTCAACATTCCTTCTACAACAGAGGTGATAGGGGGATAGGGATGAGATCAGTGGTGAGGGGATGGGATCAGTAAGAGGCACAGGTGGTAGTGGGGAAGGATGGCACCACCGCAGCCACCCCCCTCAAATACAACCGCTATCACCCCCCCCTCAACATTCCTTCTACAACAGAGGTGATAGGGGGATAGGGATGAGATCAGTGGTGAGGGGATGGGATCAGTAAGAGGCACAGGTGGTGGTGGGGGAGGATGGCACCACCGCAGCCACCCCCCTCAAATACAACCGCTATCACCCCCCCTCAACACCAGCACTGATCCCATCCCTCCTCCCCATCAGCACTGTTACTGATCCCATTCCCCAGGTCAGATTTAATTGATCCTATGATTGCTTCATAGGATCAGCAACCAATGTATTGCTTAATTTACGTGAAATCCCTGGTGATATGGCCAATCCCTCTGTTTTCCTGTTAAAAACTTACCACTAGGCAGGAGCGTACAGCATGGTCAGTACTCTAGTTAGGCTGGTAACTGCGTGTGCTCTCCTCCAATGATCAATATTGTCCTGACACATTCCCCCTGCACAGCCATACACTGGGAAGCTCAATGTGCTTTTGCTTCTCCTTTCCCCAGATCTTATGCAGTTGAGAACAGAGGGAATTATTTTTTTTTGTAATATATATCTATATACAAGTGTAAAAAAAATAATGTATCAAAATCAAGCTTTTTTTTTGGGGGGGGGGGGCCTTCACGATTTCTTGCACCTGGGCCCTGAAGTTTCTAGTTACTCTGCCCACTCCCAAGACGTTCAGGGCTGGCCCGAGGACCGGCACCCTACTAATCACACAGTGAACAAATAACATGCACAAAAAAAGACAAAAACGTGAAACATAGGCTAATAAATTAAATAAAGTGGGGGAAAGGGATAGTGGAAAGGAGAGTGAAAGAAGTGGTCATTGTGTTGTACAATGACCATACCCTCCGACCAGACCAAGTGCAGCCACCCATCTTCACCAGGAGCACCCTTCCAGATGGCTCAGACACAACCATTGGCCGGCCCCCAGTATCTATCGGGCAGCTCAGCGTAGTCCCTGCTGAAACCATCCTTCCATGTGCAATGACGTCATTGGATTTCATCCACCCTCCCCATGTAGGAGGTGCTTCAGCACTCCTCTGACAACTGATAAGAACAGATAATACACTTGATCTTAGCCAAAAAAAAATTTTTTTCATTTTTGCATATTCATACTTACCTAGGTAGACGCAGCATTAGGCCTCGTACACACAAGTAAATCTGTCTGCTGGAAACGGTCTGCTAGACCGTTTCAGCAGACTGATTCGATCGTGTGTACGGGCAAACAGACGGATTTGGCCACCCGACAGATTTCAAAGCATGCTTTGAAATCTGTCGGCTGGGAAACCGTCCGCCCGACATGTCTGCTGGTTAGTATGCTAACCAGCAGACATGTCTTCTCGCACACTCGCCGAATGATTTCAACGCATGCGCGGAAGTGTTTTACTTCCTGGTGTGGTGACGTGGCGGCGTCAACGTCACCGCCACGTCACCGACACGTCAGCGTGCTGTCTGCTGGCGGGGATTTTGGTTTGCTCATGTGTACACACGAGCAAACCAAAATGCCAGCAGACAGATCTGTCCGACCGTCCGACCAATTTGAACAGATAGATTGCCTCGTGTGTACGAGGCCTTAGACCATGGGTGCTCAACCTGTGGCCCTCCAGATGTTTCAGAACTACAGGTCCCATCATGCCTTTGCCTTTGGGAGTCATGCTTGTAACTGTTCAGCCTTGCAAAGCCTCATGGGACTTGTAGTTTTGGAACAGCTGGAGGGCCACAGGTTGAGCACCCATGCCTTAGACCAATGCTATATATGTCCCCCGCCGCCTCTTCACAGAGAACCGAGCCACCGAACATTGCCAATGGCTTAGTTCTCTCACCTCCTCTAGCAGAGAGCTGCTGACTGTCAGTGAAGAGCGGGAGCAGCTGTCTCAGCCTCTCAGCAACTGATCCTGTCGACATGAGTGGAGAAAAGATTTTAGACTGCTCTCCACTGAAAACGGGTCACAGGCGTGCAAAACTAATTGCACTACTGTGACCCTTAGGAGAAGCCCAGCCTAAAAAGCTCAGGCTGGACTTCTCCTTTAAGTTGCGTAGATATTGCTTTAGTAGTAGATTATACTATAGAGTGTTGACACATTTCTATACGTACCGTGTCTCCCTCGGCTGAGGAGAGACAGTACCTTCATTTTGTACAGTATTGCTAATTTTCTATTAATATTGAATAGTCAATTGCTTATATGTTTTCTATACCTTGTGTCTTCCTCGGCTAAGGAGAGACAGTGTCTCCAATTTGCATAACAAATGCTTATTTTCTACTACTTGGAGTATAGTATTAGATAGACAGTTAGGATATTATGTAATTGGCCTATTGCCTTATTCATCTACTATCGTGTGGAATGCCACACATAGTTGTAAATAAAATAACATTTTCATCTACCTTTATGTGGAATGCCACACGTATTTGTAATTCAAAGTTTCTCTTTCCTTTACCCTTCCCTCTCCACTTTTTTGACAGGACATTCACTCTCAGGTTTGAGAGCATCTGCTTTTTTCTTGCAGATTCTGAGGAAGTAGTCTCCTTGGCAGAGGGAGAATGTAGCACCCTTGTCCCAAAACAGGGCTACAGATATATTTAGATGTGCTGGGGGGTGGCTAGCCTGGCTCATTTGTAGTCTTTATGGATCAAATGGGTTTCTTTATAATCCTGTTTCAGCTGTGGCTTCTCCCTTTTGTCAGTAGGTGGCACTGTTGCATTTGACATTAGTGTGATAAGCTACAATGAATTTGGGTTGTGAATAAACATTTTTTACAGACAGTCAGACTGGCCCCTATGTATGCTGGTAGAAGGTATTTATTTGGAGAAGATCAGGTGATCTGGGACTTCTCCACCCAGCCTGCGATCTGGGTGGGTCTGTGAGGAACAGCTCTTGCTGGGTAAGGCTGCTGGGTATACTGGGTAGAGCTGCCTACCTGCTGGGTAGGCCTGAAGCCTGAGGCCTAACTCAGAGCCTGCTCACTACCGAGATGCAATGCTGAGAGGGGTGGAGTTCTAAGGAAGCACCAGAAGCACCAGAGGTTACTCTTCATGAGCTGGGGACTATGCAGTGGCTTGGAGGAATTCAGTAGAGAACTCATCCAAAGAAATCTGCATTAGGGATGAGCTGAACATACCCGCGTTCGGTTCGCACCAGAACCGTCGAACAGACCGACCGTTCGCGCAAACACAACTTTTTTTCCATTGATACATGTTCCCTTGGGCAAGACCCGGGTTCTCAAAGACGTTTTCACAGGCAAACTATAGACACCCAGCAGGTACAATATTTAAAGGAATCTTTTATTTTTATTTTTTATTTAAACATTATTAAAATTACTGCTCCAGGAGCAGTGATTTTAATGATGCTTAAATTTAAAAAAAAAAAAAAAAATGCCTTTAAATATTGTACCTGCTGGGTGTCTATACGTGTGATAACATCTTTAAATAGCACAATCACCTGCCTGCCAGTAAATTAGGAAGAACTGATCTATCTAAGCTATACAGTGTATAAATATATGTACAACTCCTAGGGATGTATATATATTCTCTACACACTGTAAATTAAGCTAAACTGACTAGCCTGCCTGCCTGCTCTATCTAGCTATATAAAAAAAAAGACAATCTCTCTCTCTCTCTGACTGCTCTCATTAACAAGCCGGAACACACTACACGAGGCCGCCCAGCAGGCAGCCTCATATAGTGTGGGGCATGTGCTAAAGCCCTGAGCCATAATTGGCCAAAGCCACCCAGGCTTTGGCCAATTATGGCTCTTCGTTTTTTGTGCGCTGTGATTGGCCAAGCATGCGGGACATACAGCATGCTTGGCCAATCATCAGAGCGTAATGCTGCAGTGAATTATGGGCCGTTTTACGTCACTCGAATTTGGCGCGAACGACCGCTTTTGTTCGAATTTCGTCGAACGTACGAACAGACAATGTTCGAGTCGAACATACGTTCGTATTGAACGCGAAGCTCATCCCTAATCTGCATATGGTGGCATGAGTTAAGTTCAGGTTCCAGCTTAAAGGCCTTTTTTTACTGCTGTCTACCTTTTCTGCATGTGTTTTGTCTAACGAGTCTGACAATTTGCTAGTTAATGGTGTTTTTGACAAAGGGTGTCCTGTGCCCTACCCCTCTCTCCTACATGTTTCTTGTTGTGTAAAATAAACTTTTCTTTGTTCAAGCATAAACATGTCTGGCGCCCATCTTCTAGCCTTGTACACAACCCAACATGCCTAGTAACCTGCACCCTGAGGAGGAATGTCGGCCCACCACCAGGCCTCCGGAAAATGGGGGGGAGACGGCATAATACATTCAGTGCCAGAGATGCCGGAACTGCTTTTCCCTGTAAAAAAAAAAAATGCACTTAGAGAATTGCCTGCTCTTTTGTAAATCAGCCCTATAGCTCTTACAATATCTAAATTAGGCTATATTCTCTTTATTGACTTCTAGAAAAAAAATCGCTTTCCCATACGGTAGAACGGGGTCAAAGTTTGCATCTATCCAAAATACCTTGCAGTAATGATTTGTGCAGCAATACATTGCCTTTGTTTTAGGCAGAAATAATTATTTCTGAAAAATGTAAAAGACATGCTGATTTTCTGCCTTGGCAGGTTCACATATTTAAAATGTATTAATTGGATGTCAAAGGCCACCACAATTTTAATGATTTCACCAAAAGTGCCTGTAGCAAGCAAAGTTAAGTCTTCTAATTGTCTTTAGTATTTGATATTACTTCTTTGTAATCCACTATATTAAAAAAAAGAAATGAAACAATGAATTCTTGTTGTGGACCATATTAATTATTTAGTTGTGGAGTTAGAAACAAACGTGACACACATTAACCTTTACTGGGGGCATAAATGTCTGACTAATTGATATACTGCTTTGGGTTAAGCAGCATAGAGTATGATATGTGTCATTTGTCAGTAGTGACAGCTCAGTATGTCCCAGTGATGCAAAGACAGATCTTTAATGCACCTGTCATACATGAATTGATTGCTGTCTCATCATGGGGACACATGCTGCACTGGAGCTCTTAAAAATAGCGAAATCAAGTGACTGCAGTCACATTAACATATCACATAAAGAACATTATACCACCTCAAAAATACATTTATTTCCAAATGTCATCTTCATGTTCCCTATATTTTAAATATTGTTGAGTGAGTGAGTGAAAAACTTATATAGCGCTGCACATGCGAACTGAATCGCCTCTGGGCGCTCATTTGACCATTTCTACTTTGAACTCAAAAGAGATGGGTTTTGATCTTTCTCCTAAAGGCCAAGTGGTTCTCCTCCAACCGAATGCTGGTTGGTAAAGCGTTCCATAGTCTGGGACCTTGAACCGCAAATCTTCTTTCTCCTTTGGACTTGTATCTGGCTTTGGGTATTTGGAGTAGATTTTGGTTTGTGGATCGCAGAATGCGATTGGAGTTGTGAGCTTTTATTTTTTCGCATAGATATTGGGGGGCCTTCCCATGGATGCACTTATGCGTCAGACAGAGTGCTTTAAAAGCAATTCTGTCTTTTACTGGCAACCAATGAAGGGATCTCAGCGAAGGCAAGATTGATTCCCAGGGTTCTTTCCCAGTCACAAGTCTGGCGGCCGTGTTTTGAACGACTTGCAGCCGAGTGATTTGGTACATTGGGAGTCCGAGGTCAAGTGCATTTGCATAGTCCAGTCTGGAGTTCACAACTGTTACCACCACGACTGCTATGTCGTCTTTAGGAATAAATGGAATAAGTCTGCATAGTAGGCGCAGCAGATGGTGAGATCTGCTGACTACTGACCCTATTTGTGCGTCCATTGTCATGTTGGTGTCGAGAATGACTCCGAGACTTTTGACTTTGGTGCTAGGGGTGATAGTTTTGCCCAGAATGGGCGGAGGTGTCCACGTTGTTGCAAGTTGATTCTTTCAATTGGCGTGAAACAGGAGCAGTTCTGTTTTCAATCTGTTGAGTTTAAGATAACTCTTTGTCATCCAGTTTTCTATCAAAGAGAGACATTTCTCTAGACCGAGATGATGATCCTTTTTGTTGCAGATGCGAAAATACAATTCTGTGTCATCTGCATAAGAATGGTAAAGTAACTTTTGGCTGCTGATGATTTCGAAGAGGGGGCGGAGATAGATAATGAAAAGCACCGGTGACAGAGGGGATCCTTGGGGGACTCCGCATGACACCATGCGTTTTTCAGAGGTGAAAGGTCACAACTTCACTATTTGTGATCGGTTTTCCAAAAAGAAGGAGAACCAGGGTAAGTCACATTCCGCGACTCTGGCTACTTTAACTAGCCGAGTCAGTAAGAGTTTGTGGTCTACCGTGTCAAAAGCTGTGCTTAAGTCCAACAGTACCAGAAGACAAGATTCTACTTTGTCTGCGGCCTCGAGAACGTCATCCCATATTTTGAGCAATGCCATTTCCGTCCCGTGACCGGGACGGAAACCCGATTGAAATGGATTGAGCAAATCATGGGTATCTAGGTGCTGTTGCAGCTGTTGTACCACTACTTTCTCCATTATCTTGGAGAAGACGTTTAGGCCAGTTATGGAACGACGGTGTTTTGGGTCTTTGTGGTCAAGGGTGGGTTTCTTTAAGATAGGTTTGATTATTGATATGCAAGAAAATATAGTCAGCTCTTCCCAAAAACTCAGGGCTTCAGTAAAACAGATAGTACTTATTATAATAAAACTATAAGATGAACAAAAAAAACAAAGAAAGCGAAAAAAGAGACGCAGATCTACAATACACCTCCTTCACTTATATGTGCTATTTGATGGCTGGAGCTGCTAGTATCTCCTGTCAAAAGGCAGGTTTAAATAGAAAAAAAAAACATATATACAAAATATATACAAAAGCAGCGCTCCTGAATGGAATTTGAAAATTATAATATAAAAGTCCAAAATTCATTAAAATATGAACATGATCAAGGAGAAAGTCCCAGAGAAGGTCCGTGAGAAGGAAGATGAAAATACTCCTACGGCCCAGGTTCAATTGTATCCTCTTAATCACAACCACCACTCGTGCTATGGTCAAATTAAACTCTTACCAGACAACAGACAATGCTGGACAATAAGGGCCAGATTCAGGTAGATGGGAGTTTCTTTACTCCGGAATAACGCTTCTCATTTACGTTACTCCGCCGACACTTTCGGCGCAAGTACTGTTATTCACATAGCAGTTGTGCGTAAACTTGCGCCAGAGTAACGATAATGCGCTGGCGTAACCCGACGCAAGTGGAAGTGGGTGTGATCATATGTAAATGATGGGCGGAGCCCAGCGGCTTACGTTCAGCGCATCATCCACGGAGCATGCGCAGTAAGTGAGGCTTCACTTGCTACCTTGTGCGCATGCTCACAACTTCCGTCGGCACCACTTCACGGGAAACGTCAGCGCAATGTGTTCCGTTGCGCGTATAAAAGTATTTCCGTTTCCCCCCACCCCAGGGAAGATACTTTTGTGCTGTGATGGCTGCTCCCGCTACCCCCAGAGAGAGGAGGAACCTAAACTTTAATGCCCAGGAGGTCTCAGTGATCATATCCGCTATGGAGACATTTAATCACTTCCTCCATGGCAAAAAAAGCCGAAAGACCAGCCGGGAGAGGAAGCAGGGCATCCTGGACACCATTGCCAGCAGGGTGAATGTGCTAGGGTACTCCACCCGGACTGCTGGTGACATCCAAAAAAAGATCAATGACCTGCGGCGCAAGGTCCGTGGCAAGGTGGCCACCATCAGGAGGCATGAGAGGGGCACAGGTGGTGGTCCCCCATGTCCGGTCAGCCTGACCACGGAGGAGGAGGTGGTCGCTCGCTGCCTGGAGAGGGAGCAGGTGGAGGGGGTCCCTGGCTATGACTCCGTGGAGGAAGGCTCCAGGACAGGTAAGTGTTTTTTATCCCCTATTTGATGTGTTGCATGTGGGGGGGGGAGGGTACATGTGCCAAGTGTGTGGGACCACCAACATGTGTCTGCTTTGTGTCATCCACAGATGACGGAGCTGGGCCATCATCTGTCGGCGGCCAGTCCACCCCATCCCCCCAACGCCATCGTGTGCCCGAGCCTCTGGGTGGTGAAGACACCGAGGTGGAGGAGGAGAGTGGCCACACCACACCTGCCGAGGGGGTTGTGGAGGATCCTGCTGTGGCAGAGCAGGACTTTTCCTTATTGTTGGAGGACTCCTCCCCTTCTCCAGGGCCGTCTGTCATCCCCTCCCCCATCCTTGGAAGCCCCTCAAGGGCGACTCCATCCCCCCGGGGACAACCATCTTCTGGCCCCAGGAAGGCGACCCAGAAGACCAGGGGGGTGTCGGATCTTGTCCAGGGCCAGTTGGCGAGGGATCACGCCAGACAGACCCAACAAATGGGGGACATAGTTGGGCACTTGGAGAAAGTGGCTGACAGCCTGTGCTCCGTTGGCCAGATAAGCAACGCAGTGCAGGATGTGAGTTGCAACTGCGCTGCAGTGGTGACCAGTTTGGGGGAGGTGCAGGGTGACATAAGGGACCTCACTGCAGCCGTCCATGCAAACACTGCTGCCATCCAGGGAAACAGTGCTGCCATCCGGGACCAGGGGAGGCTGAGTCGGCGGGCCCAGCATTATCAGGTCACCCGTCAGCTCAGGATGCAGGCCCATACCAACACATACCTCGGCCGGATAGCCAGGGCCTTGGAGGGCATGCAGGCCACACCTGCCAGGAGTGTCCCACCCGGGATCAGCCACCTCCAGATGCCCCCCCACCCCCACCCACTCCATCCAGGCAGCTGAGGAGCCAGAGAGGTTCGGCAAGAAGGAGCCCCCGGCATCCCCGATGATTTGTTTTTTTTTTTGGTTGGATTTATACTCAGGTTATGAGTTTTTTATTATATTTGGATTTATACTCAGGTTATGAGTTTTTTATTTTATTTGGATTTATACTCAGGTTATGAGATTTTTTTTTTATTTGGATTTATACTCAGGTTATGAGATTTTTATTTTATTGATACTGCACACGTTGCAGTGTGAATGGTGTGTGAATGTGAGAGGGTGGCACTCCTGACAGTAAGGGGTGTCACCCTCGGCCGTGGTGGTGAAGTTAACCCCACGGCTGTATGAATGACGTGTGAAAGGTGTATGAATGGACAGTGACATCATTGGGGCCTTGACGCTGGCGTTGCTGCTCCCAAGTCCTACATGCTGGACTTGGGCTAATCCAATGCGATGTGCATGTGGTGTGTGTGATCTAGGGACATCAGTGGTGTACACGCGTGCATTGTCTGTGTGATTAATGTTTTGGTTTAGTGTCCAAAGATGCCTACGGCGAGGACCCTCCTGACTGCTCTTCCATCAGCAGACTGGGTGTCCTCTGGCAGGTGGGGACTGTGTGGGTCGGGGGTCAGGTCATCACGTATGTCAATCTGCAGGCCTTTTCTCATAGCAAAGTTGTGCAGAATGCAACATGCACCGATGATCTGACACACAAAGGTAGGGGAATACAATAGGGTCCCCCCAGACTTATCCAGGCATCGAAAACGGGACTTCAGGAGCCCAAATGTTTGCTCCACCACTGCACGGGTTTTGATGTGTGCTTCATTGTATTTTCTCTCTCCTCTGGTTTGGGGGTTCCGGAAAGGAGTCATTAGATGGGGTCCCAGTGCATATGCAGAGTCACCTGTAAGGGAAAAGACAGGAGGATGTTAGTAGTGCATGTGCCACTTCTGATGTGCATCACGGGAGGGGATAGTCATGCCTGCCACCCATGTCACTCACCAACCAGCCAGCTGTCCCCATACATGTTCTGCTCGAATTCTGCTGGGATGGGGCTCTGACGGTATATGAAGCTGTCATGGCTGGACCCGGGGGTGTTTGGCACGGACGTGCCATATGAGGCGTTGGGCATCTGCTATCACCTGTACGTTGATGGAGTGCCAATGCTTCCGATTGCGGTATATGTGCTCTGTCTCCTGGGGGGGCTGGAGTGCCACATGTGTGCAATCAATGGCCCCCACAGTGCGTGGGAATCTGGCAATGCTGTAGAAATCTGTCATTGCCTTCAGCCGCAGCTCCTCAGTGGTGGGTCTGATGAACTGGTTGGACATGCGTCTGAGGATTGCAGGAACAACCTGGTGCACACATCTGCTCATGGAGGATTGTGACATCCCAGCCACCACTCCACTTGTACGCTGGAATGATCCACTGGCAAGGAAATGGAGTGTTGCCAGGACCTTCACCAGTGGCTGCACTGCTTGTGAGCGGTGTGTCTTGCTGGTGATGTCATCCTGCAGGGTTGTGGTTAGTTCAAGTATTGCATCTGGGCTGAATCTGAAGAGGCGATACACCTCCTCATCCCCCATGCCAAAGAGGTTCATGCGTGTGCGATATATCCTCTCACGTGCCCGCCTCCTTCGTTCCGGGGGACCCATCAATAGTGCTAGGACCACGATTGCCCCTGGCATGTTGGCACACAGAGGTGTTGTCCTTGCAAGTGTGGTTGTTCAGCTAGCTCTTATCGTCGGTAACGCTGCTGTAGCTGCTCTCCTGCTGACCTGTGACCGTCTGGAGTAAAGATAAAGCAGCCTTTTGTAGAAACTTTGCGCCGGACGGACGAGATACGCGCGGCGCATGTAGCCAGCGTATGGTGCTAATCCGTTCGCGAATCGGGAAATCTCCCTCATTTGCATATTTGCAGGGGAAATCAATAGGCGCGACTGATGCGCCCAACGAAATTATGCGCTGACGGGACTCTGGCGCCGGAAAGTTAAGCCGATCCGAAATGGCCCGTTTTCGGGCGCATCTAGTTTGGTGGGTACGGCCACATAGAAACGACGGCGCATCTTCACAGTTCCGCGGCGCATATCGAATTACTCCAGCGCAACTCTACCTGAATCTGGCCCATAGCATTGAAAATGATACTAATTACACCTGGAGTAATCCAAATCCGATCGTCATTAGATAGTAGCTCCCATGTGAGAAAAAAGACAGATGGTGGCACATAGTGTAATTCCGTATTGGTTTAATATTGGTTTAATATTAAAAAAGAGCATAAACATAAGAAATGCACTCACATTTTGGTTGTAAAGGTCAGGCAATACAAAAAATCTTTCATCCGGTAATCAGGTTACAGGCATGGGCATCAAGGACGGCGTGTTCTGCTTGGTGTTTGTTTTATTTGTCCCGCTCTGCTAACACACTCTGTTTCCTGATCGACATGATAACATCATTATAATTGACAGTCGTCTCAGCCAACCCAGATGCGTTTCATCATACGATTGACTTCATCTGTGGGCATGGTTTGATTATTCCCTGTTTCAACTGGGAAGGCACTATGCCTTCCTTGAAGGACTGGTTTAAAAGCTGCGTGATAGGTGGTGCCAGGATATCGGCACATTCCTTCAGCAGTTTGGTGGTGATGATATCATTTGGCGCTGTGCTGTTTCGCAGAGTACCGATAATATTTTTTGTGGCCTAGATAGGGATGGGTTTAAGAGGGAATTTTGTCAATTGCGGTGAGTTTGTGTGGGTATTGAGGGAATGGTTGAGGGGGGGGGGGGGTTTAAGGGGGTATTATTACGCTGAATCATTTCACGAATTCCTTCGATTTTGTTAACAAAATAATCCGATAATTCATTACAGAATTCTTGGGTATTAGAGTTGGGGGCTTCAAGACAGACTGGGTTCATGGTCTGGGTGACCAGCTTGAAGAGTTCACGGGGGCGGTTTAGGGCATTGGTGATGTTGGAAAAATTATTTTTTAGGGCTTTAAAGATTTCTTTGTGGTATTTTTTTGTTATGGCCCTATAGATGGCATGGTTTTCCTCTGAAGAGCTTCTTTTCCAGACGGCTTCCGCTCTTTTGCGCTCTTGCTTCAGCAACGAGAGCTTGTCGTTAACCCAGCCGGCGTTGTTTTTCCGGATGCAGGTTTTGCGTTTTGGCGCCACTAAGTCTGCATCCAGTGTCGTTATGGCATCCAGTGTTTCTGAGGCTGTTTGCTGTGGTTGAATAGTTTTTTTTTTCCCTATTGTGGCTTTGAAGTGTTCCGAATGGAGCTTCTTCAGAGATCTAGTCCAGTGTGTTGCCACCGGTTTTAACCTTTTTGTTAAGGGGCGGTTTTTGGTAATTGTAAATTTAATTACATGGTGGTCTGTCCATGGTAATGGCTCATTTTTCAGAATATTTATTTCCAGACCTTGTCTAAAAATAAGATCGAGTGTGTGAGCCGACGCATGTGTGGGCCCACATACTAGTTGCTGCAGACCTAGTCCTTCCAAATGGTCGATACAGGCATCAGCAACGGGATCCTGTGAGGAGTTGGCCCAGAGGTTGAATTCAGAAGATGTTTGCTGTTTAGGGTGTAAGTGGAAATGAACTCTGTCAAAGGTGAGAGAAGCTGCGATTTTGGACCCGGTGGTCTATAGCAGAGTAGAATATGGACGGTCTCCTGGGGATTTGTTTGAATTTGCAGAGTAAGGGTTTCCATGAATGGAATAGGGTTTTGAAGGACTGGCTTAGTGATCGCGAGGTGAGTCTTGTGGATCACCGCCAGGCCTCCTCCTCTTTGCCCCACTCTGTTTTCGGTTATAATACGATAGTTTTTTGGCACCAGTTCTCCTAGAATGGTGTTACAGTCCGCTGTGAGCCAGCTTTCTGTAATAAAGAGGCAGTCTAAATCGTATTGTAGGATGAAATCATAGATTTCTAGTAGGTGGTTTACTGACGATCTTGTGTTGACCAAAGCACATGATATGTGCTTAGGCTGGGGTAAGTAGCTGAAATTTTTGACAGTCGATCGTCAATCGATTCTCAATAGTTGCTCTATTCTTAGGGCTTTTTTGGTGACGGGTGGTAATATTGCGGCAAATGGCTTTAGACCCCAAATGGTTTCTGCAGAATATCTCAGATTAACCATTGTCGCCAAGCACCGGGGAGGGCAGGGAAGGTTTTCAATGGGATGGGATGGGGGGGAAGATTCATTAAATCCTCTCTCCCTGGTTGGTCCAGAGGAAGGCAAAAAAAAACCTGGCCGTGCTATACCAATGTGCTGCGGCAGGGGAAAAAAATCCTTCCTGACCCCTCAAGGGCGATCGGCTGAAACCCTGGATCAAGTGCTAAAGAGGTGGAGGATACACGGTGGGGCAGAATAGGGGGGGATGTACTGGGGTGTACCAAGATGGCCACCGATCAAGAAACAAGACCCAAGCTGGGGACTGCCAGCTGTGTTGATCGATATCCAGGGGAAGGCTGGTAGGCAACTGGGAGAGGATGGTGGTCCTTCTGGGGTAGGGGGGTTTCTGGGCAGTTTTGGAAGGGATTCCTGGGTATGGGTGCGGCGCCGCAAATCTACCACAGGTTGGCGCGGATGGCTGGAAACGGCGTAACACTGAGGCGGGGCGGTGGCAGGGATGCCTCGTTTACTGATGGTTATGTGGGGGTAAAGAGGAGGGTGAGCCACAGTGATTAGGCTGCTGTAGTGGCTTGTCCTGAAAAGGGCAGCCGCCAATGGTCCCAGGGCAGGAAAGAAGGACTGGTGGTTAGGGTAATGGCGGGCCTTACCTTTGGGAAGGAGCCTGTGGGGCAGGATGAGAAAGGAGGCAAGCAGTTATGCATCATACATACTCTTCTTTGTGTAAAAAAAAAAAACTATAAAGCTTTAAGTCAGTTTCATTATTATTATTTTGTTATATTTTTTTACAATTTATACATTTCTAAAGTGATGTTTTTAACTGTCATTTTACTATATGAATACTAATTTTATTTTACAGATAAACATTTATTTTGCAAATAAACATTTATTACATGACATAAGAGTCTCACATTATGGTTTAGCTCTAGAGACAGTAAAGCAGAAGTAGCATGCTTCAAGGCATAGTTTGAGTAATTGTTTGATAGGGACCAAGTCATTCACTTGTGTTAAAGCAGCATTAAAGTATATATAAACCCTTACCTTGTAAAACAACCCACAACTATTTTTTTTTAGTACAACCTGGTGTGTGAGATCAAAGTGTGCTGCTGCTCTCCCTCTGGAATCGGTGGCTGTACTTAAAAGTGGACATTCCTTATGGTGTCCCTGTGCAGCCCCCAGACGAGCATTACATTTGTATAAATTGGCACAACAAAACTGCTTAAAAGTACTGTTTGTGGGCTTCTTTTTTATAGTACCTGTCAAAGGATGGTTCCAGAGGAACTGGCATATATGCCAACACTCAATAGAGCCGCAGACAATGTTTGCAGGCACTCAGGCGTGCACCCATGCGAATGCACGCGTGGCAGAGAACAGCATAGAACCTTGCGTATGAGATCCTGGCGCCCAGTGGCCTATTTAAAGCCAGCAGTCTGATCCACAAGTTGCTGGATGATCGTCAGCCCCCCTGTATTCCCTGCTAGTGACGTGGCTTGCCTTTGACCTGTGTTGTCTCCATCCCTGGCTCTGACCCCTCCCTGGCTTATTCTACTGAATCTGCTTTTTCCTGATTGCCTGTGTATGACCTGGGCCTGCTCTTCTGACTCTGCTGCTGCACTGCTGCCTGATTTCCTGTCTATGACCCTGGCTTGTTCCCGATTGCGCTTCTTGCTTCTGCTTTGGCTGAACTCCAGTGCATGACATACAAACAGGGCACACTTGTGCATTACTAATGGTAAACTTTATTAAAAAAACTGTAACAGCAGTAGTCGTACTCACAAGCGAGCCAAAGTGGTGAACTCCCGTGCATGACTACTGGTCTGGTTTATTAACCTTCTCTTGGCTCTCCCTACTTCCAAGTATCGCCTGGTACTTCTGAGGGTATCCTGCCCTGCAGTTCATATTGCTTGTTCAGTCATTATTCAGTGAACATCTCCTAATGCAGCTGGCAACCCATGCTTCTTTGAGCATAGCATCTCCTGTTGTCACTTTAAGGGGTTCCTTGAACTCAGCTGCGAGGGAGGCCCCCTCAGCACTCCGGCCTCTGACCAGGTACATGACAGTACCCCACTGCTCTGTCTTAAAAGTTTATTTATATTCAATACAGAATGCACAAGAACACTTTCAAACCACAACCCCACATTCTCCCAACTACCTCCCATCTCGGGGGCTTGTGTGCAAGATTTTAATTTGGGCCTCCATCCCCTTTCTGAATTCATGTTCATTTTAGTGATTATTTAAACAGAATAAACAATATATATATATATATATATATATATATACTGTGTATATATATATATATATATATATATATATATATATATATATATATATATATATATATTGTAGTAGTCTGGTACCCCAGGGATGTGGTGACCCAGGGTTCTCAACCGGTCTGGTTGAGGGGCTCCAGGAAACTACTAGTTTACAGAGGAAACTGGCCTTCCAGTTTCCTCATTTGTTAACAAAGTCCAGTTTGGGACCTGGAGCCCGGGGATTTCACAGAGATCTGGGTGGGATGAAATCCCCAGGCCTGGGTCCAGATTTTCAAATAGATCAGCACACTGATTGTGCAGGTGTGTGTGGGCCTGATAGAAGACTCAGGACCAGCATTCTGGGCTCTACCTTCTCGAGGAGTCCAGGCATGCAAGGGAGAGTGCAGGTGTGCACTGAACAAGCTGCAGTGCAGGCTGCACTGTAATAGACCAGAGACAATAGACCTGAGTCTGAGGTGGCTGACAGGAGTCAGGCTACTGCTGAGGAGAGCCAGGTGGCTCTGTATTTTCTTTACATGGGTAAGCCAGGAGGCTGAACGGATCACTTTGCGTGGACAGTAAAGAACCCCTGTGTGGGAATACTCTGTTTGGATTTTTTTTTGTTTATTTTTGCCTTTTGAATAAAAGTGGGCCAACAAGCCCTTAAACAGAATTCTGGACTGGCGTGAATCGCTTAAAATCGCATATCCCACTTGAGCTAAACACCCCCAATATTACAATATATATATATATATATATATATATATATATATATATATATATATATATATATATATATATATATATATATATATATATATATATATAATGTGTGTGTGTTAACAATACCCATAAAGGTTTTCCTGCATGGCTTTATAGTTAGTTAAAAAGCCAAAGTGTGACAGGCTAGGATAATGAAACATCTAGGATAGAAAATAGGTTGATGGGTATAGCAAGATTGAAGGATGCATGCATTGTCCTGTTACAATTTGAAGAGGCCACGAGGATGGTGAGCAGTGACAGTGCATGCATCAGTGATACTGTCCCTCTTGTCTTCCTATTGAAGCACATGCTGCATGGAACAATGGACAGGGCACTTGAGACAGAACAGAGGGAGGAAGAGGAGAACTTCCTTACCTCTCAAGGCCTCCTTTATCCAGACAGTATTCCTGCAGGCCTGTCGATCACACAGGAAGAGGAGGAGTAGGAGGAGGAGTATCATGTATCAGCATGGAGGTGGAGCCTAGCACTCAGCCTTAGCAGCAGTCTTCAAGGGATCATATTCAGTCCCCAGAAACCCAGGGACTTGTAGGTGGCTGGGAGGACATGGCTGCGGATCATGATGTCATTAGTGACCCAGAGGACCCCGGACAGAAATGCCTCAGTAAACTTACACTGCATGGCCTCCCTGATCCTGCAAAGCCTGCGAAAGGACCCTCGGATTCGTGGTATCAAGGAGAATTATCATTACTGGATGGCAACCCTCCTTGATCCATGTTATCCTTCGCAGAGGGAGCAGAAGATGAAAAATCTTTGGGAGGCCTTGCAGAAAGGTTTGTGCAATGCGTTTCCAGAGCCTGGGAGGTTACAATTTCCTGGTCCTCCTGGACAACGTATTGCTGAGGCTTCTGTCAGTCACAGAAGGAGTGGTGGAGAAGGTGGCCGCCTGACCAATGCATTCAGATTTGTTTTAGTCTGCAGCCCCACGGTCTGATCGGTTTCAGCAACCATCGGCAGTGTCTGATTTACATGGTGCAGGAATACCTAGGGACAAGATCAGACTTGGAGACCTTTCCAACTGAAAATCCATTGGGTTATTGGGTCTTGAGGATGGATCACTGGCCAGAGCTTGCACAGTATGCAATTGAGCTACTGGCCTGTCCTGCATTCTATCTGAATGCACATTCAGTGCTCCTGGAGGCTTTGTAACTGATCACAGAGTGTGCCTGTCCACAGACTCAGTTGATCGGCTCACCTTTATAAAAATCAATCAGTCTTAGATCACCAGCTACCAAGCACCTGATTCTGATGTAACCAAATAATTTGACTATGAATGTAATATCCCTTGAAGACTGCCTATGCTGATGCTGAGTGACTATTCTATTCCTCCTCAATGTTCACGTTGATAGCTTCTAAGAACATTTTTGTTTCTAGGCACCACCACCAGTGACTAAGGCCCAATTTTTCTGCCCCTGTTTAACAGGGGAGTGTAATTACAATTTTTGTAGTAATATTTTGCAGCAGGGCTTGTTTCTGGGCACAACTAGAGTATCTGTGAGGGGTTGCAGTGTGGTAGGCACCACCACCAGTGCCTAAGGCCCAATTTTTCTGCCCCTGTTTAACAGGTGTGTATAATTAAAATGTTTGCGGTGATATTTAGCAGCAGGGCTCTTTCCTGCACTTAACTAGAGTATCTGTGAGGGGTTGTAGTGTTGCGGCACCACCACTACTGCCTAAGCCCAACTTTTCTGCCCCTGTTTAATAGGGGCACGTAATTAAAATGTTTGATATTATATTTCTCAGCAGGGCCCGTTCCTGCACTCAAGAGTATCTGTGAGGCTTTACAGTGTTGTGCCACCACCACAACCAGCGCCTAAGGGCCAATTTTTCTGCCCCTGTTTAACAGGGGAGCGTAATTAAAATTTCTGATCAAATATTTCTTAGCAGAGCCCGTTCCTGCGCTCAACAAGAGTAGCTGTGAGGCTTTACAGTGCTGTGCCACCGCCTAAGGCCCAATTTTTCTGCCCCTGTTCAACAGGAACATGTGATTACAATTCTTGATAAAATATTTCACAGCAGGGCCCGTTCCATCGCCCACCAAGAGTAACTGTGAGGGCTTACATTGTTCTGGTACGGAGGGAGACAACAGAAAGTGAGGAAATCTACGTCTAGGAAGGGAAATTCTCTCCTGTAAGAGTTAATATAGAAAAAAAGGTGTCTCCACTGATGCTTTATCACCAATCCTTGTTTCCCTAATAACCCCAAATTTTCAAAATCCAATTGTCATTGGGACAGAAAGTGAGGTGAAATCTTCTGAACAGGGGCACAGACAGCAAAACAAATGTTACAGGGGTGATAACCCTTCCCTATGTTATCCAAAAAGCTTGATTTTTTGGCTGGAGCTACACTTTTCTAAATTACAAACAGATTCCACTTAAGAACAGACCTACAGTCCCTATCTTGTTTATTAACTGGGGACCTCCTGTATACTGCTGTTCAGAGTATATAGGGCCTGGAGGCCCCACACTTTTTTATTTTATTTGGGTGTGGGATTCCCCTTAATAACCACACCAGACCCAAAGGGCCTGGTAATGGGCTGGGGGGGGATCTATGCTGTTTTTCTCAATGATTTTCATCCATTTAGCCAGGACCTGACATTACATGACAACCGCAAGCAGTTTTAAATGACTTTTATTCCTTTAGAAATGTCATTTTGTGCAGGGACTGTTCTAAACATGGTAAACACGCGACACTTTATAGGCATATTATAGACACCCCCCAGGTCCGATATTTAAAGGAATATTTCACTTAAAATTTTCCACTTTAAGCATTATTAAAATCACTGCTCCCAAAAAAACGTCAGTCTAAAATCTCTGTCTAAGAACATGCGCTTTACACATTTACATGTATAAACACATGTGTACGTGTTTTTGTGTATCTTCACGAGTTTAGACATCGTTACGCAGGAACTTTTCTCCTAGAAAACACATGTAATAACATCAACATAACATCACTAGCCATACTGGTGACCATTTTCTTTCCTTGGTGTAGTGACAAGGAGGATGGTCCAGTGGGCATCCACCTTCTGTGACTTTTTTGTTGATAAAACAGGACCCAGCAGAAAGCTGCTGATTTAGTTTAGGGGCATATAAAAAAAACTGATAAAGGCAAAATACACAGTATACTGAACTCTAAAGCACTCCTGGGGATCAAATGCCAAAGGAAATGCACTATATCAGAGGTCAAAACCATGTGAAGCATCTGAAATAAAACAACAGTGTGCAATGACAGTTCAAACGGAGACTAACAATTGTTTCAAAAGTGGGTGGTAAGGGGTCACCGTGTCAGGCAACACCTGAAAGTGCATGGTCTTCACCAAAGCTGCCGATGGTAGACAAGGAACTTTGAGGCTTGCACTCCCAGGCAGAGGCTCTCACTGACACAAAAGAGATGGACAGTAGAGCTGTAAGGACTTAATGTTTTAATACCTACGGTAAGTTAGCACTCTTGATAATGAGATTTTTGTAATGAATAGAAGAAGGAAGGAAGGAAGGAAGGAAGGAAGGAAGGTATTAATGGGTTATCAGGTGGGCACCTACCTTCCATGAAGTTTCTTTGATGAACCCACTACATCTCCATACCTCCCAACTTTTTGAGATGGAATGAGGGACACCTAACAGCAAAAGTATGCAGGCATAGGACACACCCCTTACCACGCCCTCTTAAAGGAGAATTGTACAAAAAAAAAAGATTGTTTAAACCCACAAGTGCTTTTTTTACCAATACTATTCCTTTATATTGGCTTTTGAAATTTACAAATGCAGCAATTTAGAAATCAGATGAAAGGTCTAGCGCTAGAAAACACTTTTTGATAGATAAAAAGTGCATTTTATATATGTAGCGGTGCCATCACCTTTTATGTAACCTAAAGACTACCATCTGCTGATCAAGAAGGATATCCTCCGGTGGTCAAGTTGTAATATAGACATCTTCCATTCACTTTGCATTGTTACAACCAGGAATGATGGGAAACTAAGTGCAGAGAGAAAGGGACTCCATAAACTACAACACTGCAACTGTACAACCCCAGAATGCTTTGCTCCCCGCGCAGCCTGCTGGGGGAGGTAATTTAAGGCGGAGGGCGTGTTTAGCGCTCTCTCTCCGGACCACCTCTTCAACCCAAGAGGACACCTGTGTGTGGTGGCTCCACGGAAATCTAGGTCGGAGTTGAGGCCTACCTACGCCCGGGCGGAGAGCCATTGAAAGAGACAGAACATTCAACGGAGTGATCGGACAGTAGTGACCTGTTCGAGAACTGGAGATTGTCATCCTGAAAGACCGTGACCGAAGATCACGGATGGAGTGTTCTAGAAGGACAAGGCCTGCCCAAAAAACCTAATGACTGTGTTGCCGGAGGGTGGATCGTTCTCATTGACCATTGTGGTTAGACTGTTCGGGCCTCTTCCACCAGTTCATTCGTTCCCTTATTGGATTACAAATTTCCCCCAGCGCGCCACTGCATGCCAACGCATCAGTGCATGGACTTTTGGGATAATTTGTCCTGGGGTTTGGTCTGATCAACCAAGCCCCATTAGTTAAGTATATTATCTAAGGACTGCCTGTTTAGTTATTGCAGATTGTTGATATTTGTCCTCATACTCTTTAACTGAGTGATTGGTTCCATTAAACTGTGTAGTACTGTTAAAAGAGAGCTAGGTGAGGCTTGGCGGGGAGGTGCTTCAGTGTGGATGCCTTACTGAGGGAACCCCCTTGCTGTGTGCTTACACAGGTCTGCATAGCCATTACAAATCAATTTGTATGTATCTGTTGTTAATGATTCTGACTCTTGCAGGGCTCTGCGAGAAGTTTACTACCGTTTTACCTTTGTTTCTTTTGCTTTTATTTTAACCCCTTCCATACTGGCCATTGTCACCCCCTTCCTGCCCAGACCAATTTTTAGTTTTCAGCGCTGTTGCACTTTGAATGACAATTGCGCGGTCATGCAACACTGTACCCAAATTAAATCGTTATGTTTTTTTCCCCACACAAATAGAGCTTTCTTTTAGTGGTATTTGATCATCTCTGCGGTTTTTATTTTTTGCGCTATAAACAAAAGAAGAGCGACAATTTAAAAAAAAAACACAATATTTTTTACTTTTATTTAATACATATCACAATTTTTTTATTTTTTTTAACTTTTTTTTTTCTCAGTTTAGACCGATACGTATTCTTGTACGTATTTTTGGTTAAAAAACACGCAATAATCGTATATTGATTGGTTTGCGCAAAAGTTGTAGCGTCTACAAAATAGGTGATAGATTTATGGCATTTTTTTTTACTAGTAATGGCGGCGATCTGCGGTTTTTTTTTGGGACCGTTACATTGCGGCGGACATATCGGACACTTTTGACACCTTTTTGGAACCATTCACATTTACACAGCGATTAGTGACAGGGAAGGGGTTAACACTAGGGGGCGCTGAAGGGGTTAAAATGTTTCCTAAAGTATGTTCTAACTGTAGGGGGAGGGGGACTCGCAGGGGGAGGAGACCGATGTGTGTTCCTCTGTACTGGGAACACACATCAGTCTCCTCACCGCTGACAGGAGGTGGATCTGTGCGTTTACACACACAGATCCACACTCCTGCCTCTATCAGCAGTAATCGCGGGTCCCCGATGGCAATCGCGGCCGTCGGGTACGCACACGGGACCGCGAGTGGTGCCGTGCGCGCCCTAGAATGCCGTGAAGACAGGACGTCCTGTGACGGCCAGTCTCATCGGTGAGGGGTTGTTCAACACGTAAATCCCCTATGGCCCGGTATTGAAGGGGTTAACAAGTAAAGAATTACATTGGTTAAGTTGAATTTGTGTGCAGTCCATCTGTCATCCTACGAGATCAATACAACTTAAAGTGGAAGTAAACCCTTCTATCATTTTCAGCCAAGGAAGCTGCCATCTTGGCCTATGTTTAATCTTCAACTGCCGTGGTGCTGCACATGTGATCATTTATGACAGCAGCCATTGGATGGTTTGACAGTTTGGTTGAGAACACAACCAATGTGACAGTTGGCAATCCCGGCATGCCGGAAATTTAACTGCTTTTTGAAACTATTAAATCGATGGGTTTACTTCCGCTTTAAGGTAACCATTTTTTTTAAATAATTTATTGTGGTGCAGTAAGATATTGTGCTCCCTAACATTTATTGGGGTCCACAATCCTCATTAATATCAGGTGTGCCAAGGGAGGGTTCGAGCCAATTCTAGGGGTTGATAGCCAGAGCGTAGACCCAAAACAAACCAGCAGCTCCTTTGGGGGTAGTGTACATATACATCTATATAGATCAGACTAAAATGAGGGACAAATGAGGAGGAATGAGGTTTTTTTTTTTCCAAATCAGGGACATTCCCCGAAAATCAGGGAGCTATGGAAGCTATGCATCTCCACATGGTTCACAGTATTGGGAGCTATGCATCTCCACATGGTTCAACAGTATTACCTGACTTCCCAGGTACATCCCCCCCCCCCCCCCCCCCCACTTCCATACATTCCTGTCTCATTTCGCATTCCAGTGGTTGCCTTTAATTTTAATCTGACTCCAATTGCTGCTGTTTTTATGCTGCATTTGATAAGGACATGTTTGCTTGACCCCACACTCCCATCTCTATCCATGCATTATTGCTAAAGGAACGCACAAAATAGGAAAAAGAGAAAAGAATCGGAAACAGATAATTCATACACTTAGCTTTGTGTCGTCAACATTCAAATACCACAAATCACATACAGAGCATTAACTTATCATATTGTTCCATTCCAAACCTCAAAGTGAGCATAATTTCATGCAATAGCTGTGTAAATAATACAGTAATTGAGTTAGATGTGTTTCTTGAAAATATAAAAGTGTGATTTATTTTGATGATATTCTAGTGGTTTGCTCTAAAGCTGACATTTCCGGAGACTATGTATAGCAAATTATACAGATGTATAGTTCAACACTGTCAGTGGAACATACAAGCATGAGTCACTGCATAATTTGCCCAGCCGTGTTCATATGAGTCACCAATGACTGACATACATTTCTCAGCTTGTAGTTTTCTCTCATGAAGGTTATTGCGCCCGAAATAAAAAAATAATGATGGCCTACATTTACCAATCTGTGATATCTTTTCCACTTGACCAGGATAGACACTTCACAATTACATTAAAAGATTCTAATATTGATAATTATAATGATACATTAGACATATCAAGAAATGGTAAAAAAAAAAAAAAAAAAGATTGGTATTTTACAGAATTCCTGTATTTAACAGGAAATTAACGAGAGGAAAATCAAAGAAAACCCCAATGAGCAATTAACATTCCAGTGATACTGTCACCATATGCTCACTATGCTCAGAGGTAGGCGCGGGCCACTTTGACTCCTTTTCTCACAACTCCCTGGTTTCCCTCTGCTTCAGCAGCTAAAAACGAGGGCTACACCTGATAAGAAACCACGAAAACGGGCACATAGATGAATTCCCAAGTGGATTAGTAGTACAAGACCACACAGAAAGTTGCTACCCTAGCTCATATGACCAGACGAGAAGGCAAGCCTTGCTGTTAATGTATTCTACACCTGATAAGGCAAAGTTAGCTGGGCAAGTGATCTGCAGCCAGGTGGGAAGCCCTCCACTGTCACAACCAGCATGCAGGCAGCTGGACCAAAGCCTGATAGCACACAGCTTCTCCAGAAGACCTAGCTACTGTGAGGAGTACCTTCCAGATTGCAGGTAAAAGTACTGCAAATCCAGTGGGGTTACCCTTCCTCCTTGGGCCTTGGATCTTTCCAGATTTTACCAGTTAACCTTAACTTTACTATGAGGGATGCTGTTTATAAGAACACTACTCAAGTAACTCTTTCCACTGCTATTTAGTGAAGTTATTCTAAGCTTGACTTGCTGTTGTTTTAATAGCGCTTTATGGATGCTATGCTATGCTAGGTTAGGTCACAGAGACATTGCTGCAAAAAATCCATGCATCTGCTGCTTTCAAAATCTGTTTTGTAATACTCTGTGGTTTATACATGCTGTTTGCTATTATGACCCTGTTATGCATTATTGATTCTAACTTTGCATCTGTTTAGAAAACCTAAAATTATAGTTATCCAGCCGATTATACATCCTGTTACAATACTTTGCCTGGAGTCAAACTTTTTTCTGTTAGAGCCGGTTCACACTGGGGCGACTCGTTAGGTGGCTCAGCCACCTGACGAGTCGCATCCCATTCAATGCAATGGAACTGTCCTAATAGGAGCGACGCAAGTCGCTCTGACTTAGAAAAGGGTTTTTGCACGACTTCGGGGACGGCTCAGGGCGATCTGCATTGACTTCTATACATCTGAAGGCGTCCTCAGGATGACTTGCAGAGTTGCCCTCGAAGTCGTGCCGCCGCAGTGTGAACCGATTCTTATCCATATATGTTTTATTTAATTATATGCAAGAAGATAAAAAACCTTCTGTATGCAGAATCCCCCTTAATACCGAGAAGAGGAGGATTAGGGGCCGCTCTGTGCAAAACCACTACACAAAGTAGGCAAGTGCCTTTAATATCACTTTACCTATTACAGATGGAGCTAATATAGCATGAGAGTTAGGCTTAAAGCCCAGATTTTATTTTTAATTGCCCCCCCACCTGTATTGAAAAAAAACAAGTTTTCAAAGCAATACTTGACATGTCCATGCTCAATATTTGTATTCCTTGTCTTCCAGTGACAATGGTCTTCCTAATTTAGGAATAACCAGTGTCATTCAACCTACTTCAGGTTAGCCCAAGGTGTCATAGACATTCACCCCAGCCTGGATTCACAGTAAAATATTTCAGAAGACAGGAATGATGTTATAGCACATCATCTTGCTTTATGCCCTTACATTCCAGTGCTCTGGGCTGGCATAGCCAATGCCATACTCTTTAGCATTAGTGTTATCACAAAACGTATAAGCAGATGTGAGGAGGGAAATGGCTGATCAGGTCTGGTACTGTCAGCTCTGTCAGTGATGACCACTGCTTACCTCCCAACTGACCCAGACCTGCCGAGACTGTCCCTAAATTTCAAGTAAATCTCTCGGCTGAATCACACAGCAGAGCCCAGTGCAGGAAAGGGAAATTCGGTGTGCATTTCCTGCACTGCATGCAACCATGTTGCTCTTGTGGGATGCATTTGGCACCATTAATTGGTAATGGTAGCGTGTTTGCGGCCACCAAACCACATGGTACTGCAATACTATGCGGTTTGGTGTGGTAAGATTTGAAAAAGTAGTGCTTTGCAGAGCATCCCTATTCACTTGAATATGTTGCGGTCAGAGAGCAGTAGTGCCCATCAATGCATGAGGGGATATAACTCCTGCTGCAGCCATAAATCAAAGCATCGCAGTAGCAGCATATGTACACTCCCAGCTGCTGCCTCTGCCGCAAAGGGAGAGCACTTGGCAAGATGGTAAAACCCTCTGGTTGAGCCATGGTTTTACCATCCCTACAACCACTAGTATGAATGAGCCCTAAGTGTTATGTTGTATATATCTGACATTTGAGATAAGATTTACTTCTGATGTTTATTTGTTCAATCAATGCTGTACTGTATACAGAAACTAGGCTCAGTTTCTGCCTAATCATCCTTCTTTAAGCCACTCCCACTGTTAGGCACAACTTAACCTCGACCATCATTTGCTACAATGTGCTACACATACAAAAGTACTTATTTTTTGGCTCCATCCCAGGGTTCTTCAGGTCTTTCATAATCTTCTATTTTAAGCTCTGTGTCTAGTTTCCGTATATATTGGAAGATAGATGTATTGGAAGTATTTTTTAAATGATTGTGTTGAGGTTTCTGAGAGCCCAGCTTGTGACACAGTAATCAAAGCATGCTGCAGGTCACTAGGTATGCTAATGTGAGCACTCTGCTGCCTACTGGCAGTGGCAAAGCTAGACATTCTTTTACCCAGGGCAAAGACTCAGTTTGGCGCCCCCCACTTTCCCCACCCGAGAGAGAAGTTCTCCATCCACCCCCTCTCACAGAGAAATAATTTCAAGTAATAAATAAATAAGCCATAGGAAGGTAACATATGGTAATCATTTCAAAGTCATAGTAATAGTAATTCTCTGCACATGTAGCATGAAGGCCTACACAATCACCATGTACTGTAAGTGAAGTTAGAACAAGGCGATTTCAAGCCTTACTTCCATAGCAGATTAGGAGGGGCACCGCTGGGAAAGAAAAAGTAAGTTATTAAAGATCTGCTTCTGGGATCTCTACTTTTGTAGTGGCGGCACCCCTGCTAATCCACTGCAGAGGTGAGATTTGAAATCGCCTCATAAAGTGCTGCTGCTTTCTCCTGGTACAACCACCACTTGTAAAAGACCTGGGACACCTTTGGGAAGGCCGCGGTGAATGGTGGGTGTGCTTAATTGCATTAACAGTAGAACCAGGACAGGAGGGATGGCGGGGGGTGGCATTCACCGATGAGCTGTATTTTCCTCCTGCAGTAGCTAAATACCGGCAAAAGGGAGAGGAGGAAAAGCTGGCTTTCAGCTGCTGCAAGAGGAAAATACAGCTCATCAGTTCTAGCAAATGCCACCGCCCACCATCCCTCCTGCCCAGGATTGTCACGTACCTGGTAGGAGTCTGAAATGACGAGGTTGGCCTCTCTTGTATCTCCAGCCCAAGCCCCACTGGAGTTGGAACAGATGATGGCTAGGGTCAGGAGGAACACGAGTGCCTGTATGTGTTGCGTGCAAAACTTGTAAGTGGAGTTGCAGGCTTGGAGGTGCAGGCAGAGCATCCAAGTGGGAAGCTGGACCCATGAAAGCTGATAGGATGGATAGCCAGCACATGCACTTTGAGATAATGTTGAGCCAATCAGGAGACAGGAGCAAGGTCACAAGGATAGTCGGTTTCAGTAACAGGCGGGCAGCAAGGTAACAAGGCATAAGCAGAAACAAGGTCAGATGGGAAGCCAGGATCAGCAACCAGTAATCAGAGTCCAAAAGCAGGGTCGAGGAAAGCCAAAGTTCAGCAGCAGGAATCAAGCCAGGTGAAACAGGGTTCAGAATATCAGGACACAGCTAAAGATCCCCCCTCTTCACAGATAAATATCAGTTAGCACTTTTCAGAAGTCTGGTGCCAATAGTGGCTAGGGGTGCGTTCCTGCGCGTGCATGCAGTGCGGTGCGCACTCGCATTGTTGCATACTCCCATTGCCCGTAAGCAGGCGTATTTTTACAGTTCTCTTATGCCTTGTACACAAAGTCGGAATTTCCAATGGAAAAAGCCAGATGGGAGATTTTCATTAAATATTCCGACCCTGTGTATACCCCATCTGACTTTTTCCGTCGGAAATTCCGATGGACTTAGATAGAGAACACGTTCTCTATTTTTCAGACGGAAAAAAATCCTATCTGAAAATCCATTCGTCTGTATGGAATTTAGATGGGAAAAAGCATGCATGCTCGGAAACAATTCGACGCATGCTGGGAAGCATTGAACTTAATTTTTCTCAGCTCGTTGTAGTATTGTACGTCACTGCATTCTTGACGGTCGGAATTTCGTGTGACCGTGTGTATGCAAGCCAAGCTTGAGCAGAATTCCATTGGGAAAAACATCAGATTTTTTTTCAAAAGAAAATCTGTTTGTGTGTACACGGCATTACAAGGATTTTATTCTACACAGACGAAGGTGCATTTTGCTACTCCCCCCCCCCCCACATTGCAACCCTGATTGTCATAATCATCCTCACCATCACTTGTTTTACTGTTATTTTATATTTTCCCTGTCATCTCTGTCTTTGCCATCCATTGATCATTATCCCCTTCACTTTCCCTTTCCATTCTCCATTATTATCCTCTATACTGTCATTAGTATCCTCAACGTCTCATCTTTATCATCATCATCTTCACCACAATTTATCATCCCTTAATCTTTATCCATCATCATTATCATCCTCATCCCCGTTATCATCCTTATTAATTAGTTTCCTCTATATGGTCATCATCATCCCTATTATTATCAATATTGTCATTATCATTTGTATCATCCTCACATTTTCTCACCATTACTTTACATTATTATCGTCATCTCTGTATCATCATCCCTTTTACCTTTCCTTAATTGTCCTCCTTGCAATCCTGTTTGCTGATCACCATTATCCTCACCATCATCATTATTATCCTCCTTTATCATCTTTATCTTCTATAATGTCATCATAATCCTTAGCATCATTTTACTCATCCTCATTTTTATCCTCTTTACTGTAATCACCACAATCGTCCACATAATCCACATCATCCTCCTCACCATCATTATACTCACCCCAATCATTTTTTAGCAACACTCTACTGTCTCATCATCATCCTCACCATCATCCTTATCAGTATCATCACAGTTTTTTTAAAGGGGATGATGAGGAACGGGATGGAGCAGAAGGGAGTGGGGACCCTCATCAGTCACAGACAGTCCTACCCCGTCCCTTCCTCTGCTTCACCCAACATCTCAGTTTTTTTAGATGGAGATGCTACCTCAATGCTGTGTCTGGGGCACATGCAACTCATGCCCCCCCCCCTCTAGTTTTGGCCCTCCCTCCTGGCCTTCACAGTAATATTTTAACACCCTGCACAACAGCTGTTACAGGAAAGTGTACATAACCTATGAAAAAGGAGATTGATACTACAATTTCTATCTGACTGCATATCTATTTATGTGACCTTATTTGGGCTTTAGAATGATATTTTGTCATTTTACACAGTCTGTACCACTTCTATTTAAGCCACAATAACATGCACGTGTCAACACACAGCAACTGCCTGGATAAATGTCAGTAGTCTCGTGTTGGTGATGTAATAACTCCAAAACTGAGGTTTGTATAATCATATGTTCCAACATGCATTCACAGTAATTGGAACAGTGGCTGGTGTTTTTTTGGGGGGCGGGGGGGGCAAACAATCACCCATTTCCCCTCCCCACCCCCAGCAGCATCCCCCAACCCCCTCCCGCTGTTTGTCATTTGATCTGGCACTAACCCAACATGGCGGGTGGCAGGCGGCAGGCAGCAAGCAGCGTCTCCAAGTTCTCTTCTCCGTGAAGGCTTACAGCTCCTCCCCTCCTCCTCCTAGGCATTCAATAGGATCGTCTGTCCTTTCAGCCAACCGGTGTCAAAACCAGCTTCCTGATTGGCTAAGAGGAGGATCAGTGTTACAACAGCAAATGGACGGTGCCGCCCCTGAATTGGAAGCACATATAGTGCATGTGTTTAGGATATTATCAGATAAATGTGAGTAAAAAGTTATAGCATGCAGAATTGACATTTAAAGGAATAGGATAATGCCAAATGTAATTTGTAATTCCCATTGGTATATTGTACATTTCTTTACAACATTTCTTTCTGAGAAGTTGAAGAAACATTCAGAAAGGGTCATGTAGCTTTTGTAAAGAATTAATTATAATTTAAGATTATGAAGCTAATTGATTTAAATGATATCAAAGTTTCCTTTTAGCGATTTGTGCCCACTTTTAATGAGTGCTTAGGGATCCAAATTTCCCAATACCCTTTACTAAGGAACCTATCTCTAAGCTGATTAGCTTGTATGTATAATTCCTATTGCCTTAAGCCCTTCTTACTCAAAGGAGCGGGTCTGTTTATGTGCTGTAATCAGTCTAATTGCCGGGGGAATTAATAAGTCCTCACTTCTTTTCAACTCTTATAAGAGTTCACATTTATTTTTCTATACTAAAGCAGGAAACATCAATGAGACAAGTAAATGTGTTAGAGAACATTGGATTCTTTTTTCCAGGTACATTTAAATTGTACAATGCTTAAACTGGCTATAGCGTTTGGTAGTGTACATAGTTGTTGGTGTATGGATCTAGGTCAGGTATAAGTGTTTCAAAGACACTGGATGACCTTGGAGAAGCTTCCAGAAATAGAGAGTAGAGTTTAGGAGGAGCTGCTTGGAGTATTGACAAGGGCCCAAGTCAATCCCCCAGCAGAGTGGGCTGATAGGGGGCGGGCACCTCTTAAATACTCTGGGGTCATACCAGCAGGGGCAGTCAGATGGAAGATGGAGATAGAGTGCTGAGGAGGCTGTCGGTGGCCCTTGGGGGGGGGTGACCTCTGGCCTGGGGCTTGGTGGTTGGAGGGACCCTCTACAACACAGAGAGGAATCAAGGAATCCTTGCTTGGATGCACAGGAGCAGGTTTGAGGACAGCAGTAGAGGGAGTCAGCATGTCCAGGAGATCTCCTGAGAGTCAGTCTGGAAGGACTGGTGAGTGTCAGTCTGCAGGACTGGAAAAAGTCAGTCTGGAGGACTGGGAGCATTAGTCAGAAGAACTGTGGAGAAGTAGCCAGGAGAGCTAGTGAAAGAGTCTGCTGCAGCAAGGAGGGCTGGCAGAGCCTGAAGAGTTGGTCCTGGGACCAGTGACCACAGGAGGAAGTGCAGTAAATGTGTTAGTGGTGTCACTCCACGCCCTACAAGTTAAGGGGCTGTGAGACCCTGCCTGTAATGGGCCAGTTTTACAGATTTTACATAGTGACACCACTGGTGATTCTGCAAGCAAGTTAAGTGCTGAAATTAGGAAAGGAGCTGTATATAGGACTGTATATACTAGGTGTCCATGAAGATGTCAAATGGGCATCCCATTATATCCCCTACTCCCCATCCAAGTTTTATCCCCTCACAAAAAATACAAAACAAAGTACTGGACTGTTTTTTGACTCTGGGAAACTGTGGAAATTCAGTGTGCCAGGCTGTGCAGGGTGGGGGAAACCCTTTTTACACCTACATGGGGCGTCCTCATGCACACTGGGCGTTTAATTTCGGTGCATGAGTCTCCCTTGTTTAAGTGAGGGCAGAGGGCAAAGGGCACAGGTACAGCATCAAGTCCTGTCAAACTCTATGGAAGGCTGGCAGCTGCGGCAGCAGCACAGCACTGGCTGGTACTAATTGGTACTAATTTTTAGGACAGTGCGTGTCCCCAGAGCATACTTTCTGTGGGAGGACCAGGAAGTGCACACCTTATATCAGCCATGTGTAGTAAAAGCATCCTGGGCTTGAGACCACAACCTGGACTGTTGGGTGCTGGCCATGCAGAGGAGAAACAGATGCTCAGATGTTGCCAGAGGAGTCCTGGTTGCCAAGTTTCTGGATCGGAGTTTGCTGTACACACAGGACTGATGAGCGGCTGCTGGTTTGTGTTAAACTACCACTGCTAGCAGAGTGAGACACGCTGTCATTTAGGAACACTGTACCACTGCATGCAGAATTCTTAAAGGGATGACATTTTAAGTTCGTCCACACCAAGATTGAGCCCCAAAAATAGCTGGCAGAAGGTTGAGAGCAAGGAGTTTATTAACTACTGATGCTGTCACGATAATAACACGACCATGAAAAAATCACAGAAGGTAACAGCAGCATGTAGCAGAGCAGGTCTCAGATGTGCAGACAGTGGAGTCAATTCACAAAGCTTTTTTTCCCGATTTCGGTCGTTATTTTAACGATTTAGCACGTTATTGAAGCTAGTTCAATTCACTAAACGATTTAACGTTTTGAAAAATCGCCAAATAACGTTTCACTACACGGAACCGATATTTTAAAGTGTGGATCATTTTTTTAACGATTCGACCGTTATTTTAACGTTCGAAAACGTTATTTTAAAGAGTCAAATCGTTTAAATATGTACAGAAGTGCAATTCACAAAGATTTGTTTGACAGTTAACGATCGTTAATGAATCGTTACATTAGCACCTCCCTCTGTGTGGCGTTATGACATTTCCCAGGCGTTATTTCAGTGTGAGAGGAAAGTTTTGGCGGTGCAGGGTTGTGTTGAACTTGGTTTTGGGCAGGATGGAACCATTCGGATGTGCTCTGTACGAACTGAAAACAATTCAGAGGCGACGAAGAACACGACAGAATGTGGTTCATATTGAGAAGAGAGTATTCCGGTCACGAACAATATTAGATGACTTTACGGAAACACAGGTGATAGCCAAATTTCGGTTATCATCTGCCATGATTCGCTCTGTTTATGAGGAAATACATAAGGACTTGGAGAAACGCACCATGCGAAGCAATGCAGTACCTGGGATTGTCCGTTTTTTGGCAGTTCTGCATTTCCTAGGAAAGGCCTCCTACCAACATGTAAGTGGTGAGGTTGTTGGAATCTCACAGGCAAGCTTTTCCCGCTGCTTGGTGGAGGTCCTGCAAGCTTTACGGCAACTAGCCCCTAAATATATACATATGAGCAAGTCACGTGAAGAGCAGGATCAAATTAAACAGGGTTTTTACAATCTTGCAGGAATGCCCAATGTAATTGGGGCAATAGACTGCACCCATGTACCTTTATGTCCCCCATCAGAACAGGAGCACATTTACCGCAACCGTAAATCTTATCATTCGGTGAACATACAAGTCATCTGCGATTCAAAATTAATAATCAGAGATGTTGTCACCGGCTTTCCTGGATCCTGTCATGATGCCCATATATTGCGACAATCAGGAATATATGAAACTTTGGACCATGACTCTGAAAATAACGGATGGCTGCTGGGTAAGTGTTCTCCACTTTGTTTCATGTGTATTCCAGTTATATATATATATATTTTTTTTGTTGTTATTCCATACTGGAATGACATTCTTGCTAAATCCTCAACATGCCTGCTCCACAGCATTACCTTAATCATATTCACAAGTTAACCACTTACTTACAGGGCCCATATACCCCCTCATGGCCAGGTGAAATTTCAGCTTCTGGCACTGCGTCGCTTTAACTGACAATTGCGCGGTCGTGCGACGTGGCTCCCAAACAAAATTGGTGTCCTTTTTTCCCCACAAGTAGAGCTTTCATTTGGTGGTATTTGATCACCTTTACGCTCTTCATTTTTAGCGAAAAAAAAAATTAAATGAGCGACAATTTAAAAAAAAGAAAAAACAATATTATTTACCTGTTGCCCTAATAAATATCCCAATTATTTTTTTTTAGATACATTTTTTTCAATGTTTAAACCGATAGGCATTCATCTCGATATTGTTGGTGAATTTTTTTTTTTTTTTTAATAAGTGCAAAAGTTATAGCACCTACAAAATAGGGGACATAATTATTTATTATTTTTATTTTATCTATAAATGGTGGTGATCTGCCAATTTTTTTGGTGATTGCGAGGTTACGGCAGATGCATCGGACACTTTTGACCCTTTTTTGGTGCCATTCACATTTATACAGTGATCGGTGCTATAAATATGTACTAATTACGGTCTAAATGTGACTGACATTGAAGGGGTTAACAATATGGGGGTGAGGAAGGGATTAAATATGTTCCCTGTATAGTGTTCTAACTGTGGGGGGAGGGGTGCTAACGATCTGTGTACCTATGTACAAGGGACACAGAGCTGTCTCTTCTTTACAGAGACAGGACGCTGTGTCTGTGTATAAACCGGCAATGAGAGATCATCTCATATGTTTACATTTGAGATCTTCTGCCATTGGTAGCGCAGATCGCGTAGCAAACTGCCACTCTGATTTGCCGTTCGCAGCGATCTGTGATTGACTGTGTCCAAGGGATACAGACACGCGCAGAGGGTTGAACGCCCTAAAGAGTTGACCGTTAATTGACGGCTGTTTCAGGTCCGCACTTTAGCCATCATTCGGTTATAGCGCGGATCTGTAGTGGTTAGATTTTCAAAATTCTTTCAAGTTGAGCTATCATCTGTTCTTACTGTCCATAAATCTTAAGTGTGATGTATACTGTTCCACATGTTCCTTGTCTGTTCAAAATTAGTCACAATTTTAAGCTTGTTGATGTGATGTAGTACAATAGCACGTTTGACATCACATGAGAGAGCTAGGAAATACTTATCAAAATACACATGACCAAGGTTTTCCAAATTAACACAACCTCCAGAAGTAAGGACGGTATCTATTTAGACATGATTGAAGAATATTATGCAATAATATTATAGTGTCAGTAGTTAACCACTTGCTTACTGGGCACAGATACCCCCTTCATGCCCAGGCAAAATTTCAGCTTTCAGCATTGCGTCGGTTTTAATTAAAATTACGCGGTCGTGCGACATTCCTCCGAAACAAAATTGGCGTCCTTTTTTTCCCCACAAAAAAAAAAATCGCAATAAGCGTAAATCAATTGGTTTGCGTAAAGGTTATATTGGTTACAAAATATGGGATAGAATTCTGACAATTTTTTGTAATTTTTTTTTACTAGTAATACGTCAATTTGCAAATTTTGGCAGGAATGTGACACATCGCACATTTTTGGGACCATTCACATAAAAATGCACTTATTACTGTATAAATGTGACTGGCAGTGAAGGGGTTAACTCTAGGGGGTGAGGAAGGGGTTAAATGTGAGTTCTAACTGTGTAGGGGGAGGGGGGGTGACTGGGGAGGGTGACCGATGCTGTCTCCCTATGTACAAGGGACACAACATCTGTCACCTCTCCCTGACAGGACGTGGCGCTCTGTGTTTACACACAGAGCTCCACGTCCCTGCTCTAAAACTGAAGATCGGCGGGTACCTGGTGGACATCGTTACCACCAGGCACGCGCATCGGCATCTCGTGTACGCGCCTGGTGCGCGCACGCCCCCCAGTGGCCGGAAAACACTATGCCGTCAATTGACGGCGGTTTGGATATTTAGATTCACCTTGTCACCGTCATTTGACGATAGTCAGTTCTCCAAAATCGCAAACTGTAACCTCCCATTAATCATTCCATCAAGCAGAGCAAGGACAACAATCAACCCCCCCCCCCCTCCCAGTGTTCAAATTGTACCTGATTCAGAGAAATGTCTCTCTGGGCCCACAATAATGTCCCTGGATTAGTTCTACACTAAACATTGAAATATCAATGACAGCCTGAATGTTCCTCTTGAATGCTTGTTTTGATAGCATTAGCATACACCGCACTAAACGCATGCACCATGTGTTATGCTCTTGTGTTTTGATGTAAGTACCATCAATGCTCTATCACAAAAACTACAATTAGATTGCATAACATTGACTGCCACATAACTTGGCAATAGGTGTTTATCAATTTTTTTTTTTTTAATTTATAGGAGATGCTGGTTATCCTTGTTTGCCATGGCTCTTTACGCCAATCAACAGGCCGTCCTCCTCTGCAGAAGCATCGTACAATTTTGCTCATTCTAAGACCAGAGTGGTAATAGAAAGATGCTTTGGTGTCCTAAAGAGCAGGTTTAGGTGCATGTCATTGTCTGGTGGATTCCTGCAATATTCCCCTAGTAAAGTTGGCGACATGTTCGTAGCATGCAGCATCCTACACAACATCGCTAGGCATGGAGGACTTGAAGAGGAAATAGACCCTGCAGTGGAGGATGACATGCCTACTATTGCAGTCGAAACAGATCACCGGGGCAATGCAGCTAGAGAGCAACTAATTGCAAACTATTTCTCAGGTAATCTACCCCATGAACAATTTTTTTTAAATCCAACTTCATCATAAAAAATTACAAAGTTGCATCATTAAATTGGAGAGATGCATGCTTTGGAATTAATTTTTTTGACGAAGATCTTATTTTCCAATGTAAAATCTCACCCAATGATGTTTTGTTCTCATTTTAGGTTAATGCAAAAGAAGAATAGAAGACAGGCGTAAAATTTTAAACCAAACGGGATCTTTATTTTCTCTTTTTTTGTACAGTTATTTACTTGTTGTTGTATGTTTTTTGGTGAAAAAACTTTACATGTGCAGTGTTTAGATGTAAAATGCACAGTTTAGTTTACATAAAAGTCTACTACAAAAACAAAGTGCAGTTTAATGCTTTATTACAGTAATATGGTTAAGTGTGGGTTCTACAGCAGAGATTTATTTTTGACTGACAAAAAGGAGAAACATTAGAGACATTAGTGAGAATCAATCCACGTGAGATAATTTGAACTACTCCAGGCCATTTGAAATATTGCAAACCGACCAAGTGCAATTTGCAGGAACATGTCAACCTTATTAGTAGGTAAATGCTACCTACATTTCCAAAGAACAATAAATACCAACATTTTTTCAAAATAAACTGAAAGTGAGATTCAGTAAGAGCAAAAAAGATATGTACTATATGGGTGGGCATGATGGAAGATGAAACCATTTTTATGTCCTAAATAACATAAAATTGGCCACAGTCGAATAATAACACATCAGCAAGTGAAATGTGTATTTTGTTCTCGTAATATTTTGGATAAGAGTTCTGAAACCCAGGTGATAGCTAAATTGCAATTATCATCTCACATGATTTAGGGGCTGATTTACCAAGCCTGTGCGCCATGACTCATGGTGCACAAGCAGGAGTAAACCTGTTTTTGACATTTACAAAAGAAACACGCTGCCAGTGCAGCGTGTTTCCTCATTTACTAAAGTGCCTAATGCGCCCAGGAGAGGGCGCACGGCACGCCAGTACAGAGCTGGCGTGCGGCATTTAGTAATGTAAACATCGGGGATTCGGGCGGGAGTTTATGAGGGGAGGGAGGGGGGTGATGCAGGGGAAGTGAGGTGACATGTGTTTGAACGTGTGTGGCGGGCCGAATTGAAAGGGAAAGTGACTTTTGGGACCCGATCCCCGTGCGCTTGCAAAGTACGCTAGAACCTCGGAAGGTTCATTTGCATACTGGGCATGCGCAGAGGGATAAATCGGGGCTTTGCGTGCGCCTCTTCAGTACGCCGGGAAAATCTTGGTAAATACCAAGGGGCGTAGCAGTGTTTGCACTGCGTGAAGCGACGTACGGGAAGCTCCGAGGTGTTCTCGGGCTGCGCTGACACTGAAGGGGAACTCCGCGCCAAATTTCAAATTTGAAACCGGCGCGGCTTCCCCCCCCCAGGGTCACAATAGGCTCTTCGGCTTGGTCCGGAACGTGAGGGGTTAACCCACGCCAAAATCGGCGTGGGGTTCCCCCCCAGATCCGTACCAAGCCCTCATCCCAAGCATGCAATCTGGCCGGACAGGAATGAGGGTGGGGACGAGCGAGTGGCCCCCCCCTCCTGAGCCGTACCAGACCACATGCCCTCGACATGGGGGAGTGTGTGCTTTGAGGGAGGGGGGCACTGCCCCCCCACCCCAAAGCACTCTTGTCCCCATGTCGATAGGGACAAGAGCCTCTTCCCGACAACCCTGGCCATTGGTTGTCGGGGTATGCGGGCGGGAGCCAATCAGAATCTGAGAGCCACTTTAATAAAGCGGCCCCCAGATTCTGGCCCCCCCACCCTATGTGAATGAGTATGGGGTACATGGTACCCCTACCCATTCACCTGGTGGGAAAAGTTGTTAACACAAATAAACCACACAAGAATAAAATAATTTATTAGCCAGCTCCGGGGGTCTTCCGCCAACCCACCCCGGTCTTCGCCGCCGCTGTCTTCCGCCGCTGCCCCCTTCACCACGAAGCTCCGTGCTTGTTTGATGAGGGCAGCGGGCTTCGACGTTTTCTCCGGGGGGAGGGTCGCACATCTCCCCCAGGTTTTCTAGGCGTCTTCCGCCGCGGCCCCCTTCACCATGAAGCTTCCTGCCTATGGGGGAGGGCCGCGGGCTTCGTAGTTTTCTGCCGGGGGGGCTCTCGATAGCCTCTTCTGCCTGGCTCTTCCGCGGGGGCCAGGGCTTCTCGTCGCTGTGTCGCCGTCTTCTGCCGCTGCCCCCTTCACCACGAAGCTCCGTGCTTGTTTGATGAGGGCAGCGGGCTTCCGACGTCTTCTACCGGAGCGAGGGTCGTACATCCCACTCCGGATTTCGTCGCCGGCTTCTGCCTGGCTCCTCGTCGCTGTCTTCCGCCGCGGGGTGACACTCGCGGGCTTCTTCTTCCATTCGATGTTGACACGGCGAGGTGCGGCGCTGAAATGCCTTGTGAGCGGCGGGCAAGGACTTATATTGGCATAGGGCGTGGGCGTGGTTATGCCAACATGTGACCTTAACCCATGTGACAGTGATGTGATGTGACATCACTGTCACATGGGTTAAGGTCACATGTTGGCATAACCACGCCCACGCCCTATGCCAATATAAGTCCTTGCCCGCCACTCACAAGGCATTTCAGCGCCGCACCTCGCCGTGTCAACATCGAATGGAAGAAGAAGCCCACGAGTGTCACCCCGCGGCGGAAGACAGCGACGAGAAGCCCTGGCCCCAGGAGGAGCCAGGCAGAAGCCGGCGACGAAATCCGGAGTGGGATGTACGACCCTCGCTCCGGTAGAAGACGTCGGAAGCCCGCTGCCCTCATCAAACAAGCACGGAGCTTTGTGGTGAAGGGGGCAGCGGCAGAAGAGAGCGACGAGAAGCCCGCCACGTCCAAGTCCTGGATGGGATGTACGACCCTCGTCCAGGCAGAAGAAATCGAAGGGGGCGGCGGCGGAAGAAGGCCTGGCCCCCGCGGGTGGTGCCCCGCGGCGGAAGACAGCCACGAGAAGCCCGGAGAGTGGCGCCCTCCGGCGGAAGACGGCGAAAGAAGCCCTGGCCTCGGGAGGAGCCAGGCAGAAGCGGAGGAGCCCGAGGTGGGGCGACACCCCCGTTGTTCTCCGCTGTTTTCGGCCGCCCCCCCCCCCCCGGATGTAAAAAAGAGCTTAATTTTGGGGTGGGGGCACAGTCGAGCATGGCGGAGAGCATGGGTGGGTGTTTCCCCCCCCGGCAGAAAACGGCTAGAAGACCGAGGAGTGGCGACGCCCCTGTTGTTCTCCGCCATTTCCGCCGGCCCCCCCGGATGTAAAAGAGCTTGATTTGGGGTAGGGGGCCTGGCCGAACATGGCGGAGAGCATCGGTGGGTGTCTCTCTCCCCGGCGGAAGACGAAGACCGAGGAGGGGTAATTTTTTTATTTATAAAACTACGACCAAAAGGTTAACAAATATATAAAATAAACAAAATAACTAAATAAACCAAATAACACAAAAACAAACAACAAAACACAAACCAACAAATCACCGACCTCCACCCACCAAGAAATAACTATAAAGAAAGAAAAATAGCACCAGAACAGGTATTTACAACAGGCTCACTGGTACAAGAGAAAGTCTTTATAGTCCATCAGAAAAGCTTGCCCAGATCATTGCCAAAAAAAAAAAAAAAACACTTAAAACGGCTCACTGGTACAGTAGGGAGATATTAAAGTCCATAGAAACCACTACTGTCCAGATCATCACCAACCCACAACACACCCCACCATCACAACAACAAATACCTACAACCCACGTATGAGCAAGAACATGATAGTCAGACATGTCTGTAGCCTTATTTAAAAAAAAAATACCATAAACAAAATCTAAGGGGGTGAAAAAGGATAGATGCCCCTACCCATGGAGAGGGGCAGAGCCGTGACCTAAGGGGGCTGGAAGAGGAACCCCCTCCATAAATGGGCACACCTCTCAGGCCCGACCCTGCTCCTTTCCAGATCCCGCACCTTCACCAACTCCCGAAAGATATCGCCCACCACCTCATGCACAGACAGGATTTTGTCCCTAGTGGACACCAAACACCGAGCGTGCCAAGTGTAATAAAGCACAACTAGGCTGACTAAATAAAGTGACGATAACTCAAATCCCCTGTGGACCCCAAAATCACCATACACTCGCTCAGCATAGGTCAGGGCCGGAAGGCGGGGGTAGCCAATGGCACCCCCTACCCTCGTAAGAACCTCCATGTTGAAGGGACATTGGACCAGAAAATGGTCCATGGTCTCCAATGTCCCACCACATTCCTGACGGGGGCAGTCCCTGTCCCCCAGGTTCCTGTATTTGAGATTCGCACGGACATAGAGTCGTCCATGGAACGACCTCCATGCGAGATCCCAAAACTTATTTGGAATTCTAGAAGAATTCAAGAGGGCTAGCCCCTCCGTGAGGACCCTCTCAGGGCAGTCCCTCAAAGACAGGGGCTTCAAAATGTCCGAGGCCATGACCCTCAGGTACAGCTCCCGCCGACCCAAAGAGCCCACCTCCAGGGCAGTTATCCGCCACTGCCTCAGTACCTTTAATGCCAGGGGGACATAGGAAGGGAGATACCCATGCGATCTCCTCAGATCGCCGGGCCTCCCCCCCTCCCCCCACTGCCTCAAGAACAGCAAGAGCCAGTCCTTGCATGAACACTCCCACCAGGAAGGCTTGTCCACAAATATGGACTGCAAATTGTATTTAACAAAGATGGTGACAAAGAACACCACCGGGTTGACCATGTCCAACCCACCTTGCCGTCGCTGGCGGTATGTGACCTCCCTCTTGATCAGGTTCAGTCTGCTTCCCCACAACAGCAGGAAGAACAGACCATAGACCCGAGCATAGAGAGATGCTGGCAAAAGACACACATAGCTTACAAAGAGAAACTCAGGCAATAAGTACGTCTTGACCAAGCTTACCCTTTCCCTCAGGGAAAGTTTCCAACCTTTCCAGGCCTTCACCTTCCGAGTGGCACTCACCAGCCTGCGCTCCCAGTTTAGCTTGGGATAATCTCCCGGGCCGAAATGAATGCCAAGAACTCGAATCTCTGGTACGGGCATGGGGAACACGTCCGGAAGGGGGAACTGCTCCCCCTCCTTCCCCAACCAGAAAACTTCACTCTTGTCCCAATTGACCAGCGAGCCTGACGCCTCAGAGTAGCACCCGATCTGGGACTCCACATAATGGGCCTCCTCACGACCAGATACCACCACCGAGACGTCGTCCGCATAGGCCACAACCCTTACCGCCGAAACTGGACCCCCGACAGGTCCCACCGGAACCCCCCCCAGACGCCCGCAGTCTAGCCTCCTTACGAAGGGGTCGACCGCAAAGATGTACAGGAGGGGGCTCAGCGGGCACCCCTGCCGGACGCCAGAGTCCACAGCAAAGGCCCGGCCCACCCAACCGTTGACAAGAGGGAAGCTCTCAGCTCCCCTATACAATACCTGCAGCCAACGAATTGATCAGGCAGACCGTATCTCCTCAGAAGCAGCCAAAGGTACTCGTGGTTCACCCGATCAAACGCCTTAGCCTGATCCAGTGCAAGCAGATACCGCTTGCTGCCATCAGCCCTGCACCTTTCCACAGCCTCCCGGACGCTCAGGACGGCACTAAAAGTGCCCCGGCCAGGAATTGTGCAGTGCTGAGAGGGAGACAGCATCCTGCCCGCCAAAGCAGACAGACGTGTAAACAAGATCTTTGACAGTATCTTCCTATCTGTGGTAAGAAGGGCGATCGGACGCCAATTCTCCACCACAGACGGATCTTTCCCCTTTGACAGTAGGATCAGAGCTGACCTTCTCATTGAGGGAGGCAGCAGGCCATAGGCCAAACATTCACTAAACACGTCCCTCAGATGAGGAGCCAAGAGGCTCTTAAAGGTTTTGTAGAATTCGGCCGTGAGCCCATCGGGCCCAGGCGACTTTTTAGAAGCTAAAGAGCTAATAGCCTGCTCGACTTCAGCTACCGAGATCTCTTCTGTCAGAGAGTCAGGAAGGTCAGACCCCACTTCCAGTGGGGTCTCATCAAGGAATTCCCTGACTTTCTCCATGTCTAGAGGCCGCTTCTTCAGGAGGTCCGAAAAGTGGTCTCTGACGACACCCAGGATCCCCGATCTGGACCGGACCAGAGATCCTGAGGCATCCTTCAGGCCATGTACGACCTTCGACCTCGCCACCTCACCACAGCTCCTGTAGGGATCAGGAGAGATAAACTTCCCGTAATCCCTCTCAAAAACCAGGGAGGCGAGACGGTCGTACTGACACTCCTTCATCTGCGCCTTCAGACCGGATATCTGTTCCCGAGTGCCCCCAGAGGACACCAGGCGGTCAAGCTGCCTGCGTAGTCTCTGGTAGGCTTGGTACTTGGAAGCTGCCCTGTACCCAGAGATTTCCCGGAAAAAGTCGCCAGACCTCTTTTTAACTACTTCCCACCACTCAAGGCGGGAGCAGTTGCCCTCAAGGAGCGAGGTCTGGCCCAGGAAGAAAACCTCATAGGCTTCCCTAACCTCAGGATCCTCCAGTAGCGACCCATTCAGGCGCCACAAACCCCTCCCTTTCTGAGGAGTGTCAGCGACATTCAGGGCCACAGATACCATACAGTGATCGGAGAACTCTACCGACTGCAGCTCAGGAGCCGAGCAGACAGAGTCCTCCTTTAAAAAAAACCTATCTAATCTACTCTTACTACTACCTCGGGAAAATGTGAAACCAGTGAGGTTGGGGAGGTGACGAACGTGCACATCCACCAACCTGGCCTCCCTCACTACGTTATTCAAAAAAATACTATCATATCCCAGAGGGTTGGCGGCACCTGCCCGGTCTTTGGGCCTAGTGATCATATTGAAATCGCCACCAAAAATCACCTGCTGGGACGTAAAAAGATAAGGCTTAACCGCCGTAAGGAGGCTCCTCCTCTCCCTCCTAGTTTGAGGCCCATAAAAATTTATGAGCCGGAGGAATTGCCCCCTCACGACAGCGTCCACCACCAGACATCTACCGATCTCCACTTCAATCACTCGCCGGCAAGCCACCGGACCAGTCTTAAAAAGGACCGCAACCCCACTGCAGGGCTCGGCCGCAAGAGACCAGAGGGAGGGCCCACATCTCCACTCCCTCTTTGCTAGATGCATCTCTGCCACAGATGCCAGCCAGGTCTCCTGCAAAAACAAAATGTCAGCTTCAACACGGCTGAGAAAATCGAAGGCCATAAAACGAGCTCCTGCAGAACGAATACTTGCGACATTAATGGTCGCAAGCCGTATTGGAGAGGGTACCGCCATCAGAATGATTGAAAGTGGTCACGTTCTTCTTCATACTACAAACACAAAAACATATTTACATATATACATGCTTATACCCCGTCCTCCTCAGAGTCCGAGGAGGACGTCAAAAATGCCATATGGGTTCCCCAGGGACACCCCCACTTTGTGCCCCTGGAGGAACCCCACCCCTCACTGGGGACTTCCCGCCCCTGGATTTTTCAGCCCTCCCCTTCTTTTTTCTCCGTCTCACCTGCTCCCACTCCTGCCATTTCTCCGAGGTGACAACGCCTTCCCCCCCTCGGACCCGCTGCTCGAAAACTCCCTTTTAGAGGAGGCCCGAGCAGCCCCCATCTCCACGGCCACAGGTCCAGAGGAGACTCCGGGCCCAGAATGGGGGGGGATGGGAGAGACAGGAGGGGGGCCAGAGACAGGAGGGGGGACAGGGGGGGGACCAGACCTGGCCGGGTGGGAAGAGGAAGAAGGGGCAGGGGGGGGACGGGACCTACGAGGGGGGGGACTAGGGGGTAGGACACGAGGGAGGGGGGGTGAGGGGGGAGGGCACGGGGTGACAGATGTAGGACCGGGTGGTGGGGGGGCAGTGGGGTGAGGGGGGAAGGGGGATGGGGATTGGCCCTGCAACAAAAGGAGTGGAAGGCCAGGCCCCCGGATCCACAGGCCCGGGACCCCCAGGCCCTCCCGACTCCTCCCCACCGGCTTCACCTTCCGGAGGATCGGGAGCCTCCTGACCAACCGTGCCCGTGTCCTCCCGGGGGGGGAGCCCCACGCCCACGCCTGCTCCGCCTTCTCTGAGGCAATGGGCCTGTTGGTCCCTCCGGAGTAGCATTAGGGGCTCCAGGATCCCCGTCCCCCCGGCGATTATCCGCCGGGGGAGCTTCAGCCGCTCCCGACCCGGGAGGTCCCCCCCCGAGGAAGGACCCCGATATGCTTTGGGGCACCTACTAAATGGGTGCCCCATCTCACCGCATAAATTGCAGCAGATATCCCCACATGAGTCGGACAGGTGGCCAAAAGCGTGACATCTGCCACATCTGACCACCGTGCAGTCCGAACTCATGTGGGTCGGGCTACCACACTTAAAGCATCGGCGGGGCTGTCCCGGGTAGAAGGCCAGGATCCGGTCTCTTCCCAGGAAAGTGCTCCCAGGGAGGTGGGCAACACTGTTGCCCTCCCTCCTGAGCCGGACCCTGGTCAACCAAGCCCCGGTCCAGACCCCGCGCTCATCGAGGTTCTTCCTCAGGGGGGTCTGCAACTGCCCGTACCTCCCGAGCCAGGTGGCAATGTCCTCCGGAGGGAGCGACTCGTTCCGCACCAGGATGGTGACGTTCTTAACCTCCTCCTGCCTGGAGATGGGAACGAGCCTGTACTTCTTCCAAGGGTCAACGCCCCTTACCAACCCAAAGTTGGTGATGAAGCGTTCCATACACACGGGAGTGACAAAACTTATATCGAACTCCCGTGTGTTGGTGGGGTGAATGACAGCAAAAAGGTCACCCACCCCAAAACCCAAGGAGAGTACCAGGCCCACTACCTCACCACGGGCGGGGCAGGGGTCCGGACCCTCGTACCTAAGCTGAACCACATTCCTTCGCCTCCTCTCTGGACCACCCGTACCCCTCGTCCACGCCGACCCCTGCGCCCTCTCCTGGTCAGCAGGGGGGCGCGGAAATTCTGGGCTCCAAAACGGCTGTACAGGTGGTCCAGAGGGGCACGAGAGCCCGCCACCTGGGCGAAGGAGCGACCCCCCTTCAAGGCCGTCAACAGGTTGGTCTCTGGAGACCCCCGAAAAATATTCTCCGGAAGTGGGGCACCCCCCTCAGCGCCCCCAGAAATGGGAGGGGACGGGGGGGCCCCCATCCCTGCCGTGGTGCTGCACCCACCCCCCGCTGAGACACCCTGGCCCACCACCCTTGGCCTGACTACAGGCCCTTCCCCCCCTGGGCCAAAGCAGAGGGGGACACCTCCCCCACCAACCTCCCCCACCCAGACCCCTCTGCCACCTCAACAGCCCCTTGGGACTCCACCTGCACTGGGGGGATGCCCCCCTGGGACCCCTCCAACTGCCTGATGAAATCATAAGCGGCACAGTCCACCGGGAGGGGTCCCACCTGACACTCCCCCCACCCCGCCTGCGCTGCCTGGAGCCCCTCGGGGCTTACAATAGTGTCCATGGGGACCTGGGGGGGTGGCAGCTTACCGTCCATAGTAACGTCCATAGTACCGTCCCTACTACCGTCCACTGCTCCATCCATCTCCTGCCGGGGGCGCCTGGAGGTGCCTGCTGCAGTACCTGGGACTGGGCTCCCCCGCGCCCCCGGAATCTCATCCCCCCAGGTCCCCCAAGCTGCCGCCAACCTCCGCAGACACGCGGGGGGCACTTCCGGTTTCGGCCGGGGGAAATTCTGGTTTAGGTCGGGGCACTTCCGGTTCCTGGGCGGTCACTTCCGGTTCCTGGGCGGTCACTTCCGGGTCCCCAGGTCTCACAGTTTCTCCACCCCCAACAGCCGGCGCCATCTTGACCACACTACACCCCAGCTGTTTACCATTAGATGTCTGCAGCATTATGCCTCCACCGTGTGTCTGTCTCTCTCCCAGTGACATGGCAGCTGCAGGAGCAGTCCCTGGCTTACTCCCTGCCAGATCATCCTGCTCCACTGCCAGCTGAGGGGTCATGGAGGTCGACACATGGCGGGCTTCAGCTGGGGCAGTGTGACTAACCCGGGGGAGCCTGGGCACGCTGACTTGAAGATGGCGGGGGGGTACCGCCGGCGGCACCTGGGCCCGGCGACCTCCTGGATCACTGGGCTCCCCGGACTTCGCCAACCCCCCAGTCCCTTCTACGGACCGAGGGATCGGCTCCCGGGAACCCTCCCCAGGTTTTATGGCCATACTGGGCCCTGCACCACCGGCACTCGCCCCCCCCCCACTGCACCCAGGCTCCCCTGACTCTCCTGGCTGTTTGGGGGGTTGGGACCCCTTCTTAGACCGCCCGCTCCTCCTCGCTGCCTGGCTCCCTTCCCGGTTGGCCTGCTGGAGGGTCCTCCGGAGCTCCTCTAGGAAGTTCACCTCTCCAGCCCCACGTTGGCAAAAGCCCCCTAGGTATTCACATATTTCTTTTACCTCTATTCCTAGGGTGGTGATGGCCCCCTTGTATTCAGATCTCTTATTACTGGAGCACCTGTCCCCTCTTTTCCCTCAGGCCTGCGAGAGTAGTCATCTTTTCCACGCAGGCCTGAGATATCCTCACCAGCAGGGATTTGATTTTATCCCGCCTCCTCCTGGTTCTTGCCTCATTCTCACCTGGCTGAGGGGCTGTCCAGTCTGAGAGACCCTCCTGGGTCTCCAGGAAAGAGACGGTCCTTCCCTGCTGATGGTGGTGGCGGTGGTCTGGCTGGAGGGCAGGTGCTGTTGACTCCTCCGGAGGCAGGAAGCCGGTCCACCTCCGGGGCTGAGGGAGGCCATCCCACCCCTCTTCCGGGGCAGGGGGCTGGGGGCTGGAGGCTGGTCCTGGTAGGCTGGAACACAGGAGCTCTGGAAGACAGGTCTTCTCTCCTCTCCAGCAGGAAGCAGAATGAGCTCTGTGGGAGGAGCCGGAACTACTGCCAGTGGGAGGAGCCCCCGTTGTTCTCCGCCATTTCCGCCGGCCCCCCCCCGGATGTAAAAGAGCTTGATTTGGGGTAGGGGGCCTGGCCGAACATGGCCGAGAGCATCGGTGGGTGTCCCCCCCCGGCGGAAGGCAGCGGCGAAGACCGGTGCGGGGCTGGAGCCCCCCCGGCAGAAAACGTCTGGAAGACCGAGGGGCTCCGCCCCTGTTCTCTGCTTTTTTCGGCCGGCCCCCCCCCCCGGATCTGAAAGAGCTTATTTTGGGGTGGGGGCCTGGCTGGACATGGCGGAGAGCATTGGTGGGTGTCCCCCCCCGGCAGAAAACGGCGAAGCCCGGGGCCCAATGGGCTGGTGGTGGGGGGTCCCGGCAGAAGACCCCCGGAGCTGACTAATAAATTATTTTTTTCTGTGTGGTTTATTTGTGTTTACACTTTTCCACCCGGTGAATGGGTAGGGGTACGATGTACCCCATACTCATTCACATAGGGTGGGGGGCCAGAATCTGGGGGCCCCCTTATTATAGGGGGCTCTCAGATTCTGATAAGCCCCCCGCCCGCATACCCCGACAACCAACGGCCAGGGTTGTCGGGAAGAGGCTCTTGTCCCTATCGACATGGGGACAAGAGTGCTTTGGGGTGGGGGGGGAAGTGCCCCCCTCCCCCACAGCACACACTCCCCCATGTCGAGGGCATGTGGTCTGGTACGGCTCAGGAGGGGGGGCCGCTCGCTCGTCCCCACCCCCATTCCTGTCCGGCCAGACTGCGTGCCTGGGAGAAGGGTTTGGTCTGGATCTGAGGGGGAACCCCACGCCGTTTTTGGCGTGGGTTTAACCCCTTATGTTCCAGATCAAATCTAAGAGCCTGTTGTGCACCTGAAGGGGGGGACCCGCACGCCGTTTTTTTATAATTTGGGGTGGAGTTCCCCTTTATCCCGGTCCTGTCAGGGGGGGGGGGGGGGAATGCCTGCTCGTCTGTCCCAACAATGTATGAACAGCGATCTGTCATTTCCCCTACACAGTCCCACCCCCTTTACAGTTAGAACACACCCAGGTAACATATTCAACCCCTTCCGCGCCCCTAGTGTTAACCCCTTCCCTGCCAGTGTCATTTTTATAGTAAGCAATGCATTTCTATACCATTGCTCGCTAGAAAAATGCCAAATCTCACAAAAATGTGTCCGCCACAATGTCGCAGTAGCCAGAAAAAACAATGATAGGTAACATATTCAACCCCTTCCGCGCCCCAGTAAAAAAAGAGTTTTAACCCCTTCCCTGCCAGTGTCATTTTTATAGTAAGCAATGCATTTCTATACCATTGCTCGCTAGAAAAATGCCAAATCTCACAAAAATGCATTTTTTTTGTTTCAGGTTACCAGTTTAGATTTACAGAGGAGGTCTAGTGCTAAAAGTATTGCTTCTCGCTCTAACGTACGCTATGATACCTCACATGTGGGGTTTAAACGGGGGTTCAATATGTGGGCGGGACTTACACATTTAAGGCCCGCCCACATATGGAAACATCCTTAAACCCACACATGTGAGGTATCATAGCGTGCGTAAGAGCGAGAGGAATACTTTTAGCACTAGACCTTATCTGTAAATCTAAACTGGTAACCGGAAACATAAAAATGCTGCTTGTTCGCTTCTGACAGCGAGCTACTAGGGACAGGGGCGTTTAAATTATTATTATTTAGGTTTGTTACGTAAAAATTCTATAAGACCTCCCCTTCAGCTTGTAAAGCATCAGTTCAGGGGGACCAAAAAAAATTTAACACCTCTAATGCTTTCATCCGCCATTGCAGATTTGATTCTGGTACTGCATTTGAGTGAACTGGGCATGCTCGAACACTTAGAAAAAGAGGTGGTTGTTGAGCCTGAAAATGACATGCATCTTTCTGAGCATGCTCAGAAAGCTGTTTTTTTGCTTAGTAATTTAAGGACATCCTTAACAGGTGTAAGCAGTTACAAGTGCACACAAACTAGAGGCTGACATTTCTTCATGTGTTTCCAATTGGTTCATTAGCACACATGTTATAAAAAGCGTGGATACTGCAGTTTCAGCTGCCCTCAGAGGGGCAGATTTGCTGGCTGGAAGTAATGGCGGAGTGAAACAGAGATGTTTTGGAGCAAGTTTTGTATTTTTTGATGTTTTCTCTGCTACATATATTTTGCTAAATGTTTCTCAAGATGTTAATGACTAATGTTTTATCCTGTTATTTCAAAAGCATGATTTATTTTCCAATGACTGTGAAATAAACGTTGGTCTTTTTTTGTTTTTAGGTTGTTTTTATATATTTTTTGGTGTGTTTATTTGTAATTTTTTGTTTTGCTTTCCTTGTTTTGTGGACCAATAAAATTACTTTCAAATTTTGAAGTTTGTTTTGTGATATTTTTTTTTCATGCTATGGATTTCAACCAGCTGCAGCTGAAATAGTTTGGGCCTAAACCATCAAGTGTGATTTGTCTCTAAGCTCTTTCCTGGTGTGTATGCATGAAATGTTTAGTCACCAGAAAAGGAAGGACAAAGCGGTAAGTATTGTTTCCTAGAATTTATGTCCAGACTGACTTTTTAAAGCACATGTGCAAGATGTAGGAAAAGCTGCAAACATGGCCTGTTGGAGGGTGGGGGGGGGGGGGTGGTGTATTGGTGGAAATGTTTTGTTTATTCAGACACGACATTAGGTACCAAATTTACAAATAACGGGGAAACATCAAGAAAATCTCACACTGCTTACAAACATTTACATATACAAGATAATCATTTAAACAACTATAACACTCCTATAAAACCAACATTGAATTTACAAACCTTGAAAACCCAGACTAATAACACGCAACCAATTCACCAGTGCTAACCTCTATCAGGTTGGGCAAACTTTTATCACCCTCCATTATCCGGCTCATTGCACTTTGGGTCACTATTGGTGCATACCCATAATTAAGGTCCATAAGAAACAAAAGAAAAAAATAACAAAATACTATATATGGCATATTTTACGCGGATTAGCCAACTACCTGCGCAAGCCTATTGGCATCAACTGCAGAAACCTACAGCCTCTGCCCCATTTGGCCACTGCACCAGGTCATAGCTAGCCAAATCCATCAACAGACCACATATCTATACATCATAAACATCGAACAAAATCCCGCTATATTAACCGACTAGTAAAATAACAAATTACTCTGCGGCACCCGCACCCTCATCCTGCTTAGAACAGGGCACAGAACCCACTCCCGCATCACTCATTAACACCTTTTTTACTTTTTTTCTTTTTCTTCTTATTCTTCCTAAGCACTACCCAACCAGTATCACCGGCTGCTGGGCCCACCCCACTCATACCCTCTGAGGGCTCTTCACTTGACCCGGCCTGAGGTCTTTTCTGTGACCCAAGGGCCACCTCCATATCCTCCTGGGTTACTGCATCACCCAACGCATGAGAATCCACCCGGGGGGGGGGGAGAGCGGGGCAAAACGGGAAGAAAGCGGGAGGGGAACAGAACAAGAATGAGAGGAGGGGGCAACAGGAAGAGAAAGAGAAGGGGGGGGAAGGAAAGCACAGACTGGCCCCCCAACACCCCCCCCCCCCAGGGGGAACCACCAAACCCTCCTCACTCCCCTCTACTTCAGAATCGGTGTCTAAGGCAGAGGAGTCCAGCAAAAACTCAGGAGGCCCCCCAAGGAAAACCCCACCACCTCCTGACACTATACTCTGACCCGGAGGGTCAGGGGCTACTGCACTAACCCCCGCCCTCCTCCTGATGAGACCCTGCCTTTGAGGCTCCTCACCCCCTCTACCTCAGAATCAATGTCCACTCCACTCTGACCTGGAGGATCAGGGGCAGCTGCACCAACCCCCGCCCTCCTCCTGACAGAACCTTGCCTCTGAGGCATAGGGGCAGCCCGACCACCAGATCTAGAAGCACCGCGGCCTGCCCCCCCCCACCCCCCTCCATCTCAGAATCAGTGTCCGAGGTGAAACCCTCCGACACCCCAGATTCCTCTTGCACATTACCCCTATAAGCCTGCGGACATCGACTGAAAGGGTGACCTAACTCGTTACAAAGATTACATCTAATATGGGCACACCCGTCCGCCAGGTGACCCCTCCCACCACAGCGCGTGCACTTCACAACAGTGCATTCAGCGCTCAAGTGAGTGGGGGACCCGCACTTAAAACACCTTTTAGGCTGTCCAGGATAAAAAAACAAAATTCTGTCTCTCCCAATGAAAGCACTCCCAGGGATATGAGCCATGCTATTTCCCTGCCTCTTCAACTTAATCTTAACCCCCCAGGCCCCTGTCCAGATCCCCCTTTCATCCACCTTCTTCCAAAGGGGGCACTGGAGCTGGCCATGACGGGTCAACCAGGTCGCAATGTCTTCCGGAGGAAGGGATTCATTGCGTACCAGGATGGTTACATTTTTGACCTCCTCCTGCCTAGACAGGGGGGTCAAACAGAACTTGGACCATGGGTCCTGTCTTTTAACTAGTTCATAATTCAACAAAAACATTTCCATAACGATGACTGACATAAAACTAAAATCAAACTCTACTGAACCTCCCGGATGGATAACCGCAAAGAGGTCAGACGCCCTTACTCCCAGAGAGAGGACCATATCGATGACCTCTCCTCGGGACGGGCACTGACCTTCACCAATAAACTTTAGTTGCACCACATTCCTCCTCCTGCGTTCTGTACCACCACCTCCCCTGGACCATGCCCCCTCACCCCGCTGCTCTTGCGTAGGGGGAACCCTGAAATTGCGGGCACCGAACTTGCTGTAAATATGATCCAAGGGAGCACTTAACCCAGCCACTTGGGCATAAGACCTGCCCTCCCTCAAAGCATTGAGCAAGCTCTCTTCCTGAGAGGTTGTGATAACTCCCGCAGGTTGGGGTGCATCAAATGGACCAACCCCCCTCAGGACCTCCATTGACGCAACCTGGGCAGTCTCCACATGACTCGCTGCCCTCCCCTTCACTACTGAAGGACCCGAAAGGGGCCCGACCCCAACACAACTTCCTGTACCTGAGCCAATTGAGTATCATCCATATTAAAACCAGAGTCCCCCATCTCTTCACTAGTGTTGAGCAGAATATGCCATATTCGATTTCGCGATATATCTCGAATATATTGTCGAATATTCGTGATATATTCGCTAAATACGAATATTCGTGATATTTTTTGAAAGTGAAATCATTGCGAATTTTCGCTATTGCGAATGCGAATGCGAATATTCGAGAAATGCGGAGGGAGCACTCTGATTGGCTCAGAATATTCGTGATATGTTGCAATACAAAATAATTGAGAATATTCGGCAAATGTGTAAGGAGCACTCTGATTGGCTCAGAATATTCGTGATATGTTGCAATACAAAATAATTGAGAATATTCGGCAAATGTGTAAGGAGCACTCTGATTGGCTCAGAATATTCGTGATATGTTGTAATACAAAATAATTGCGAAATTTCGAGTAATGTGGAATGCATGACTGTGATCGGCTCAGAATATTCTTGATATTTTATCGAAACTTCGCAATATTGCGATTGCGATTGTCTTTGGCAGAATTTCGGGAGATACTTTAGGAGCGCTCTGATTGGCTCATTCTGAAATCGAATATTCAAGATATTTTTTCGAAATTTCACAAAATGCGAATGATAAATTCATTGCGGAATTTCGACAGTAACACTCTGAAATCGAATATATGTGTTATTTCACCTAAAAAGAGTATTGCGAATTTCTCGAGCGCGCTTGCGCAATCGCGCGAATAACACGCGCGCGCGCGACTACTTCCTGGAACTTGGACACTTGCCAGTTTCATTTTCCATAGGTAGTTGTTGTTGGTCTAGTGCCCAGATTTCTTTTATTAAAAAATGGTCGGGAGTAATCTGACACCAAGTGAGGAGAATATGCTGATCTGTGTGAGTATTTGAATTATCTTTACCTGCATTTTAGACTAGTTTAAAAGTTAGTATATAAGATCAGATATTAGTATTTCCCAAACAATTTGTCTCCTGGTGTTACAAAACTACAAGTCCCAGCATGCCTGTACAGCTGCAGACACCCTGCTTGGTAAATGTGTATTTAGGCACTTTCCTTGCTATTTTGCATAATGAATTTAACATGTTGTGGACACCGGGCTAATTTTTTCAGATTTGGTGTTTAGGAGACTAAAACTTTTTTTTGGCTAGAAAATTACTTAAAACCCCCAAACATTATATATATATTTTTTTCTAACACCCTAGAGTAGGGGTCTCCAAACTTTTCACTTTGAGGGCCACATTCTATATTTTACTCATATCTGCGGGCCGGAAAAATAATTTAACTAAATAAATCCACAGTAGAAGAAGAATAGCATTTTACTTACTGTTGACAGCAGAACTGGATGATGGTCCTGTTGTCTAATACAACGATGGAGCATCATTCAGCGGGTTAAACTACCAGCGTGCATGAGGTTTTACATCCGTGTCCTCACCAGTCTCCCCCACATCTGTGTCCCCACATTGGTGTCCCCATACATCTGTGTCCCCACATTGGTGTCCCCATACATCTGTCTGCCCACATTGGTGTCCCCATACATCTGTGTCCCCACATTGGTGTCCCCATACATCTGTGTCCCCACATTGGTGTCCCCATACATCTGTGTCCTCACATTGGTGTCCCCATACATCTGTGTCCCCACATTGGTGTCCCCATACATCTGTCTCCCCACATTGGTGTCCCCATACATCTGTGTCCCCACATTGGTGTCCCCATACATCTGTGTCCCCACATTGGTGTCCCCATACATCTGTGTCCTCATATTGGTGTCCCCATACATCTGTGTCCCCACATTGGTGTCCCCATACATCTGTGCCCCCACATTGGTGTCCCCATAGATCTGTGTCCCCACATTGGTGTCCCCATACATCTGTGTCCCCACATTGGTGTCCCCATACATCTGTGTCCTCACATTGGTGTCCCCATACATCTGTGTCCCCACATTGGTGTCCCCATACATCTGTCTCCCCACATTGGTGTCCCCATACATCTGTGTCCCCACATTGGTGTCCCCATACATCTGTGTCCCCACATTGGTGTCCCCATACATCTGTGTCCTCATATTGGTGTCCCCATACATCTGTGTCCCCACATTGGTGTCCCCATACATCTGTGTCCCCACATTGGTGTCCCCATACATCTGTGTCCCCACATTGGTGTCCCCATACATCTGTGTCCCCACATTGGTGTCCCCATACATCTGTGTCCTCACATTGGTGTCCCCATACATCTGTGTCCCCACATTGGTGTCCCCATACATCTGTCTCCCCACATTGTTGTCCCCATACATCTGTGTCATCACATTGGTGTCCCCATACATCTGTGTCCCCACATTGGTGTGTCCCCATACATCTGTGTCCCCACATTGGTGTCCCCATACATCTGTGTCCTCACATTGGTGTCCCCATACATCTGTGTCCCCACATTGGTGTCCCCATACATCTGTGTCATCTCATTGGTCTCCCCATACATCTGTGTCATCACATTGGTGTCCCCACACATCTGTGCCCCCCACCAGTCTCCTCATACACTTTTGTCCCCACACATCTGTGTCCCCACACTGGTGTCCCCACACATCTGTGTCCCCACCAGTCTCCTCGTACATCTGAGCCCCCACACTGGTGTCCCTACAATTCTGTGTCCCCACACTGTTGTCCCCACACAGCTGTTACCCCACCAGTCTCCTCATACGTCTGTGTCCCCACATTGGTGAGCCCAAACATTTGTCCCCACCAGTCTCCCCACAAATCTGTGTCCCCACATTGGTGTCCCCACCAGTCTCCTCACACATATTTGTCCCCACCAGTCTCCTCATACATCTGTGTCCCCACACATTTGTGTCCCCACCAGTCTCCTCATACATCTGTGACTCCACCAGTCTCCTCATACATCTATGTCCCCACACATCTGTTACCCTACCAGTCTAATCATACATCTGTCCCCACATTGGTGTCCCCATACATCTGTGTCCCCACATTGGTGTCCCCATACATCTGTGTCATCTCATTGGTCTCCCCATACATCTGTGTCATCACATTGGTGTCCCCACACATCTGTGCCCCCCACCAGTCTCCTCATACACTTTTGTCCCCACACATCTGTGTCCCCACACTGGTGTCCCCACACATCTGTGTCCCCACCAGTCTCCTCGTACATCTGAGCCCCCACACTGGTGTCCCTACAATTCTGTGTCCCCACACTGTTGTCCCCACACAGCTGTTACCCCACCAGTCTCCTCATACATCTGTGTCCCCACATTGGTGAGCCCAAACATTTGTCCCCACCAGTCTCCCCACAAATCTGTGTCCCCACATTGGTGTCCCCACCAGTCTCCTCACACATATTTGTCCCCACCAGTCTCCTCATACATACATCTGTGTCCCCACACATTTGTGTCCCCACAGTCTCCTCATACACTTTTGTCCCCACACATCTGGGTCCCCACACATCTGTGTCCCCACATTGGTGTCCCCACACATCTGTGACCCCCACCAGTCTCCTCTTACACTTTTGTCCCCACACATCTGGGTCCCCACACATCTGGGTCCCCACACTGGTGTCCCCACACATCTGTGTCCCCACCAGTCTCCTCGTACATCTGTGTCCTCACATTGGTGTCCCCATACATCTGTGTCCCCACATTGGTGTCCCCATACATCTGTGTCCCCACATTGGTGTCCCCATACATCTGTTACCCCACCAGTCTCCTCATACATCTGTGTCCCCACATTGGTGTCCCCATACATGTGTCCCCACCAGTCTCCCCACAAATCTGTGTCCCCACACTGTTGTCCCCACACAGCTGTTACCCCACCAGTCTCCTCATACATCTGTGTCCCCACATTGGTGTCCCCATACATGTGTCCCCACCAGTCTCCCCACAAATCTGTGTCATCACATTGGTGTCCCCATACATCTGTGTCCTCACATTGGTGTCCCCATACATCTGTGTCCCCACATTGGTGTCCCCACACATCTGTGACCCCCACCAGTCTCCTCATACACTTTTATCCCCACACATCTGGGTCCCCACACATCTGTGTCCCCACATTGGTGTCCCCACACATCTGTGACCCCCACCAGTCTCCTCTTACACTTTTGTCCCCACACATCTGGGTCCCCACACATCTGGGTCCCCACACTGGTGTCCCCACACATCTGTGTCCCCACCAGTCTCATCGTACATCTGTGTCCTCACATTGGTGTCCCCATACATCTGTTACCCCACCAGTCTCCTCATACATCTGTGTCCCCACATTGGTGTCCCCATACATGTGTCCCCACCAGTCTCCCCACAAATCTGTGTCCTCACATTGGTGTCCCCATACATCTGTGACCCCCACCAGTCTCCTCATACATTTATGTCCCCACACATCTGGGTCCCCACACATTTGTTACCCCACCAGTCTCCTCATACATCTGTGTCCCCACATTGGTGTCCCCATACATGTGTCCCCACCAGTCTCCCCACAAATCAGTGTACCCACAATTGTGTCCCCACATTGGTGTCCCCACCAGTCTCCTCACACATATTTGTCCCCACCAGTCTCCTAATACATCTGTGTCCCCACATTGGTGTCCCACACATTTGTGTCCCCACCAGTCTCCTCATACATCTGTGACCCCACCAGTCTCCTCATACATCTATGTCCCCACACATCTGTTACCCCCACCAGTCTACTCATACATCTATGTCCCCAAATTTGTGTCCCCACATATCTGTGTCCCCACCAGTCTCCTCATACAGCTGTGTCCCCACATTGTTGGGAACACAGATGTATAAGGAGACTGGTGGGGACACAGATGTGTGGGGACACCAGTGTGGGGACACAGATGTGTGGGGAGATTGGTGGGGACACAGATAGGTGTGGACACCGATGTGGGGTCACAGATGTATGAGGAGACTGTTGGGGACACAGATGTGTGGGGAGACTGGTGGGGACACAAATGTGTGGGGATACCAATGTGGGGACACAGATGTATGAGGAGACTGGTGGGGTAACAGATGTGTGGGGACAACAGTGTGGGGACACAGAATTGTGGGGGACCAGTGTGGGGGCACAGATGTATGAGGACACTGGTGAGGACACGGATGTGTGGGGACACTAGTGCGGGGCCACAGATTTGTGAGGAGACTGGTGTCCCCATACATCTGTGGCCCCACCAGTCTCCTCATACATCTGTGACCCCACATTGGTGTCCCCATACAACTGTGTTCCCACCAGTCTCCTTATACAACTGTGTCCCCACCAGTCTCCCCACACATCTGTGACCCCAACAGTCTCCTCATACATCTGTGTCCCCACATCGGTGTCCCCACACATCTGTGTCCCCACCAATCTCCCCACACATCTGTGACCCCACACTGGTGTCCCCACACATCTGTGTCCCCACCAGTGTCCTCATACATCTGTGCCCCCACACTGGTGTCCCCACAATTATGTGTCCCCACACTGTTGTCCCCACACATCTGTTAGCCCACCAGTCTCCTCATACATCTGTGTCCCCACATTGGTGTCCCCACACATTTGTGTCCCCACCAGTCTCCCCACACATCTATGTCCCCACACATCTGTGTCCCCACATCTGTGTCCCCACACTGGTGTCCCCACACATCTGTGGCCCCACCAGTCTCCTCATACATCTGTGCCCCCACATTGGTGGGGACTCAGATGTATGGGGACACCCATGTGGGGACACAGATGTATGAGGAGAGTGGTGGGGTAACAGATGTATGAGGAGACTGGTGGGGGTCACGGATGTGTGGGGACACCAGTGTGGGGACCCAGATGTGTGAGGACACAAGTGTGGGGACATAGATGTGTTGGGAGACTGGTGGGGGCACACATGATGTGTGGGGACACCAATGTGGGGACACAGATGTATGAGGAGACTGCTGGGGACACAGATGTATGAGGAGACTGGTGGGGGTCACAGATGTGTGGGGACACCAGTGTGGGGACCCAGATGTGTGAGGACACAAGTGTGGGGACATAGATGTGTGGGGAGACTGGTGGGGACACTGATGTGGGGACACAGATGTATGAGGAGACTGCTGGGGACACAGATGTATGAGGACACTGTTGGGGACACCGATGTGTGGGGACACAAGTGTGGGAACACTGATTTGTGGGGAGACTGTTGGGGATACAGATGTATGGGGACACTAATGTGGGGACACAGATCTATGAGGAGACTGGTGGGGACACAGATGTGTGGAGACACAAGTGTGGGGACACTGATTTGTGGGGAGACTGGTGGGGACACAGATGTATGGGGACACCTGTCTCCCCACAAATCAGTGTCCCCACACTTGTGTCCCCACACATCTGTGACTCCACCAGTCTCCTCATACATCTATGTCCCCACACATCTGTGACTCCACCAGTCTCCCCATAAATCAGTGTCCCAACACTTGTGTCCCCACACATCTGTGTCCACACACTGGTATCCCCACACATCTGGCTCCCCACACTGGTGTCCCCACAATTATCTGTCCCCACACTGTTGTCCCCACACATCTATCCCCACACATCTGTTTCCCTACCAGACCCCTCATACATCTGTGTCCCCACATTGGTTTCCCCACCAGTCTCCTCATACATCTGTGTCCCCACATTGGTGTCCCCATACATCTGTGGGCCCAATAGTCTCCCCACACATCTGTGTCCCCATTAGGGCACACCCCTACTGCTGTCCCCATTAAACCCCCTCCACTGGTGTCCCCATAAGAGCACCCCCCCACTGGTGTCCCCATTAGAGAACCCCCCCACTGGTGTCCCCTTTAGAGAACCCCCCCACTGGTGTCCCCATAAGAGCACCACCCCCTACTTGTCACTTGTATCCCCATTAGAGCACCTCCCACTTGTGTCCCCATCAGAATTATCAGCACCCTGAAGTTTGTGCCATATCAGAGCCATTCAGCCACCCTCCACAGTAGTGTACAGTAATCATCTCGCATCAGCCCCCCTCCCTCCTCCATGCATGTGTACTTTACCAGCGCGTCAGACATTACACACACTGGCTGTTCAGACCTGCTGCACTTCCCGACTCCCGCCCCGCCTTAATACACACTCGTTACTGGTTAACAGCGAGGCGGGAGGGGGAGCAGGGCGGTGTGGCAACGGGTCTAAAACAAATCATTGGCTGCTAGGATGCCCGTGGACCCAGCAGCCAACACAAACACAGTGAGACGCCGGGAGAGAGATTGCGGGACCTGCGCTGCATATTGCTAGGGACGAATATTCAGCGCAGGTTCCACAACTAACAGGTGGACCAGTGACTCAGCTGCGTGCCGGAGGAAATGGCCTGGCGGGCCGGATGTGGCCCGCGGGCCGTACTTTGGAGACCCCTGCCCTAGAGAATGAAATGGTAATCATTGCAATATTTCTTGGCACACCGTATTTGCGCAGCGGTCTTACAAGCGCTCATTTTTTGGAAAAAAATAACTTTTTTTGAATTGGAAAATAACACAACAATAAATTTTGCCCAATTTTTTTAGATTTTGTGAAAGATAAAGTTACGCCGAGTAAAATGATACCCAACATGTCACGCTCAAAAATTGTGCCCGCTCGTGGCATGGCGTCAAACTTTCACCCTTAAAAATTCTCGATATGTGATTTTTTAATAATTCAACAGGTTGCATTTTTTCAGCTAAAGAGTAGCTCTAGGGCTAAAATTATTGCTCTCGCTCTAACGATCGCGTCGATACCTCACTTGTGTTGTTTGAACACCATTTTCATATGCGGGCGCTACTCGCTTATGCGTCACTGTTTCCTAAACGGAGCCTACAGCTGTTGCAAAACAACTCCCCGTTATTACCGGACAGCCATTAACTGTCCAGCCATGCTCCTAGTTAAAGTATAATTCTTGTACAGCTGGTGACGGGGAGCTACATGGTGTATCAGAGCATGCTGGTAGTTGTAGTTTTTAAATAACATCAACTCCATTATTTATTCTAAATTAATTCATCTAAAAGTCTAAAAAATGGCAAGATATAAAATCTGTCATGTTAAACCTGTCATTGATTAATAAGGCGAGAATGCTCCCAATGTTGAATACCATAGATTTCCGTCATATATCCATAAGGTTTTAAACAAAAGTATTATAATATACTTTGTTCTTCATCTTGCAGACGTTCCTGGAAACAGGATATGATCAGATGCAGAGGCAGGCGGAAAGAAGGAGGTGGTGAACTCCGTGATAGAAAAATTAGAGGACATCCTGGCGGGCCACCAGATCACATGGCCATCGTGAAAAAGTGGTCCGACCTTAAAAGGTGGCATATGGACCGGGTCAGGCGTCTCCGTGCTAAATTTCACCCAGGTAAGTTATTGCTGACAGTTATGTTTTTTTTTTCTATAGTGTATTTTGTGCGTGTACTCTAGAGAGGAGACGGACTGCAGGATTTGGGAGTAGACAGGCCTCCCCAGCCACCTTTCTCCATGCCCCTGGTGACAATGGCGTGTGAGAGGGGGTCCTCACATACAGCCCGTCCTACCTGCTCCGCTTTGAAGCCCAACGTGGCAGAGGGACTCCCTATAAGGTAGTGAGAGGATTTGCCCGCTCAAACAGCCCCGTTAGTCCTTTCGCCTCTCTTTTTAGAGACCGCGTGGTCAGAGTGCGCGCATGTTAACCCCAATTTCGAGTGCGTGTGTAAGTGTGGTGGTTTTTGTGGGAGGGGGGTAGGCGTACTAAGCGCAGGCTTACCTCGCATAGCACTCCCACCGGAGGCCGGGCTGAGACCACCAAACTCAATTAACATGTAGCCGAGAGCGGGATCAGAACCCCTAGCTGCAGAGGTGAATGGCTTGTCAGCGCAGTGGCAATCGCGTTGACCCACCGCAGCTCCTTTGTTGACAGCTATTTAAGGTCATATGTAATTAATGTAAGGGCAGATGTTGTTAACCCAGACGCCATGTTGTGGTAACATATATCACCAACCAGCCAAGGTATTCATAATACTGTTGAAAAAAGACATGGGACAGCAGACAGCAACACAGAAGTTATGTGGGAACATACATTTCCCATTGCTTTGCATGGGACTTTAAACAAAAACCACGACCATCACAAATGGGGGTAGTTAATGGATAAATTAACGATCCTATGCTTTAAGTGGACGTGTAAGTAACATGTGACCAAGTGTTATCGAAATATCTACAGCTGTTATGAAGTGACATGTATTTCCCATAGAGTTGAATGGATGGGAATTTAAAGAAAAACCCCGACCATGGCAAATGGGGGAGGGTAAGGCTTAAATCACATATCCTATGTTTGTGGCTGACATATAAGTAACCTGTGTGTGCCAAGTTTCATGTAAATATCTTTCGCCGTTTGGACGTGATGCTGGTACATACATACATACATACATACAGACACGTTGAGTTTTTATATATATAGATTCCCACTCAATTCCTGTGTTAGGCGTGGGGTTTTCATAGTAATCCCGTGTGATCCATCAGGCCCTTTTTTTTTAACATGATATCGTCTGAACAAAACAAAGGAGACAAAAACAGCTCATTTTACCATGGTGGCAGACCAGCTCACGCTCAGTCCCCTGTAGTGCCCACAAGACCCTTTATTATAACATTTTTCCCATTGGTTAACTGTCTATATAAATTAATTTGTATTCATATACAATACAGCAGAGTACACCGAATTTGCATACGTCATTAGAAAATATTTTTCTAATATATGAACATTGTGTTATTCTAGGAGCTCCGCTACCAGCTGTGCGCAACAAGCGCAAAAGGCGCCAGGACGCTGATGAGGAGGAAGAAGAGGAGGATGCGGCAGAGGAGGATGTGCCAGAGGAGGATGAGGCAGAGGAGGAGAGGGATGAGGATCAGCCAGGGACCTCCCAATCGCCAGCCACCGCTCCTGTTATGGAGGATGCCCCCCCCCCAAATAGTGCCGACATAGGAGATTGCAGTATGCTGGTGGCTGGAGAGGTGGAGGTGCCTCAAACTGGAGGTCCGTTTAGCCTCGTTCAGGAAGGTAAATATGTGCACAAAGATTAATAACATTTCAACAATAAAATGTAGATATAAAAATGGAAAACATATAAAGCGCACCCGTCAGATTGCAGAACCATAATATGGTATTTATGATAGAAGTATACAGGTAGTGCAGTATTATTAGGCAAGTTGTATTTTTGAGGATTCATTGTATTATTGAACAACAATCATGTTCTCAATGAACCTCAAAAACTCAATAATATCAAAGCTGAATATTTTTGGAAGTAGTTTTTTTTTTTTTTAGTGTTAGCTATTTTAGGGGGATATCTGTGTGTTCAGGTGAGTACTATTACTGTGCTGAATTATTAGGCAACCTAACAAAAAAAAAATATATATACCCATTTCAATTATTTATTTTTAACAGTGAAACCAATATAACATCTCAACATTCCCAAATATACATTTCTGACATTCAAAAACAAAACAAAAACAAATCAGTGACCAATATAGCCACCTTTCTTTGCAAGGACACTCAAAAGCCTGCCATCCATGGATTCTGTCAGTGTTTTGATCTGTTCACCATCAACATTGCGTGCAGCAGCAACCGCAGCCTCCCAGACAATGTTCAGAGAGGTGTACTCTTTTCCTCTTTGTAAATCTCACATTTGATGATGGACCACAGGTTCTTCTCAATGGGTTCAGATCAGGTGAACAAGGAGGCCATGTCATTCGTTTTTTTTCTTTAATACACTTTCTTGCCAGGCACGCTGTGGAGTACTTGGACGCGTGTGATGGAGCATTGTCCTGCATGAAAATCATGTTTTTCTTGAAGGATGCAGACTTCTTCCTGTACCACTGCTTGAAGAAGGGGTCTTCCAGAAACTGGCAGTAGGACTGGGAGTTGAGCTTCACTCCATCCTCAACCCCAAAAGGCCCCACAAGCTCATCTTTCATGATACCAGCACAAACCAGTACTCCACCTCCACCTTGCTGGCGTCTGAGTTGGACTGGAGCTCTCTGCCCTTTACCAATCCAGCCACTGGCCCATTCCTTTGGTCCATCAAGACTCACTCTCATTTCAGCAGTCCATACAACGGTAGAAAAATCAGTCTTGAGATATTTCTTGGCCCAGTCTTGACGTTTCAGCTTGTGGGTCTTATTCAGTGGTGGTCGTCTTTCAGCCTTTCTTACCTTGGCCATGTCTCTGAGTATTGCACACCTTGTGCTTTTGGGCACTCCAGTGATGTTGCAGCTCTGAAATATGGCCAAACTGGTGGCAAGTGGCATGTTGGCAGCTGCATGCTTGACTTTTCTCAGTTCCATGGGCAGTTATTTTGCGCCTGGTATTTCACACGCTTCTTGCGACCCTGTTGACTATTTTGAATGAAATGCTTGATTGTTCGATGATCACGCTTCAGAAGCTTTTCAATTTAAGAGTGCTGCATCCCTCTGCAAGATATCACACTATTTTTGACTTTTCAGAGACTGTCAAGTCCTTCTTTTGACCCATTTTGCCAAAGGAAAGGAAGTTGACTAATAATTATGCACACCTGATATAGAGTGTTGATGTCATTAGACCACACACCTTCTCATTACAGAGTTGTACATTACCTAATATGCCTAATTGGTAGTAGTACAGGAGATTGTCAGAGACTGCAGACATAGTACAGGAGATGGTCAGACTGCAGACATAGTACAGGAGATGGTCAGAGACTGCAGACATAGTACAGGAGATGGTCAGAGACTTCAGACATAGTACAGGAGATGGTCAGACTGCAGACATAGTACAGGAGAGGTCAGAGACTGCAGACATAGTACAGGAGATGGTCAGAGACTGCAGACATAGTACAGGAGATGGTCAACTGCAGACATAGTACAGGAGATGGTCAGAGACTGCAGACATAGTACAGGAGATGGTCAGAGACTGCAGACATAGTACAGGAGATGGTCAGACTGCAGACATAGTACAGGAGATTGTCAGAGACTGCAGACATAGTACAGGAGATTGTCAGAGACTGCAGACATAGTACAGGAGATGGTCAGACTGCAGACATAGTACAGGATATTGTCAGAGACTGCAGGATAGTACAGGAGATGGTCAGACTGCAGACATAGTACAGGAGATTGTCAGAGACTGCAGGCATAGTACAGGAGATGGTCAGAGACTGCAGACATAGTACAGGAGATTGTCAGAGACTGCAGACATAGTACAGGAGATGGTCAGAGACTGCAGACATAGTACATGAGATGGTCAGACTGCAGACATAGTACAGGAGATTGTCAGAGACTGCAGACATAGTACAGGAGATGGTCAGACTGCAGACATAGTACAGGAGATTGTCAGAGACTGCAGGCATAGTACAGGAGTTGGTCAGAGACTGCAGACATAGTACAGGAGATGGTCAGAGACTGCAGACATAGTACAGGAGATGGTCAGAGACTGCAGACATAGTACAGGAGATGGTCAGAACTGCAGACATAGTACAGGAGATGGTCAGAGACTGCAGACATATTACATGAGATGGTCAGAGACTGCAGACATAGTACAGGAGATTGTCAGAGACTGCAGACATAGTACATGAGATAGTCAGACTGCAGACATAGTACAGGAGATTGTCAGAGACTGCAGACATAGTACAGGAGATGGTCAGAGACTGCAGACATAGTACAGGAGATTGTCAGAGACTGCAGACATAGTACAGGAGATTGTCAGAGACTGCAGACATAGTACAGGAGATTGTCAGAGACTGCAGACATAGTACATGAGATGGTCAGACTGCAGACATAATACAGGAGATTGTCAGAGACTGCAGACATAGTACAGGAGATGGTCAGACTGCAGACATATTACATGAGATGGTCAGAGACTGCAGACATAGTACAGGAGATGGTCAGAGACTGCAGACATAGTACATGAGATGGTCAGACTGCAGACATAGTACAGGAGATTGTCAGAGACTGCAGACATAGTACAGGAGATGGTCAGAGACTGCAGACATATTACATGAGATGGTCAGAGACTGCAGACATAGTACATCTAAACACGTGTGCAGGACTTTACAGCATCAGTAGTGACCCATAGTAGTCAATAGTGTCAAATAACTAGTGACATAGTGTCGTGAGCAACAGCAGCAGTATTAGTAACAGAAAATATAGTGTGAAATGACTGGGGAAAGAGGTGCCATGAACAGCAGCAGCAGCAGTGGTAATAGTAGTATAGAGTGGCAAATAACTTGAGACATAGGTGTCTTCACTGATCCAGAGGACTGATGGGAGAAAGTCATGTGGTCCAGATGAGACCATAATCTAACTTTTTGGTCATAATTCCACTAACCGTGCTCGGAGGAAGAAGAATGATGAGTACCATGCCAAGAACGCCATCCCTACTGTGAAGCATGGTGGGTGGTAGCATCATGCTTTGGCCGTGTTTTTTCTGCACATGGGGACGGCTTACTGCACTATATTAAGGAGGAGGATGTCCGGGGCCTTGTATTGCGAGATTTTGGGCAACAAGCTCCTTCCCTCGTTAGAGCTTTGAAGATGGGTCGAGGCTGGGTCTTCCAACATGACAATGACCCAAAGCACACAGCCAGGATAACCAAGGAGTGGCTCTGTAAGGAGCATATCAAGGTTCTGGCGTGGCCTAGCCAGTCTCCAGACCTAAACCCAATAGAGAATCTTTGGAGGGAGCTCAAAATCCGTTTTTCTCAGCGATAGCCCAGAAACCTGACTCATGTAGAGAAGATCTGTGTGGAGGAGTGGGTTAAATATCCCTCCTCCAGTGTGTGCAAAGCTGGTGAAAAACTACAAGAAAGGTTTGACCGCTGTAATTGCAAACAAAGCCTACTCTACCAAATATTTACATTGATTTACTCAGGTGTTCAAATAATTTTTTTCAGCACTGTAAATAGATCAGGGAATGCATGACAAGGAACCCTTCAGCGCCCTGAACCGACGGCGGGTGCCAGAAAGTCACCGCCGATCCAGGACTCATTCATCTTTATGAATGTGAGTCTGTCCACGGAGTCTGTGGACAGACGGGTCCTCTTGTCCGTGACCCCCCCACCTGCCGCGCTGAATGTCCGCTCAGATAGTACGCTGGGGGGGGGGCAAGACAATAGCTCCAGCGCATACTGAGCGAGCTCGCGGCAGGTGTCCAATCTGGCAACCCAGTACTCCATGGGGTCGTCGGTATTCATACTCTCCGAAGCACCGGCGGACGCCATGTAATCTGCCACCATGTGGGGCCAGCCGCTGGTGGTGATGCTTCTGCTGCTGCTGGTACTGGGTTGATCCGATTGGAAGAACATCCTCATCTCTTCCATTAGGTCCCCTGCTCGGCTGCTGCTGGGTGCAGACACCTGCTGGGTGAGATGAGGGGTGACAACTGGAGGCCGGGGGTTGCCTGCTTCAACGGCTGACAATGCCTGCCTGCAGTTCCTCCATCCGGCGCTGCCTCCGGCTGGCTGGGATGAACTGCTCCACTTTCCCTTGCACCTGGGATCCAAAAGGGTGGCCATCAATAATCATCCCTGCCCTTGATGGTCTTAACCCGGGGGTCTCCCTCTGAGGCATCTCAGCATGTGGGCAGCCAAGGGGAAGAGCGCAGCCGCTGTGACTCCTCACTGCTGCCCAGGTCAATGAGGTCAGACTCTTCTTCCCTGAGGCGCT